>OY998144.1:6178434-6778434 GCA_963921925.1 Sphagnum tenellum
TACAGGACTGAGAGATACTTGCAACTATCAGAAAATGATCTGATAAATGGAGAAACTCATAGGGATAGGGGTTCAATACCTCCTCCATTCAAGATTGAGTAAGATGCAACAATCATTGTGGTTTCCATGTTGAACATGGTTTCCAAGTTGAATATTACTTATGAGTATCTAGAACCTTCCAAAAACTGGAGTTTTGATGCAGCCAGAGTACATGTAGTGAGATGAGCTGATGCTAAGGCTAATGACATTTACAGTACCCATGTGAGGGCAGATTGAAAAACACCTTAGCAAAATTGTGATGGTCCAAGAAAGTCAACTTGTCCCCTGCATTTAATAACTAGTCTAACCTTGTATACCACAGAAATTGAGAAATTACATAAGTTATTGGACTGGATGTATCAGAAATAATAAGGACATCCTAACCTCTCCGGGTGAAAAATCTTCCACCTTTCTGTCCTACCCCTGTGCCTGCAAGACCTGCAGCCAACACAGACTTTGTGTCTGGCCGCCAAGAGAATTCCATCAAACTCAGGAAACGGTTGCAAAGAGCAGGTGTAAGCTCTGAATACCGAATGTTGTCACAAAAGGTTACCCGCAATCTTTGCAAGTCTTTACAAGCTTGTACAACCACCACTAACCCTGCGGTAGTAATGAGTGAACATCCAGCTAAACCTAACAGCCTCACACTCTTGCAACTTGCTGCCAAGCTGAAGCTGTCATCATCCAAGCCCCAGCAATCCTGGAACTCAAGCTCCTTTGTACTTACACAAACAGCTAGCAGTGCAGCAAAGCCCACACGGTCACGAAGGTCACATCGCACAAGTTGGAGTTGGTTGATTGCTTTGCATCGGCCCAAGCGTTGGATAGGTCCAGGATTTCGATCGATCTGTTTACAACCTTCAAGCTTCAGGGTTTTCAAGCAAGTCAAGAATGACAAGGCTGCCACCCAACCCTCATAGAAACCCTTGTTAGACAATGTCAACTCTTCTAACATTGCACAACTCTTGCCAATTGCTGAGATCCCTTCATAGCTAGCTTCACATCCACTCAACTCCAATCTCACGAGGCGGCGAAATGTTCGGCTCAGGATTGTGAGCCCGATATCAGTGAAGGTACAGTGATAGAAGCCTGTGATGGACCCCTTCAGTCTCACAATCTGTAAATTCTCACATGCGGAAATTGCTCTGAGAGTTTCATCAGTGCACTGATAGAGCTCCAGTTCCTGAAGCATTGGACAATTCTTAGCAATGCTTGAAATCCCTGCCTCTGTCCATGACTTGTTCTTCTTCATGGAAAGCTGCTGAATTGGACCAGTCCAATTCTTCGCCACCACTGAAGAATCCTGTTTTGCCTCAACTTTGAAGAATGAATCATCATCGTCTTCATCATTGTCATCATCATTGTCTTCTTCTTCTTTTTCTTCATTGAAACCTTGGGCTTCTTCTTTCTCTCCATTCTTCTTTTTCTTCTTCTCCCCTCTTTTCTTGCTGTCAGGAGTGAAATCAAAATAGTTGTCCACCACTTCACCCAAACCCTCAACTGCCACAAACCCATCACCACCACTACCAATACGAGTCTGTCTTCTGACATCCACGACACATAGTCTCTGCAACCCAGGGTAAGAGTCTGCCAAGATCTTGAGACCTTTGTCTAACCTTGCTGGAGATAGCTGCTGATCCTCTATACAACGTTCAATGGAAGCTGGATCAACTGCATCAAAGCTGTGGAAACCCCAACAAATCCCCCCACCCCAAGTCCCCCCAGAAATATTTTACAACACAATCAGAGAAAAGAATCCATCACAAAGTGGACAGGCAAAAAGAGAATTGATCACGGCAGATGTGGAGGAGCATAGAAGCACACAATCATACCTGAGCTGTACAGTGAGGCCCTGGTGTGTGAGCAAAATCGAGGAGCCTTTGTTACTAACTGCAGGAAGCACGACAGAAGCTCGCGTGAGGTCCACGTCTGTGAGATTGGGGAAACGGATGCTCATACGTCCTGTCTCCAGAAACGTCCAGTCCTGTACTTTGATGGACAACCGCAACAGACCGTACAACCGCATCCATCTCTTGCATACAAGCGAGTAGTTGGAGGAGGAGGAAGACGACGAAGGAGACAATAACCTGAACACATGTAATAGAATCTCATCGCTCAAGACACTCGTCACGTCCCCCCCGCTGCTTGTCTTCCATAAATCTATCTTGTTTCCTTGACCTTTGCTCCGCATTGCTGATCCTTCTTCTTCGTCTCTCTCCGTCTCTCTCTCTTTCTTTGTCTCTCTCTCCAAAATTCCAGGCCCAGAAAAAAGAAGCAAACCTCAATCAAAATCCTCCTCGTACTCAGAAAATCCGTCTCTCTTTTTTCTTCAAGAACTGGCGACGGGAGTGAAGTGCGCTCGAGAATTCTCGAGCTCCATCGCCGAACCAAAACCTCGAAGAAAGAAGCGAGCAGCGAGCGATGGAAGTCCATGCAACAACAAAAGGAGGAAAAAAACACCAGCACCGCACAATCTAGACGCGGAGGTAGATCTTTCAATATCTATCCAAATCCGTAGATCTAACGTCACCCAATAAGCAATATATTCGTTTCAAGGAAAATCATAGATCCATGAAAGCTAAGATATTCAGTCAGGGAGTTGAGAACTGGAATTAGGATAGCAGAATCTAGTATTTGAGGTAGATCCTCCAATATCTATCGACGTACGTAGATCTAGCATACCTAATAACTATCATACTGGTTTTTAGGAAAATCTAGATCCATGAACGCTAAGATATTAAGTCAGGGAGTTGAGAACTGGAATTAGGACAGCAGAATCTAGAATTGGAGGTTGATCTGCCAATATCTATCAATTTTTTTAGATTTAAGGTACCCAGTTAATGGCATACCTAAATCTAGGAAAATATAAGATCCATGAACGCTAAGTAAATCATAGTCTTGAGTCCAGACCTAGAATTATCATACCCCCCAGCAGCACAGCAGAATCTAGAATTGGAGATGGATCTGCCAATATCATCAAATTTTGTAGATTTAGAGTACCTAATGTGTAGCATAGTGCTATCTAAGAAAATCATAGATCCCGTGAACGCCAAGTAAATCATAGTCAGGGAGTCAAGAACTGGAATTACCAACCCCACAGCACAGCACAATCTAGAAATAGAGGTAGATATCTATCAAATTCTGTAGATTTATATTGCGCTATGGGTATCTTGGAAAATCGTAGATCCATGAACGCTACAGTAACTTTACACGTACGAGGGTTGGGAACTGGAATTAGCAGCCCCAAAGAAAAGCGGGGTAAATATAGAAGTTACCTATTGCGGGCCCCAACGGTGTCAAGAAAACGAGGAGTTACTGTGCTGAGTAGAAAGACTAAAGTAGAAAGTGAAAGAAGAACCGTAAGTTGGAATTGGTAAAAGATGAGGTGTACTTCTTCTTTCTTTTTGTTCTTCTTTATTTCTCTCTCTTTTCATTTTCCTTTTATTTTTTAACCCTGTCTGTGTACAGACAAGGGTTAGAACTAACTACGGTTATATCAAGAAAGTGTTGAATAGGCAGAAAATAGGGTGTGTAGGTATCCCCCCAAAATGTGTTATGGCCAATGAAATTGCTGGATTTGGTGATCTCCCCAAAAATTCCATCATTTTGAGTGAACTAACAGTTAAATATACAAATTTTAAAAAAAGGGCCAATGCGATTGCTGGATTTGGTAGTTCGAATTTTTTTTCTTAGTTATATGAAGAACTAATGGTTCAATGTGTAATAGCTATTTCCAAATAGGGTTCTAGCATATTACTTGTGCACTTTGTTTGTGTAGATACTAGATACCTAATTAGTTGTGGGCATAGGATGGTGGTTTTCTTTTAAGGTTAGAAAGTTGTTGGTCTTATTAGAGTGTGGTTTTCTTTTAGGGTTAGAAGGTTGTGTGGTTTTTAGGTTAGAAAAGTTGATGTGTGGAGTGGGGAGGTGGTTGGGTGGGTTTTATAAATCATGAAAGAAAAAGAAAAAATCATCAATTCTCATCATCACTTTTTTTTTTCCACTTGAGAAGACTAGGTCAAGACTCAAGGCTTATATGATCACACAAATTGTTAGGTATAAAAGACCAAGCAAGGGGCCAACAATAGTAGCAATAACTTGTTAGGGATAGTCCTTGGTTGGAAGTGGGAATTGCCACCTTGGAGAATTTGTCTAAGGGGCCTCCTTTCAAACTTTGCACCTATATCATGTTCACTTTCTTCTTCTTTTTTCAAATTTGTGAGCTAGATGGGTTCATTCTCGTCCATGAGAGAGCTTCATCAAATTTGGCTATAGGTGAGATAAGAAAGTAGAAAAAATTAGGATTCCTTGCATATTTTGGTGACATGTTGAAACCTATTATCCAAATATGGCAAGTTGAAACACTTTGGTGATGGCCAATTGAGCGAAGGAATGACTCTACTAAAAGTGACTATATTAAAAAAAACATGTGCTTAAGGAATGGATTAGATTACATCAGCTCTAGTAGCTTATAGTTTTTGAAACAAAACATGTTTGGACCTTGAATTGATTGCATTTTTCTCATGAATTTGCATGGTAGTTAGGATAAGTACCATTATTGTGTTGAATGTTATGGTATATCATATTCATATGCACACCCATTTGGATGGTAATATCAAATTTGAAGGGAGAAATTCACTCTAAAATGGACTATGAAATTCAAAAATATTTGGTGAAGTTTCAAGTGGGATTTAGTGAAGGGAAATGGAAATTCCTACTTTATCATGACTACATTTAGTTCCAACATTTTCAACAAATAGGTATTCTACAACTTCTCATTCTTCTTTTTTTATTGTGAATAAGAAAAAAACTTAAGTGTCTCACTCCTTTCCTAATAACTATTTTGTATCCTTACAACTATTTCACTCCTTTTCTAATAACTATCCTCTATTCTTATAACTATTTCACTCCTCTTCCCTATCCGCCAACATAGATATGAAAACGCAAATTGACATGTGCATTTTCCTGTCCATGATATTTAATATTAAATCATATTAAATTTGACATAGACATAAATAATGATGAACTATTGAAAACCATCCAGGAACATAAGAAGAGAAAAAACAATAATAGTTGATCATCACTAGTAACATGGAGCCCAAGTTGTTTGAAATTTGCCTTCTTATTTGTGTTTTACTTCCTTCTCTTTGAATTGGTAGTAGGTTGCTCTATATATTGAGTTCAAATACTCTATTGTTGGCTCCACACATTGTTAAGGAGAGAATGCACAGAAAGATGCAAGACTCCATTTGGCCTCACATTTATGAGGAATGTTCACGAGTTGTTATTTGCTGTGAGCGCCTTATTTGGGAAACTTGATGTTTTGTGTTTTGTCCCACATTTTTTAGGGATGTTCGTTTTTGGAGAACTCAATGGAACAATTTTTGACCTCACATTTTGAGGAATCTTCATTTTTTTGGGGGGGGGGCGGAAACTATGGAACATTTCTTGTTTTAACTCTTTCACTGGTGCTTTGAACCAGTGCTGGTCCCGTAGTGACTTTTCAACATAACAGCCTGGTCCTGGTATTGGGTACTAATAAAATTGCTGCAAAGCTGGTATTGCTTGATGTCCCTACTGGGCTGGTATTGCCTCAAGTCATGCCGTCGGTGATGGCAGGTGCAACAGGCCTGCAAAAGAGGCCAGCACTGATTTGAACTTGGTCATAAGATACAGAGTCATCACACAAGATCTCCTTGTTTTCTGTTGAGAAGCTTTACTGAGACATAGACATCGTACATTGATTCAAAAAGGGTGAGGAGTAATATAAGGCAATATATAAGAAGGCGTAAGACTTGATCCACTTTGCCTCTGTTGATAAGGATATCTATAAAGGTTTAAAGACGCCTGGGCTTCAGTATTTGACTGTTTTCATCAGTAGCCTGCATAATCTTGAAAGGAAAATTGACCACAGGTAGTGCAGACCCTTTACAAGAGCATGTAAGAAGGGCTCAGATATTCAACTTAGATCAGCAGCTGCCCTGTGTCTCGGTAACATGTTTGGAGATTTGACCATTATGAACACAAAACTTCAATTACAAGCTCCACCTTGCCTCACAATTTGTGCCTGCAAATCATGTACTTATAAGGCCGTGCTTCATAGAGCCCATGAACTCCCCATTTTCCTTGGCAAAGACTTTTGAATTTTCCCTGTTAGTGAGGAGCAAGATAAAAGCCTGAATTCATTGGCAAGGTACCCAAAGCCAAAAAATGGTGGTCACAAAGTCAATCCAATACCTTCATCAGCACTCAGAATTTCTACAAACTTGGAACTTAAGTCAACCCAAAAGGAATTGAGGGATGGCTCAATAACAAGGTTATGAATCTTTCAGACCCAACATAACAGCAACCAATCTGCACCAATCCACAAGCATGAAAAAGAGGAAACCCAACCCTAAGGAAAAGAGAAAACAAGACCAAGAACAAAACTGAGGAGCAGTTTGAACAACAGCGACAGCAGCGACAGCCAAGCGAAGATGATTGATCCAAGGTCCAACTATCATAAATGCTGATTATGGAAATTGGGAAGTGAGTCAATTTCTTTCCCAAATCACCACATGTGAAAGTATTGAAATCCTAAGTTCCCTGTCAGAGATATGCTTAAAACTATTTTATGTTCAAACTTTCCTTTGATCATCTGTGACACTCTCCCAGAGATTTGTGAGCTTTTTATGACCTCAATCTCCTTTGAAATGATGAATACACTGACTTGGGAGCTAATAGTGATCTGTTCTACTGGGGTGGTAGTAGTAACTGAGGACGAACACTGTCAAGCTCTGCCAACACCTCCTCTTCAGGCCTGTAAAGAAAATCAATCATTCTCCAAATCTGTAGCACCAGCAACAACCAGCACAGGCACACACATGTAAGCCACCATTAAATTCCCTGCCAACTGTATGAATCCATAGACAACTAACAACCTGAAACAACCTTTGAGACCAGCAGTTCACTCAAATCCAGCCTATGTTGCTAGCATGTCTACCTTCTGCATCTGAAAGCAAATAGGACTCATAACAGTAGTATGTTGCCTACCTGCAGAGTTCCACCACCACCTGTGCTTTCACCATCATCTGACACACTGACAACTGTCCAGGGATCACTTGCATCCCAGTGAAAGTCCACCACCTTGTCCCTGCATTCAACCAGTCCAAGTGTCACCACCTTCACAAAATCTCAGGAATAACATGTATGAATGCCAACAGAGTTTTGGGGTTTTATGAACATTTCTACAGTGGTGTTCAGGGTCATGATCAGATCATGTGACAAATTGTACCTGTGTCCTGTGTGTTGAAAGAAGAGCCCTGCTGGGACCTTCGATGACTTTTTTGGTCTACCACTTTCCCCCAATTTTTTGCCCACCTGCATTTACACCATACATGGGATATCAGAGATGTTTCTAAGTGCAAGATCTGCAAGAAACTGTTGATTTGTATAGGGCACAAAACAGACAGAGAAAAAAGGCTGTTACTTGCCTTCTCAAAGTCCCACACATTCAGCAACCCATCTTCTGCACAACTTCCAAACACAGAAGCCCTGTCTGGACACCACTGAACAGCCCAACAGCAGCTCTCAGCATCAAAGACCCCCTCCTGGCTGAATTGAACCATCTGTAGATTACTTGGAACTCAAGAGAAAGCCACCAAAAAGTTTGGCACCAGTAACTATCGTACTTGCTCCAGAGGCTCCCAGTTACAACACCAAAATCTTATGCTAAGAGGGAAAAGAGGGAATTCAACTACATATTTTTTTAAACCAGAAGAAGAGCAATTGGACAAAATGCCACAAGACAGCAAGGATACAAAAAGACTGCAGGTCGTACCTGAACACACAAAACAGCAGCAGTGTGACCCTCAAACTGCTCAATAGGAGTACCTTGGCTATTGCTTGCAGAGAGCTTGCGGTGATCAAAGAGCCGCACTGACGCATCTGCTGACCTGGTTCCAGTCACAATACAGCTTAGTTTGCCCAATAGAAAGAAGACATCAAAAGTTCAAAGACTTTGATTGTGATGTTACAATTCCAATGGGCTGACAATTGTGACTGCCACAAAAACATGTCCTCAATAAGGAGAAGTGGTACCCAGTGAGAAGCAAATTTTCATCATGGGCATTCCAATCCACACAATGCAGATCTGCATCATGTGCCTTCTCAACCTGTTCAACATAAAGGCCAGAGCATTAGATTGCTCTTGTAAATGGTAGAGAAGAAGACACATGCAAAATAAGGAAGCACTAGATAGTTAGACTAGGGACAAAAGTTGAGTGACCTTGAGAGTGGGTTCATGACCGGAACGTGCATCCCAGAACACAAGGCAAGAATCATCACCCACACTGCAGAACTCCTGCATACTGATGATCCCTTCCCCAAACCAAGCAATTAAAACACATAATCTGCCAACACAATCTGCTGCAAAAACCAGACAAGAATCCTCACAAATCTGAAATGAAAATCATGAAGGGGTATGGTTGGCATCGCCCTTAACCTTGAAGGCCTAAACTGGACATCCTCCACTGTATTACTATGGCCCTTGAATACTCCTCTTGGGGCAATAGAGCTGGCATCTGAGAGGTCAGATCCACCACCCCCAGTAGTCCAGGATCCCCTTCCCCCTCCTGCTGTTGGTGTGCCTGCTCTGGAAGGGTATGGCTCCTGAATGCCTGTAATATGATCCTCTATGCTCCATTGCAGCACCAACTTGTCCTTGCCTGCAGTCATAACTATCCCACTATAAACTGAACTGATAACCACTTCTCCAGTAACATGATAGTTCCTTCCAGTGAAGTCCAGTGGCTTTGATGGAAATACTAAGATGACAAGCATTGAGCTAATGAAACCCCCACCCTAAAGAAGGAGAAAACGTGACCACAACAGTGTTGTCTGGTTCTTGATTTTGAAAGGAACTCTTGGTTCTGGTTTTTAAGTTTTCTTTCTGTTTGATAGAACCTCTGGTGCAGTTTGGAGAACAGTTTTTTGGATTTATAAAACTTTAGTTCTGGAAACTTGCCAAAAGTTTTGGAGCCCAGTCCACAGTTTAAGACCAAGTTCAGTTCCATCTACATTGCAACTGACTAAAACATTTTTTGGGAAATTTTAGTTTAGTCCAACTACTGCACAACACCCAATACAGGTTTGGACAGTCCTACACATGTTTAGGGAACTTCAACAGCAACATGTATGGCATTGACCACCTACCCTAGCACCCCACTGACTTCATCAGCCCCCAGCAATGGGTGCAAAACAAAAGAGTGGACACACAAAGAAAAAGGACTGAAAATTCTCACCACCCGAAAGAACATGAGGTGCAGCTCGGCTAAAATTTAAAGCAAACTCTGCATTCTCAGTATGACCTGTTAGAACCTGCCTTGCAACAATGGAGTTACAGAATCAGAATGAATCAATCTCCCACTGTAAATCTTCAAGACTGGCATGTGCTACAACTCCAGAGACTACTCTGCATCCTGGGAAACAAACAAGACGTTATGTGATGAGACAACAAACCAGATCTGGTCGGGAATGAACAGCTCCCAGAGTGGATGATCGATTTGGCTGGGTCTCCACATTCCAAATGAGCACCTACTTGCAATCAGACAGTTAAGTAAACAGGAAACCCTATTATATGCCTGCAGTGCCAAACACAAGAAGGTATTACTTTCTCCTAAGTTTTCATGCACAATTGTCTTTTTCTGAAGTTCACACAGGATCTACGGACAAACAGCTATAGTGATCATGCCTTAAATAGTACAAGAATTTACCTCTGGACGATCAGTATGTGTGGCAACAATTTTGCTATTCTGTGGAAGCTCCCTTATTCGGTTGACCTGTGGAAGGGCCAAGTTTTCAGGTTGCTGTCAGAAGAAGGCAATAATCTGCAGCAAGCCTTGAACAAGCTGAAGCAATTTCTAGTGCTTCAGTCCAACATGTGCATGAATTCTTCTTCCCACCATATTTTGACTTTGAGACAACCACTTGTACTTTGCACCAATCCTTCCCTCAAAACCACTTTTTATCACCCTTCATTGAAACCCAGAATCAGCCACTGGAAGGTGCGAACATACCTCACCAGGATGGATAATGGTCTTATGTTTCTTAACAAAGGGTGACTTTGCCTCCTCATTGAACTGCTCGTACCCATGCAACATCAAACAATTTAACCAAATGAAAAAATAAATTGGAACTCCTCTCTTTCAACTTGGGCTTCACATAAGCCTAAGCAGGCACAGGTAATCATTGGCTGCCACCCAAACAACTACCCCTTTCATGTAGATCAACCACTTCCCAAAGTTCAGATCTGACATCGATTCTAGAGTTGGGATTGGGTCTCTGCCTGTGAGATGTGCTCTGCTGCTGCAGTTCGTGGCTTCAAAACTTCACACTGAGCAACCACAAGTGTGTTCGGAAATTCACCATCTGTCTGGAAAAACAACAGACGACAAACTGCACCAGCATGTAAACATCTTCTTTCCTATGCGATGCAGAAAGCAATACTAAGATCTAGAGCAGATAATTTTGAACTTATAGGGCACTCTGGCATGTTTTTGAAGCCTTGACCTAAAAATAAGACCCAGTTTCAGTTTTTCTCTGCATTTTTAAAGATCAAAGGGCTGGACAATGATTCATTCAAACATCCATCAGCATAACAATTGCTGGTCAAAAGCAAACCCGTTCAGAGAGGTAAAGAAGCTGGCGGTTTTTATAAGTCCCTTGCTTGAGCTGGGGACCCCACCTGCACAACATTAAAAGCAAATCACATTCTGAAAAGAAGATGTCCAGCACCAAGATTTGACACTCAATTCTATGGCAAAAAGTTCTTTTTCATTATCGCATTCATGCTACAAATTATTCTCTAGGATAGAATGTTCATCACTCCACAAGACATTGTCATAGAAGAATCCAAAACTGCATTCGATCATGAAAGGTACACAGCATAATGGATATTGAAGCCCACTGTGTATAAATGGTGAAACACAAAGCAATGCAAATTCTGTCAGCAGAAAACCATATAAAAAGGGAAAAAAGGGGCGGGGGGAGTTATTGTTTACCGGCAAGAGAGGGAGGGCCATATTAAATTATGGTTCGTGAGCCAATCATACAAAGCTGGTACCAATGATTTCCACTGTGTGTATCGCTCCTCACTGGCCCTTTTCATGGCGTCCTCCTCTGTGGTTCTGAGACTCATGAGTGCCTCCTAATCATCTGAAAACGCATTGTCGCATTAATCAGAATTTTTTTGCCATCAGTCTGGACCAATCAAACTAAGACTGACAAGAATCTCTTCATCCCTGATGGGAGTACTTACATGCCTAATTTCTGGAGCTAGACAGGCACTTCTTACATCACAAAAATGAGATCAAAATGTTTGCTGCACTCTTACCGAACAAGCCTTTGAAGCCCCCTCCTTTAGGATTCTGTGCAATCCAAGGATTTGACCTAACCCTAATTTCACAACTTCACAATCTTTTCCTTCGATCACTGAATTCTTGAAATTGAGAAACAGGAGTGCCTCGTTCAAAAAGCCAGCACAGAGAAGAAGAGCTTCAAGAGAGAGCTTCTCGAATAAACCTTACATGTTGCTCAGATGCTGAGGAGAGGAAGGCAAAAAAGCGAAACGAACACACCTGCTTCGAGGTGGTGGTGGTGGTTTTCTGACGATCGATCGTAATCTACTCCTCAGCAGCAACAGAAAACACCTTACGATTCCTCAAAACGCCTCAAGAACAACAACGTCCACTTCCTCACGCAGATGCAAATCGTCCCACTCGCGAGAAACACAATTGTTCAGCTCTCGATTCAGCAAAATCAGCAGAATCACCCGAGCTAGAGGAAACAAACCCTAACCCTAATTCAATACTTACACACTCTCTGTTTCAAAACCCTAACCCTAATTCAAATCCAGAATATGACCGTTTCTGCTGTGCAACTTTTCTTTTGTGTGTATATAAAGGTTTTCCAATGGCTCTCCTGCATCTCTAAATTGTGGATGGATGGATGGATAAACCTTCTGGATGGATGAAGTTTGAGCTTGCTTTTTTTTTTTTTTAAGGTTCTTGATGGTGTTAATCATAACATTTGTTCTTGAAGTTTCAGTGATGAGAAATTTCAAGGAATTGGTATATGGATGAATTTTTTTGGAATCTATTATGTGGTCATCCCTAGATAGCTCCAATGATAATTCTTATTGTATAGTTGTCTCTAGACAAGGTGGTAAGATGGTGGACCTAGCGGTTCAAAAAACAACACTTGGAGAAGGGGTTGTCATGTAAAAACTCTCAAAAATTTCAAGAAGGGTAGTCTTCAACAATTATCATGGGAAGGCAGTCCTACATTCCAACATAAAATCAGGAAATTACAATGAAAAACAAAGAACAAACCAAGATTCTTAATTATCCATATAGGAGGTAGGAAGGTAAACCCTAAACCCTAAACCTTCCAACTTCATCCGATTACCACTAAAAGTTGTTGGTCCAACAAGTCGGTGCTTTCCACCTTGCTCTTCGCTTGTAATGATGTTGCTACCTTTTACCAAACTACTTTATTGTCTTGCAACAATTATCTTGCAACAATTATCTTCCAACAAACTTTCATATTTCAGAGAGCTAGTCGAATGTAACCCAAAGAAAGGGAATAAACCAATCTCAGAAATACAATACTTCATATCAAATTATATTAAACAACTATATCACATTAGAAGGAAGGTAATGCAATAAAAATGAAAGCAAACACCAAAATAATGTCATTGCATGATATACACAATTTTAATAATTTTTACACACATTCAAATGTCATACAACATTCTCCCTTGCATTTCTTGAAAATCTCATACAAGAATGATAAAAGTTCATCATTAAAATCACACAAGACCACACAAGGTCCACACTTTCCTCACCAAAATAAGTTTTCTTATCCTAATCCATTCACAATTTTTTATTTTTTAATGATTGGTAAACAAATATAAATCATGCGTCTCAATGGGCCAACTAATTCTAATGGTTTCATGCTCAATGTGAACTAAAGGATGGTACATCATCTATCACTAATAACTATCTACTTACTAGAATGTTCATAGAACAAACTAGTTTAGGTGAAATTTCTATCCTTAATAAAAACAATTCCTACCTATTTCATTTTAAAACCAAACTGCTTCACTCCTCTTTTGAAACTATTTCTTACCCTACTAATTATCTCGCTCTTTACCCTTACCCACCAACATGGATATGCAAAGAAAAATTTTAATATGCAAACTTGAACTTTGCATTAATGTGGCATGTGACATGGCAATAGTGTTAACAATAGTGTTAACATAATCTTTGAAAAACCTAGATTGTAAGTTGTAACACCAATGTTAAGTGAATATACAAAAAATGTCCAATTATCACAATGTTAAATTGCCATTTCATTAAATAACCATCACAAGAACCTCTAAATGTTCAATAACAACCTCTATCATCTTTAATATCAAATCAACATCCTTTCTAACAAATTATAAAAAATCATTGTAATATAATGTAATGTTACATTGAATCATTACAACCAAACAAAACTTATTATAATCAATCTGCTCCATCACAATTACAATCAACCTATTCCATCATTGTTGTTTTTACAATCAACCTACTACACATTGCCATTACAATTGACTTACTACAACACCTACATACGCAAATGGCAACATCAATTCATTTGCAACAATTTAATCTTATTCAATTTCATAACACAATATAATGCAATTTACAAATAGACATATAAATAACACTATTTCAAAACTTGACATTTATGACTAGAACAAATATAACTAATGACCATTTTCTAATCATATAGTCATATATGTCATGTTTTTGTGCCTAATTGTATTCTTGTAACAATGGATATGACTACATAACTAAAATCTTCATGGATAAGATTAAGTGATTGAAAATGTTTTTCATGACCACCATATAATTATTTAATATTATACAATTTCAAACATTACAAAATGATGAATTAACAGGGAAAATAATTAAAAGGTAGACATAATACATACCTAGTAGACATATTATAAACTTTTAAATAATTAAACACATAATTGGTACACAAATAAATACTTAATACCTAATAATTTCTATATTCATTAATTATTTAATGTGAATTTTTAGATATTGGCTAAAATTTTTTTGGGGGGAATTCTATTTCATTTTTCAAAAATTCCCAAAAAATGGAAAATAAATTACCAAAGTTCTTGAAACCATAAAATTTATTAAAAAAATAATGCCTAGAATATAATTAAAACATTTAAGTTGAGACTCTTACTAAAAAGTTTATTTAAATGAATACCTTCTTAAAAATTTCGACATTAAATAATGGATATCTTCTTATTAGTGACATCTAACAAATTTCAAAGGAAATTCTCATGCCCCAAAATGGCATTGTTCTTCATGTTTCCATGTTTTAGGTAACAAAGAATATAAATTTTGATTTTTAATAATTTATCAAAATATTTGGTCATACAATTTGGATTTTTATAATGTTGTATATTAAATCAAGAAAAATGAATTAAAAAGAAAATTTAAAAAACTAGATTAAAATTTACTACTAAAAATGAATTTTGATAAAAATTACAACATTAAAAGTTAAATGTGTATAAATTAATAATTCTGAAATTTAAATAATTTAAATACTTTGTATAAAAATTAAAATTTTGAAAATAATATTATATGTTTCATAAATAACATATTTTGTTTTAAAATATTTTTTATAATTACAAATAAATATAACACAACATTTATACCATTTTCATTGATTCTTTATTTTTTTTAAAGATGGGGAAATATTATATATATATACCAATAAAACCAAGTCGTTTTAAAACATGTTTATAAATGTATTTAATTATTTACAAAAAAACATTGTGAAAAAAAGAAAAAGAAAATTTCATTGTTGTTAAAATGTATGGAATAGTGAAGACTCAAATGCATTTTTAGTCAAATGGCTTGATATTTTGAATACTGTTTTTTTATAGATGTGTACATCTTCAAAAAAAAAATTGGATGAAGTTTATTTATTTTCATTTGAATTCTGAAAAAAAAATAATGGTCAAAGTTGGGTACTTTTGTATGGGAGAAAACATGATGTGCTATAATGTTATAAATTATCCCATATCCTTTGTCAACAAGTTCAATCTTGTAAACTATATAACTATGTGAAAAACTATTAGTTTACACACAATGCATGCATTACATAGGTGCAAATATTACTTGTGATGAGCCAATTATAGAAAAGGCTTGTCGCTAAGAAATAAATAGGATCCTATTTACCTACCTACCTTCCAAATGACTATTTATAAATATATATTTTGTTCCATGGGATTCACAATTATGACAAAAATATGACCAATGGATATACTAGATGTCCATATTCACTACATAGTCATGTAGTCATGAATAATATTTTCCACTACAAATTCAATCATGGGTCAACATAAACATAAGAAAGCAAATTAAAAACCTATGTAAATATAAATGTAAGACCATCATTGTGTGGATTGAATTTATGGTAAGTTGAATGTAAACTTTTTAAAACTATAATATAATAAAAATAGGTAAGTTTTGAAATTTTTGTTTAAAAAAATTATGTTTGAAATTTACATATTGTTAAGATTTTAACAAATTATGATTACATCGCACAAAAAATGGGAATAGATTAATATTTTGGGGCTTCCATCAATTAAAAATATTCAAATTTTACTTTAAAATGTTTTATTTTCATCTACTTACAATTGACTTTTGTAAAATTGGATGAAAAAAAAAAGATTGTATGTTTTTCAAATTTATTTAAATCCAATTTCAAGATGTAATTTTTTGTCATTATCATGATGAAATAAAATAGTATTCTCATATTAATCATTGAATTTTATTTTTTTTACTTTGAATATTTGAAGAAATATTTGTTACCACTTGTCATTTCTTTTCACAAGGAATAATGAACTGTTTATTTTAAGAAAAAAAGTTGCTGAAATCGATGTAAAATCAATTCCATCTAACATTTTTTCAAAATTTCCAACCTAAGAATATAATTTATTGGAATTATTTTACAAGATTAAATGGTAGTTGCATCCTTGTTTATTATTTCACACCAAAAATTCCAATGGTTTTATAAAGATGTGATATTTTTTTAACAAATGGTTCATTAAACTTTGAACTAATATGTAATGACAATTTGAATTATTTTAAGGTTTTCATTTATGTCATTGTAAAAGATATTAAGAAAGGTTTTGGTGATGTTTCATTGTGTAGTCATGATCAATGAGCATAAAGACAAAACTTTCCTTTATGACTTGGAGGAAAATGATGTTATACTTAATCAACCAAATGGGAAAATGGTTAGCAAGGAAAAATAATCAAGGGTCACTGTGAAATCTTTCCATCTTAGCACCACGGTATCGAGGTACCATTAACATTCTGGTATATACTTTAGAAATAAGAAACAAGTCACCTAGTTGATATAGAAACTTGTGTGAAAAGGGGTTTATGTTAAATACAAGGAAACATATTCTGATTCAATGTTCCAAAAGGACACATTGAAAGATTGTTTCCAAAATGTATTGAAGGAATTCAACACAAACACAAGTAATGAAAAGGGGTTTGAAAAAGTGGTGTTGCAAAATGACCAAGTTTGGCCCAATTAAAAGTTGGGATGGATGAACATGCCACCTTAAATGTCTTTAAAAGGCAACAAAGTGTGATTGATGGTACATCATGTCACCCACTTACCCTTCCCACACTCAATGATCTTTTACAAAAAATCATCGACTTTAAGGTCTATTCCATCTCCTATTCCATCATCTAGTTATGTCCCTATTTTCAATGAATGCACATCAAGTAACAAGTCACAAACGAAAGCTAAAATGTTGTAGTCACAATCTACCAATTTTGCCACCATGGTTGGGGATATGCATGTGAGTAATGAAGATCAGAGAGCTTTGATCAAGGCCAAGATGAACGCTAGCTTTAAAAAAAAGACAATTTAAACTTAACCATCTCAAAACGATTAACAATATGGGAGTTTTGACAAATGTAAAATTTAAGGATAAGGTTTTAAAAGGTTTCAAATTTATAGTTAAAAGTCCCCATCCTAGTCGTGGTCAATTGGATCTTTAATTTGGTCACTAATGATTTTGTACATGAAATCCATCTAACGTTTATGTAAGAAGTTTGTAAGGATAATTATTACATGGAATAAATGACTATACTTGAATTTTTTGGAATCACGATGTTTCATTAAATACCAATTCAAATTAGTTTTAAAGGATATTTTTTAATTGCATAGACAAGTTGCAAAAGACATGATTTCTCATAGTGTTTCTATTAAAACCCCCCTAATTTTTCACCCCACCTTCATTTTATAACTAACATGCATTTTATTATAAACATTAATTACATTTTGGTCATGTTTAAAAACAAACTCACACTTCCCAAACCAACACATAATAAACATTTCTTCATATAAATAACCTAGGTCTCAAAGTACTCATTAGTATGCACAAAAAACTGGAGCTAAGTTTTGTGCATATTTTATTTGTACGAGATGGTGACATCATGAAATGAACCTTGGTAGGCAACATCCAAGTAAATGAATATGCCGTGATGGTACACAATCACTGTGTTATTCATAGAACACATATTTTCCACCCATTGAATGACAACCTTTGGGTGGCATTATTCAAGGGTCTTTAGATCTTGATAAATGTCCCATCAATGAATCAAATACAACCTTGGAACTTGAGTATCTATGTACAAAAAATCATCTATTTTCAAAGATTCGATAATCAAATCTCATTGCCAAATGTTGAATTGATGCAAGATGTAATGAAAATTGCATCATCACATATAACATACTTGATCCAATTCCAGGAATGTGCCATACATGACAATATTGTCATGTTTCATGTGTAAGATGAATAAGAAAAATGGTTGTTTTGAAATTAGTTTGGTCTTTTGTTAAACCACAATGTGAATCTCACCAATAGCCCTCGTATGGACCTAAATTGTGGGGACCATTAATATGCATTGCTCATCAAACTCTAACAAACTAAAGTTTGTTAAAGTTTTGAATAAACCTAGAGTTGATCACATTGTGGGGAACACATCCTGAACCCCCACATCCTAGTCAATTGATTGCTTACCATTCAGTTTTAGTTCATTTGTGTTGAGGAGTTCCAACATGTTAACATTGGCCACCAATGTCACAAACACCGGTTGACATTATTTACATATCCCCTATAACATCTCTCATTACTTGATGAAAAGCTATATAACTTAAGGATATCATGGAAAAGTTTCGCTATTGGAAGAGGCCATGATGTAAAAGAAAGACCCAATTAAAAAATCACCTTAAAATTTAAAAACAACCCCTAAACTCCTTAAATCTTAAAAATAGGCTCTAAAATATGTAAACCTCAAAAATAGCCCTTGATAATCCCAAAGCCTAAAACAACCCCTAATAACCCCAAATCGTAAAATCAGCCCCTAACTTCCTAAACCTTAAAACCTTTAACAAAAAAAAAACATAAAAAACCCTAGAAAAAGCCAAAGTGAACAAATGAAAAATAAGATTGAAAATGTAAACAATTGTACAAGTATGCTTAAGCCTTAATCAAGTTGGAAGAAGCTCAAGTGAAGAGCTCAAACAAATGAAGAAAAATTAAATAAAATGAAAAAGCTCAATCATATGGTTGCATACTCAACAAACGTTAAAAGTCATTCTAGGTAGTTCATACTTGAAACCGTAAATTGGCTTTGTAATAAGACTTATTTTAACATGCCCAAATGTTTAGGGTTTAAAAGGTTTTTCATAAACATTTTGTGACAAGGGTGTTTTAAAAAAAGACCAAAGAGATCCGTGATGTGTGCCCTTGAAATGTGCCTTAGACCAAATTGATCTCTCAAATGTGCCCAAGGAAAATAAAATATGCCCAAAAGTTTCAAAATGTGCCCAAAAAACTTTCAAAGTAAGTCCCTCAAATGTGCCCAAACCATAATTGGCCAAAGAAAGTCCAAAAGAAGTCCTTTTGATGTTGCCCCTGTAATTTTTTAAAATTTGAAATTTGGGAATAGTCCCTGAAGTTGAGTCTCCCCAAAAAAAAAAAGTTCCAAAATTGTCCCCCAAGTTTATTCAACCTTAATTATTTTTTGTAAAAGAATCCTAAAACACAAAAATATTTGATTGCCTAGAAATTTTTTTTTGAAAATGTGGCCAAACAGAAAAAAAAAGTGAAAACACAAAATGAAAATCGAATATCATCCTCTATTTTCGCCTTTGGTCCTCATTTTTCAATTTCGACCCCTAGTTTTTCAAACTTTATGAAAATTTGAAAAGAAGGGAAGAAATTCAAAAAGGGCACCAGACTGGATGTTGGACCAAGGAGGACTTTAAAGAAAACTTTCTTGTAGACAATACTTCTCTATAAGTAAATTCGCAAAGGTCTATTATCGATATGTTGTTTATTGAATCTTACCACATATTCATTTAGCTGCCAATTTACAAAGTAGAATTCAACTTATGACAACAACCTGAAATTTTTTTATTGCTTTGAATAAATAAAGAATAAAAAAAATTCAGTAATACAACCAATATGATAATCCAAGCCCTCAAATTCAAAGTTGTTGGGAAGACCACCCAAAGTTTTGAGGAGACATAGGCAATTATATAAACCTTGTATCATTGTCAAATTATGTTGATGGTAGGATCACTGATGGTGCAATCCCCCCATTGATGATAACACCCTATTGGTGACGACCAAATGAAACATTTAAAACAAGCAGTATTGAAGTGCCACTAGCAACACTACACCACTATTTCCACTTGTTGGCTGCATAATTTGTAATAAGTTAATAATTCCCATTGAACAATGTGGTTATGTCAATCACGAATGAGTTTAAGATTGAAGCTATGTATGTTTATTACATAGTTATTGAATTTATGTTCTTGGTTGGACAAATAATTTTTCACCCTTCTATTGTTTATGTGTAATTAGTATGCCACACTATCTATAATGAATTAAACACAAACACCATCAAAACCATTCAAAACCAAAAGCTCGAATCCTTTCACAATTTTATTTCATTAAACTTTGCAATCATATAACAAAAATGTTTCTATCAAGTGAAAATGTTTTCAAAGGTCATAAACACCCACCAAAAGGAAATTAAACAAGAATTTTTTTTAAAGTTTACACATCACATGCCCCCCCATGTGATTTTACATGCATAATAAAATGCAAAGACTTTCATATGACTTTTATATAAATTAATATGTGAAGGTCAATGCACCTTCATGTGCAAAAGAGTTTCACATTAATATGTGAAACTCAAACATTATGATCAAATTAAATTGTGAAATCTTATTAATAAATAAACCATCAAACTTACATATTAAATAATTACATAGGTAAAAGTTGAATTTCATCAAATTATAATTGCATCATCTACAATTATAATTCCATGATAAAACAATGACGACTAAGAAATACGAAGAAACATGCCGAAAACAAACAAAGGAAAGAAGAGAGATCGTAAGGGGGATGGAGACGGGCAGGAAGTGAGAAAGCTCTTCCTAAGGAAGAGAGAAGTTGTTAGGGAAGATTGTGAGAGGTAGAGGAAAACACTGGAATATATAGGCACCTCAGAGGCTCTGAGCATGAGTGTGTCTGCTTGAGGGGATTTGGTAAGTGCAGAAAAATATGGTCCATAGGGTGGTCACATTCCGCCAATTGTGTGTTCAGGGCTACAGCATTTTAAGAGAATTCAGGCATGTTGGGGAGTTTCACACTGCACAATTCAGTCAGTGATATTAATTTCTACTGAAAACCCTAGAGATATTTGTGGTGTATCTGGGAGGACTTTTGACTCCACTTTTCGAGTGGCCATTCGGTTCTTAAAAACACCTTCCTCCCCCCCTCCATTTTGTTGGTTTTTTCCATGATGCCTGGAGGTCCTTTGGGAGGAAAGAAAACTAAAATTTAAGAATATAATAATAATCTCACTTGAATTTTATGTACAGTAAAGCCAAAGCTGTGGGCTTTATCGCATTGACTCCACCTCCCATGGACACCCTTAGAGCATACCCACAGTGACTGAGTATGCAACCCTCCAGTATCAATTGAACTTTTTTGAAGTTAGCATCAATTATCAAACCTAGTCCTTCCATATATTCTTGCATAAAGCACTCAGACAAATTTTCTGTTGAATATGGAGGGCGCCTTATGTATGTCAATATCCCTCCATTAGAAGAGTAAGGATCTTACACCTACTATTTAAAAACACAAAGGATATTCACAAAAATACTCACATGTGGTAAGATCCCTACCACTCCTAAAAAGTAAGTGACAGATCCATCCCACTCCTACTATGGTCATTACCTATGTATGTTTATGCTTATAATATTGTTCACCTCATGCTTTACGATGGGTAAGGCACACAAAATTGGGGGGGCGGGTGGAGGGGGGTGGGCATTTTCAAAATAAGGGCCGTACCTTGTCATCGTAGGCCCTTATTGTGAGGATGCCTGACATTGGGGCTCAACTCTACATGTAAGGGGTTTGGGTGTCCAATTCAGGCACCTTTTCATGTTTCTTCATATGGGGGAACAGACAGCCAGCTTCTGTGCTTCAGTTGTAATGTGAACTGATAGTGGAGAGAACATGCTTTTTATGTGTGTCAACGTGGAAACTCTACCCCCTGGAGGAATGGCAGCTTGCCCTTGCAATCTCACCACATTCCTAGGTGGAAGGGGCCCTACAGGTAGGTAGTATATTAAGTTTGGATACACACAATCCCTTGGTTTTCTCCACCAGATGGATACGGTTTGTTAACTCTGGTTAGCCTATTCCACATTTAAATAGTGTTTTGTGAGCTACCAGAACATTTTTTCATCACACACCAAAATCGATTAGGAGTTCTACGTTTTCTGCGCTCATGATAAGGTCTCCAATGAGTTGAAGGTATTCTGTGTAAGGTAAAGCCATAGGGTTGGGGGCATTCTCAAAATAAGGGGCCTAGGACAAGGTGAGAGCTGAGTCTAACCTCACATTTTGAAAATGTCCCGCACCCATGGGCTTTACCTATCATAAAACACCAGACAAAATTTATCCTGTACCAAACCATGGGCTTTACCTATCATAAAACACCAGACAAAATTTATCCTGTACCAAACCTATGTAGATCACGATATGTATGAATGGCAGAATTCTTATTCTTACTCCTCAATAGCAGGAGAGTTCTTACACTTACAAGTAGGCATAATTTCCCTCCCAATTTCTAGGAGGATATAAGGTGCCTTCCACGTAGACAGCATACACTTGCTTTACACAAGTGTATTGATTCTGAACCAAAACCATAACCAAAAACCTATATGGGTACCTTTGCCTTCTTGACTAAAGTCTCTTAGAGTTAAAAATTATCTTAGCTAGGAAAAATTTAAACTCATAGATCCTAATTATATCTAAATATGGGACATAAAGACCACAACCACCTAATTACTACAGAACCAGGAAAGATAAGAAAGGGATTCATGGCACCCAACAGCCATATCAGAACCCACCATCTTGGTATTGGTAAACCCAACTGCATATAAAGAAAGAAGCATACATCTTGCTTTGAATGACAATAGGAACTCAGAAATTTATTATGCAAAAAATGAATACATGGCCCCACAGTAAGACCCTGGTAGTCTGGTCATTCCACAGAGATGACAGCAGGCAACAAGACTGAACTTTGAATGGCTTCCAAGCACTTCTTCACACACAGTGGGTGTGGTGGAGCTCCATCAGCTACTTCTATGGTTTCTGTTCAGTTTTTTCTCATGTTCAATAAACTGACCAGTGATCAGTGGTGGCCAGCCAATTCCAGACTTCGCTGAATCCAGCAATCCCACACAGAGTTTAGAGATCTTTTGGCAAACTACTGAACTTTGAATGTCTGTCTTCCAGGCACTTCCACTCCTCTTCGCCAAAGTTGTAGTTTGAAGATCCGTGGGTTCTCTCATGTTCAATAGACTGATCCTTGACGCATCTGAAGCTGGCTGGCCAATTTCAGACATCACTGGACCCAGCAATCCCACAAGGGAGCTGCTGAACTTTATTAACAAACTCCTGAACTTTGAATGTCTGTCTTCCAAGCACAGTTCTCCAAGTTTTCTTCACCAGAGATGTAGTTTGGAGATCCATCTCCGGTTCTTACTACAGCAATTTCTGAAATTCGTTTTTTAGGAGGTTTCCAGCCCAGACTACCATCAGCGTCGCCCATTGTTGCAGTTTGGTCTGCAAAGTCTACTTCCAAGACTTTACAACAAGAAGATGATGATGCTCCTGCTCGAGAAGATGGGTTGATTCTCTTTTGCTTTTTGCGAAATTCTTCACAAAGCAAAAGAGCTAGAGAGACAGACAGACAGAGATTCTTTCTGCCAGTGCGGTACCAAATGATTAGAGCATCCCCAGCGGAGCTAAGTATGTGACTCTGCAAAAATATTTCTCACATCCAAGTCTAGGGATGCAAGGACTCGCGATACAACCAGCAAACATGAAACGGAAGTGGGGTTTCAGGAGTGACGATGATTTCTTATCTCCCAAAGTTGCAACAAAAGACCTAGAGAGAGAGAGAGAGAGCGATTCTGCAAGTGCGATGTCAAATGGTTAGAGCACTCCCAGCGGTGCTCAGAGTCTAACTCTGCAAAAAAAATTCTCACATCGAAGTCTAGGGATGCAAAGAAGGGCTCATGAAAGTGGCCTTCAGGAGCAACGATGATGACTCTTATTTGCCACGCTTTGATGCAAGTGGGCTTTTGTTAGGTGGAGATAAGTTTGAAAGACGACGATGCGTCGAAGACATGGCGACGTCACTCTCACGCGCAAACCGCACACCTCGTGTTGATTTTTGGCATGGAGCAATACGATTGACCGGCCACAGTGAACCAGCACCCACCAGCACACCATCCATTGGATGGCCGTTATTACTCGGTTGTGGATGAACCTCAACTCCCTCATCTCAGTTTATATTTGGTTTCACCTTGGTAACCAATTCCGTGGGAAATAGGTCTCATAAATAGGGAGATAGGTAGGAAACTAGGTAACCACTAGGGAGTTAAATAGAAGGTTTATACATAGATAATGGCTGTTTTTATTACCTACCTACTAACAACCTGTTTGTGTGGTTGTTAGTAGGTAGGTAGTTTGAAAAAAACACTGAGCTAACCACCATGGTTAGCTAGGCAACTAGAACCCAACAGAAAACTGTTTCCTGACCACTTACTATTCATCCTTCGTGGTGTCCTTGCGGGTGCTGGTTCACTGTGGCCTGGCTGACTTACTAGAGATATCCGTAAAGTCAGGAAAACAGCACCAGTACCCCGAGTTTGGTCATGGCTGAATTATTATTGATTGGGTAGCTGATTGATTGCCAAATTCTGACTTGGTTTTGATCGGTAAAGTCAGGAAAAGAGAGCACCAGTACCCCGAGTTTGTTCATGGCTGAAGTATTATTTACTGGGTAACTGATTGATTGCCGAATTCTGACCCGGTTTTAATCCGTAAAGTTAGGAAAAGACAGCACCACTGCCCTGAGTTTGGTCATGGCCGAAGTATTATTTATTTGATCGCAACATTTCATGCATTGATCATGAAATTTTTGTTTTGCTCAACTGATTTGCTGTAAATGTTGTAAATTTATCCTATCTTTTGTCAATAAGTTTAATTTTGTAAACTATATAACTATGTGAAAAAATATTAGTTTACACACAATACATGCATTACCTATGTGCAAATATTACTTGTGATGAGCCAATTATAGAAAAGGCTTGCTATCAAGAAATAAATAGGATTATACTTACATATTTACCTACTTACCTTACAAATGACCATTTATAAATGTATTTCAATTTATAAATATATAATTTATTACTTGGGATTTACAGTTATGACAAAAATATGACCAGTGATATACTATGTGTCCATATTCACTACATAGTCATGTAATCATGAATAATATTTACCACTACAAACCAATCATGGGCCAACATAAACATAAGAAAGTAAATTTAAAAACTATGTAAATATAAATGTAAGACCATCATTGTCTATATTGAGTTTATGGTAAGTTGAATGCAAAGTTCAAAAAACTATAATATAATAAAAATAGGTAATTTTTGAAAATTTTTAAAAATAAAAATTGTGTTTGAAACCTACATTTTATTAAGATTTTAACAGATTATGATGACATCGCACAAAAAATGGGAATAGATTAATATGTTTGGGCTTCCATCAATTAAAAATATTTAAATTTAAAATTTAAAATTTAAAATTTCATCTATTTGAAATTGACATTTGTAAAATTGCATGAAAAAACAAAAATTCTATTTTTTCAAATTTATTTAAATGTAATTTAAAAACGAAATTTTTTGATTGTGGTTTGGGCACATTTGAAGGACTTATTTAAAAGTTTTTTGGGCACATTTTAAAACTTTTAGGCACATTTTTTTTTTCTTGGGCACATTTGAGAAATCAATTTGGTTTAAGGCACATGTCGCAACCCTAGCATTGGCTCGCGACCAAGGCAAGGGGGTTGCAAGTGTGCGGGCCTATAAGTAGACCCGGGAGTCATATCACATGCTCCCGGGAGTGCAAAGAGTGTGAGGGAGTGAGCCCTCACACTCCCAAATGAACTCCCATGTTGGGAGTTGGTGAGAGTTGGAGTCCCAAAAGGACTCCCAAAACTTCAGAGAGCGTTTTGAGAGGTCAAAACTCAATGGCTTGGTGCGCTCTTTATATCAATGGAAAGATCTTGAAGTGTAGATGTCTAAAATGGGCTCGCATTGCTCATTTGGACATCTGAAAAGCAAGTTATGGCCAAAAGAAGGCCCGAGAGTCGAACTCCCGGGAGTCCGCCAGTTTTGACTCCCGACCACTAAAAGTCGGGAATCGACCCGATCAACTTGGGTGCAGAAAACGTGCAACATGCCGTTGAAAAGGTCTCGACGAGACCTACAACTTTCCTTCAGACGACAAATCAATCTGAACTTTGCTCCGAGAGTTATAAGGCTTCAAAGTCGCGGGAGTCCCGTTGGGCGGGATTTCGGGACTCCCGCGCGGGAGTCCCGGGAGTCCCGGGACAAAGAGTCCATTTGGATGCCACCCCCGCGACGTGTCACATAGTATACTATAGGGAGTAAGGTGGTGGCTTACTCCCAAGCCCGGGGTGTGGTGTGTCAAGTGAGTCCGAGTTCACCCGTGGTTGTCCCAACACCAAAAAGACCCAGAATGAGTTCTAACCACTTTGTGTGGTTTCATGCAGGCCCGTGTGAGTGAGTAAAGCTTGTCGACTCTTCCTAGTCTTTCCCGGGGCTTCTAGCACGCCTCTCTTACCCCCCCCTTTAGTGCTAGAAGTCGGGATCGTGCCCCAAGTTCCAACTCCTTCCGCTTTGCCATACTTGGACCCCCGAGTGGGAATAGATTAATATGTTTGGGCCTCCATCAATTAAAAATATTTAAATTTAAAATTTAAAAATTAAAAATTTCATCTATTTGAAATTGACATTTGTAAAGTTGCATGAAAAAACAAAAATTCTATTTTTTCAAATTTATTTAAATGCAATTTAAAAGCGAATTTTTTTTATTGTGGTTTGGGCACATTTGAAGGACTTATTTAAAAGTTTTTTGGGCATACTTTAAAACTTTTGGGCACATTTTTTTTTTCTTGGGCACATTTGAGAAATCAATTTGGTTTAAGGCACATTTCAAGGATCTCTTCAATCTTTCTTTAAAACACCTTTGTCACAAAACGTTTTTAAAAGACCTTTTAAACCCTAAGCATTTGGGCATGTTAAAATAAGTCATATTATAAAGCCAATTTAGGGTTTCAAGTATGAACTACCTAGAATGACTTTTAGGGTTTGTTCAACTTGGAATCATGAAAGTGAACTTTTTCATTTTTCATTTTTTTTTTTCATTTGTTTGAACTCTTCACTTGAGCTTCTTCCAACTTGATTAAAATTTAAGCTTACTTGTACGATTGTTTACATTTTCACTTTTGGTTTTCATTTGTTTGCTTTGACTTTTTCTAGGGTTTTTTATGTTTTTTTTTCCCTTAAAGGTTTTAAGGTTTAGGAAGTTTAGGGGCTGATTTGAGGGTTTCGGGTTATTAAGGTTTGTTTTTAGGATTATCAAAGGTTATTTTTGAGGTTTATGTATTTTAGAGCCTATTTTTAAAGTTTAAGGAGTTTAAGGGGCTATTTTCCTCTAATCACATTTATTTAATGGGTATATGGTTAATTATATATGTCTTCCTTTTCATAATCTTTTTAGTATTTTAAATGTAAGAATCAAAACTTAAATAGGCCCATATGAATAGGTAACATTAATTTGTCTAAGGTTTACAAAGATCAAAATGAACATTGTGTAATACTTACATCCTTTTTATTATAATTTCCATAAGGCCATTTCAAATATGCAATACCCACATATAGATCTCATAAATAGTTGTTGGTTTATTTACATTCATTACAACACTTGCATATAAATCTTGTAAATAATTAATTTTTTTTACATCCATTGTAATACTCACATATAGGTTTAGTAGTTGATTTTTTTAACATCCATTATAGTACCCGCATATGGGTCCATAAATAGTTGTTGATTTTTTACATCTTTTGCGATACTTGCATATAAGTTTCCATTATAATATTTATGGGATTCATATGACAGAATAGTTTAATTTAAGTATCAAAAAATAATGTCATAATTAAAAAATTATTACAATTCTATTCTAGATAATGTAAATGATTGATTATCATATTTAAACAATCATTTTTAAAAATATTAATTAACTAATTATTTGGTTGAACTATATCCTTTTAAATAATTGAAATTTAGATCTAAAAATAAAATGCATAATTTGATATTTGATTTAGTATTTTAATTATATTTTTTATGATGATAAATTATTCAAATCATTATTTTAGATAATTAATTATCATAAAATTAATTTAGATATATAAACAGACATATTTTGGGTACCCAAACCACTTATTTTGAAATGACTTTACATGTGAGTATTGCATTTAAGGTTGATTTTTCTTACGAGGTTATCTAAATTAGCTATGGATTATTTCAAATGAACTTGCATGCAAGTATTATGTATAGGTTTTTGTTTTCATTGAAACGCCACCTACACTACATATTTTTAATTTCGAAATCACCTTACATGTGGGTATTGCATTTAAGGCTAGGTATTGATAGACTATGTAAAAAACATAAATAGGTAGGTGAACATAATGGTAGGTAGGAAAGTGGGTGCATAGGTAAGTATATAAGTATATAGGTAGGTAGTTGGGTTAATAGGCAAGTTAGTAAATAGAAAGGAGGTTTAAGTAACAAGGTAAATATGTTATTAAAGTAGGTAGGCAAATTAGTAAGTAGGAAGAAAATTCACTAGCTAGGTAAATAGGCAAGTTAATACGTAAGAAACAAGTTACTTTAAGGTGACTGAGTTTGTAGAATATTTATGTCAATAGTTTGGTTGTGTATATATAGTTACTAAATAGTAATGTTATTAACTCAGTAGAGTAAGTAGTTAATACAATGATTAGGTTAGTAAGGAAGTTAAATTAGTAGAATATGTAGTTGACAAGGTAGCTAGGTTAGTACGGTAAGTAGTTAGTATAATAGTTAGGTCAATAGGATAACTAGTTATTAAGGTAGTTACATCAATAAAAGATAATTAGTAAGATATCAAGGTTAGTACAATACTTATGAAGGTAGGAAAGTGAGTAGAATAGCTATGTGTGAAATCAGGTCCAAAGTGAAAACAATTAAAAACAAACCCAAAATAAAGAGTTCAATGATCAATAACGAAAAGAAATGGATTGTGATGAACCCCATCTGACACCGAATAAAAAAACACAACCTATCCAGTGGACAGAATGGCCAATTGGTGCATTGGTGGCTGCTGGTTCACTCTGGTCCTACCTTGGGCCCATGGGGCTGTCCCCCAATTGTAGACTTTTGGGACTTGTCGCAAAAATGTGTGTGGGGTTTTTGTTTTCTTTGTTGCTAGCTTTACCCCAATAGCTCCACCCCATGTAGGCCTTTATTCTGAGCCCTTATTCCTGGAAAGGCTTAACTTAACAGGTCTTTGTAAAATTGGCAAGATTTTCCGGCCCTTGCCATGGCTGGCCTTTGTTTTGGGATTCTCAGCCTTATTTACACTGGGCTTAGCCTGTCCCCCCTTGTGGATATTTAGGACATGTGGGAATACAATTTGTGGGGCTTTTGTTTTTCCCCCCAGACAAAGTCATGCATTGCATGATTCTTGGCTGGAAGACCCACATGATGGAGCTGATGCTAGCCTTTCAATTCACAATGCCATTCAGCATCACTCAAGGCCAAAATTTTCCTCGTTTTCCATACAATTTGGCCCAACACCTCTCTTCCAATTAGTCAGGTAAGTGAGCCACCACGATTGCAGGAAGCCTGTCTTCTTGGAGAACGTTCATATACAGTGTAGTACCTCCGCACTAATTTATGTTTGGACACCACCACGATGTGCCCCAGTTGGGCAGTCAGGGAAAAGAGGAAGTAGAGGGTAGTTTTGTACTGTCTGCAATAAGGACCCATTAATGATGTACTGTCCTCCAAAGAAGTTCGTGCCGGCTTGCTGACATCTGTCTAGTGTACTGTTGGAGTCTGTGGTGTGGCTACGGCCTGCACAAGTTGTTGCATTATTTTACACAACTTTAATGTTTTCCCAACTTGAGCTTGTGCTGACATTTTTTGCATGTTATGTACCTTTAAAATAATATTGCATGTTGCATGTTATGTACCTTCAAAATAATTATTCTTACACAACTTTAATGTTTGGGGTGGAGGGCAGGGTCATGGCCATTCATTGGTATAGACCCTTCTGGGTCCTGGGACCACAAAAAGGTCCTGTGTTCAAATCCCGATGGTGTGCAGGTGAAACTCCCGCCACTGAAACTCTGGCAATGAGCTTGACTCGGGGTTTGCCCACGGCTTGTCAGGTTGGGTGTGCTGTTTTTTGCCTTCAATATGATTTTTTTATTTATAGAAGTGGGTGAAAGCATTGTTTCCATACTTCTTCTTTTGCCTTAAGATACTTTTTAATGTAAATGGCAAGGCGACAGTGTGACAGACACACCTCTTGTTTTCATTTGTTTGTTTTGTTGTCGTGTTGAGAGCTTCCAAGCAATGGTGCCTCTTGTTGTGCTCTTGGTACTGTTGGAAAGCCCTAGATGAGTATGGGTTCATTGAGTTAGTTTCTTAATGTTTCAACCAGTAGTAGACAAGTTGTTGAATATTGAACAAAATTTTGCTGAAATTCAATTTCAATCAAAACTAAAAATTATAGAGGAACTTCGCCATGGTCTTGGTGTTGTTGAAAGCCTTCAGTGAATAGGGTTTAATGAAGGTGATTTGAAAAAATTAGACCTAAAATTGTGGGACCATGTGAGTTTTAAGTACTTTTTGTCGTTGGAAATTCAATTGTATTACCAAATAAACGTTTTAGAATGAAAAATCAGTTGAGTAACCAGTTCACACTTGGGCCAAGGGAAAGTTACAATAGTATCTATGACATCCCTGCTGGAAAAGAGGAAGGATCCTATTAGGAACAGGAGGGATCTTATTGCTTATGGTAAGGTCCCTACCACCCCTAAACCACAGGTGACAGATCTGTCCCACTCCTCTTCTTTCATTCTCTAGTATGTTTAGCCTAGGCTATTATTTTGAGAATGCCCTCTCCTCGAGACTTAACCCTATATATGCCAGGTTTGGGTGTTTTATTAAATACCATTGTACATGGGCAACTTTGGCACGAATTAAATTATTTTTTATTTTCTCAAATTTAAGAAAATTTATTTTTTGTCAATGCACTAGTTAACCATAACAATTGTAAAAAACTTTCTATTGTTGTTGTGCATTTAACAACTATGTTGCTTAGCTGTCAAAAATTTCGAAATTAAAAAAAAATATGCTGAAATATATTAATTATTCGACACTTGTGTCCCAAAATTGCCATGTTGGGAGCTTTTGTTTGTTACTTTGGTCACATGTTTCAAAAGTGTTTCAAGGAACTTTTTTTTATCATGCCACAATTGAACAGGGTAGAACAACCCATCACACATGGGTGAACAAACACTCAAACGATTCAAAATTTGATTTGTTAACAAACATTGGTCACCTAATAATTAGTCGATGATACCCTATAACCAAATGACATGTTTAAAAACTTGTGGTTGGGCTTTTGAAGGTTTCATTCAATGAAAGGTTTTTGCGTTGATGAAAAGGGTTTCAAAATTCCCTTGTGCCAAAATATTCTACCCATTCATCTTTGTATTTGGCAATGGGCAATAACTTTTTATAATCAACATTTTTAATTGTTGAACATTTTCACCACCTATTTTTCACTTCTTGCCTATGCACATGTGTTCAATGTTATAACTAAAGTTGTGTGAAATAAAGTTTACATTGTTTGTGACACACTCCCAACTCCTTGAAGGACTCAAATATGAGTCCCAAACATAAAACATTGAAAAAATAAGGAGTTGGGGCACGCTCCTTAACTTGTAGCATTTTGGAGGGGTAAAGGGGCATGCTAAAGCTCTGGGATGGGACTAGGAAGAATTGACAAGCTTCAACTACTCACACAGACTTGCACAAAACCAACACAAGGAGGTTAGTGCATAGTTGATGCACCTTTGGTGCTAAGACTCACCACGGGCAAATTTGAACTCACAAAACTCACCACGGCCTGGACTTGGGGGACGCCATCACCTTCCCCCTTATAGTATACTTTGTTGCTGCCCACGAAGCTCACATCCAAATGACATTTTGTCCCGTGACTCTCAAATGGGAGTTTCAAAATTGCCAAGGTTGGGACTATCACGACTTTGGGGCGCCATAATTTTGCATGTAGACCTTTGATTAAAATGAGGTCTAAAGCAAAGTTGTAGCCCTTGTCAAGAGCTTTCCAACGATATGTTGCACGCCATCTTCACACATGGAAATCAGGTTGATTCTTGACTTTTAGTGGTCGAGAGTCAAATTGCCAATTTGACTCCTTGCCCTTCTTTTGCCCATAACTTGTGTTTTAGATGTCGAAATGGATGATGTAAGCCCATTTTAGACATTTACGTTCCAAGAACTTTCCAATGATATAAGAAACTTTTCAATCCATGGAGTTTTGACCCCTATAATTGCCCTCCAAAGATTTAAGAGTGCACCGGGACTCCAATTCCCCAAAGTGGGAGTTCCCTTGAGAGTGTGAAGGTCTATTCTTCACACTTTCCTTCATTCTAGGGCTTCATTTTGGCCCGCTACATTGCAACCCCCTACCTTGGTTGCGAGCCCAAGGCTAGGGTTATGATAGTTTGGTAATATGAAGATTATTGTTTGTGTATGAAATTGACAATATGTTCAATTCTAACATGTATTTTAATTGCACATGGAAGAAAAGTTGGATGAGTTGCTTAGAACCTTCTTATTTTAGGAGATTTTATTTGTTAGATTCAAACTCAAGTGGAGATCTATAAAATACTGTAAGGGTGTTAGAAAAAAGTAATTGTAATTCATGCATGCCCAACCTTTAGACAAACTCAATTGCGAGTTCAAATGTGAAAACAATAGAAGTATAAGGAGTTGAAGTACATTCTTTGACTTACAACACTTCGTGAATATAAAGGTGTGTTAAAACTATGCAATGGGGAATATGACGAGTGACAAACAAATCAATTATTCACATTGACCTGCATAATTTTTACATTTCAAAATAATAATATATATTTTTCTGAAGCTGCAAAAATATTATGATATTGTAATTTGTCAATTTCAAAACACCTTTGTTTTATAATGAATCTGTTTTACAATATTTTCCTTCTTTCTTGGTTTCAATTGAAGTTGAACATTCCTTTCTTTTTTAACCAAAGAAAAAAGTGTTACAAAATTGCAGCAAATTGGGTTTGAACACAAAATGGAATGAAAAAAACCTTTTGACCCTTTTGTTTGTTGCTGAATTTTCAATGATATAAAAAAGAAGATGGTGTAAGATTGTGGGCTGCAAAACCAAGGTGATGGGCTTGACATGGACCTCTGACTTCATAAGGCTCTTATACATTAAAGCTGGACATGCTTCACCTCAATGTTCTAAAACTTTCCTCATTTCCAAAAAAAGGAAAATTGGCCCCCACAATTCTGTTACAACTTCATTGAAAATTCGGTTCACAATAGGGCTCCCTGCAGTTGGATCCCTGCAACGACATGGACCTAAGGCTTTTTGGTTTGGAGTGTCATCTTGCAAGTCACTTCAAAACCCCTACAAACTTTGCGAGTATCAGTGTTGCATCCCACACAGGACCTTCAAACACCACCCTTCAGTCTCTTTGGACTTGATCAAATAAAGCACAGGTGATGGGTTCAAACTTGCATGTGAAACAGCAGGACAAATATGACGCACTCCCAAGTCTCGGGGTGAACCCACTTGAGGGTTCACCAAAGTGTAGTTGCAGAAAGTTGGGACTTGTAAGGGGCTCCCGACTTCTAGCACTATAAAGGGCTAGAGGGGCATGCTAGAAGTCCTAGGATTAGACTAGGAAGAGGGACTAATAGATCAAGCTTGAATCTGCATCCAAAACAAACTACAAAGTGGTTAGTTCACATTCCGGGACACCTTTAGGTGTTGGGACAAACCACGAGCATTTTGGACCACAAGACACATCACGGCCCGGACTCGGGGGAAACCATCACCTTCCCTCATATAGTATTCTCTCCAATGCTCCGGTGAGGCTACATCCAAATGGCTCTTTTTCCCGGGACTCCCAAGTTGGAGTCCCGAAATTGTCCCGAAACTGTCCCAGTTGGAGTCCTAGGACTTTGGAAGCTCATAACTCCCGACTTCCAGCTCTGATTGCAACGAAGTCTAAACCAATGTTGTAGCCCTCATTGAGATCTTTTCAACGACATCTTGCACTTTCAATTCGGAGGTCGGAAAGAGGTCGATTCCCGACTTTTAGTGGTCGGGAGTCAAACTGCCAATTTGACTCCCAGCCTTTCTTTTGCCCATAACTTGGGCTGCAGATGTCCAAATGGCCAATTCAAGGCCATTTTCGATATCTACTCTTCAAGACCTTTCCAATGACATTAAGAACACCTCAATGCAAGGTGTTTTGGGCCTTGTTGTCTAACTCTAAACATTCGGGAGTCCCGGAGGATTCCAAATCCCCAACTTTGGGAGTGTTGGGCTTCACTCCACACTTGGCCAAAGTGAGTTTGCGACAAAATATATATACAATGTCTTGTAAAGTGCAGAATGAAAAAGTTCCATAGGACATTTCACTGAACACAACAAAATCTATAGGGGTGGTCTATGGGAGTTTTTAGGATTCTAGACTTGGTGTGTCTTTTGCTGGGTCAAACACCACCCTTTGGTCTTTTTGGACTTGTTCAAATAATGCACAGGTCATGGGTTCAAACTTGCATGTGAACAGAAGGACAAAATACACACACACACACACACACACACACACACAGATATATATATATATATATAAGACTAGAAATTCTTGGGGATTATAGCCATTTTCCAACATTTTCCCATGGATTATTACCGCCCTAACTTTGAAAGTAAATTCCTAAAAAAAAGGTTGCTTCTCTTACACATATGATCCTGCTAGTGTGAGCACAGTGGCATGTTCCCAGGCTTTTACACCCTCTTAAAGGGAGGTTTTAGTGACAGGCTCTCACTTCTCTGTAATGACAAAATAGAATAGTTGAGCCTAATTCGGGGGGTTTTTAAATAAACACTTGATTCATCTAATAAACACATGATTGGCTTGATACTTTGATTAATTTAGTTGAGTTGTTATTAGTAATTTCCATGGTACCCTCTTAGTGAGTGCAAAACTCCTGATCAGTCTAATAAACACAAATTATATTTATTGACCTTAAACCCATGCCACCTCCTTTTTGCCTTTGAGAGTGAAAAAAAAAAAAAAAACTTACAAACGACAAAAAAATGTTAACAACAAAATAAAGAAAGCCTCACACCCCACTTCCACCCCCCTTTTAGAGTAAAAGACCCCAAAAATTTACAAATAAGAAATTTTTTTAAATGAAAAAATATAACCCACGCCCGCAATAACGAAACAAATGAACCAACCTTGATAAAAATTTGGAGCAAGTTCCTTGATGCAAATCTAAGCCAAGGGAGAAATAATTTGTTGGATTCCTTCCATTTATGCTAGACCGGTCAAGAACTTCTGGTTTTTGAACAAAGGATGCAAGGGATCGTCTAGATGCAAATATGAGCCAAGGGTGAATTAGTCCATGGGATTCCCTGCATTTAGGGTAGACCCATGAACAACTTGGAAGGTGGTAATGAAGAGAGGTTGAGAAAAAGGATGCAACTGGTCCTTTTAAGATGGTGCACACTGTGTGGCAGCAAAGACAATTGAAGCTGGTTAAAGTTTTTCGTACTCAAAACTTTACTCTGGAATATATTATTGCAAGTGGATATTTTGCTGACTTTTTCTCTAGTTGTTGTCTGCTTTCACGCTGTTCAAGATTAGAAGTTTTTAATAAAGTTACGTTGCATCCTGGACATGGAACTTCCTCTGATCATTGAAATATTTGGCGTTTAGAAAATGGAGGCAAGTGGTCCATCATTGATGGACTGGTGCCCACCACGTGTGTGTCAGCAGAGAAAATTGAGGCCAGTTAGAGTTTACCAGAATACTTTGTTTGAACTTTCCTTTTACATAAATTATATCAACTAGTGGGTATCACATGTTGCCCAGCTCGCTTGTGCCCAGTCCGTGCCCAGCTTGCCCGTGTCTAGTCTGTACCCAGCTCGTCCGTGCCCGTATCCAGTCCGTGTCCAGTCTCGTGTTTGCTCGTGTCCGTACCCAGTCTGTGTCCAATCCCATGCCCAGTTTGTGCCTAGTCCCGCCCATGACCGTGCCCGTGTCTAGTCCATGACTAGTCCCAGTTTCGTGCCCAGTCTATGCCCAGTCTCGCTCGTGACTGTGCCCAGTTCGTGTCTAGTCTCGTCCGTACCTGTGTCCGTGCCCATGCCCGTGTCCACTGCGTGCTCAATCCATGCCCATGTCCACTGCGTGCTCAATCCATGCCCATGTCCAACCCGGCCCTTCCCAAGCCCTGTCAGAGACTGACAAACAAAGTGAATTAATATATATGATTTGTCCAACTTTTTCTCCCTTGATTACAGCTATTGGGAAACATTGTTCATAAATTTTTTCCCATAAAGTCATGGCACATGCCAACCTCAACTTTGGCATGTGTAGGTGCTACACCTAGACTTGAAATTTTTGTTGGACTTGCTTACCAAGGCAAGGATATTGTGTTTAGATTCACTAGTTTGAACCATGTGCCTAATGCACATGTGTGTTATTTCAACAATGTTTGGTTCAGTTTTTGTTTTTTTAAAAAAAATTTATTTTTTTATTTTATTATTTTATGTGTTTTCTGTTTTTATTATTATTTTGTATAATGAAAATAAAGTGTTTCTTTTCCACTTTTATATTTTTGTTTATTTGGATGCAAGTTTGAAATTTGGAGAAAGAAGACACACCTCATTCTTTTTCAAGTAGGGTTCTTCTTCATTATTATAAGTTTTATTTTTTCTTATTTTCTACTCTTTATTTGGTTTCTTCTTTTTTGTAAATTTCTATTTTCTTTTTAAATTATTTCATTGTATTTCTCTTTCCTTGTTTCATTTTTTTTCATTCCTTTTTGATAGTTTTTGTGGTTTTATTTTCTTTTTGTTTATGTTTGTTTCATGTTTTAATTTTTTCTTATTTTGTCTATCTTCATTTTGTTTCTATTTTCATGCATTTATTTATTTATTTTGTTTTTATTTTCTATTTTTTAATCTAGTTTTTCTAATATGTTTTATAATAAAAATAATTTAAAGAGACTTTTGTATTTTTCTTTGATTAGATGCAAGTTTGAAGTTTGGAAAAAGAAGACAAAAGTATGGTTTTTTTTCTCTTTTTTTTGCTCTCTGTTTTGTTTCTTATATTTTGTCATTTATTTTTTAATTTTCTTTTAAGATTATTTTACTGTTTGTCCCTTTTTTGTTTCATGTTTAAATATATTTATGTTATATGTTTCCATTTTGTTTCTACTTTTAAGTGTTTAAATTTTTTTTCTAATTGTCAAAGTGTTTGTTCTGTTTTTATTTTTTTCTAGTTTTTTTCCTTTTCAAAAATTAAAAATTAAAAATAATTTAAAAATTATATATATATATCTTTTTTCTTTTTTGTTACAACTTTGTTTCATTTTATTTATTTATTAATAACTTGTCTTCTTCTTTTTTAATTTGAAATTTCTTGTGTTGTTTTAAAAAGATTTCTTCTCTTGTTTCTCATTTTTTTTCAACATTTTTTTGTTTTTTAAAATTAGTTTTTAGCTTCAGCCTGCCTGCAAACCCCAAAACCCAGCTGGATGGCCTCCTCCCCTCCGCCGCCACCCCTCTTCTCTGATTCCCTATACCGCCTCATCATCGTGTCACAGCAGCCACAGCTGTGACCTCATTTTCTTCTTCATCTTCTTGACGGATGGATGGAAAGGATCATTTCATCCCGACGTCCTTTACTATATGTAATTCTTTTGTCCTTTAAAGTGCAGAATGACAAACTTGCATACGACATCTCACTGAACACCAGCGAAGTCAGTAGGGCGATGTATAATGGCCTTCACTGTGCCCCCAAGGAGCTTCTGCTGTAGAGGAATGACTGAGGCAGTGGGCATTTACGGAATGCCAAGAAGGCCATGAAAGCAGTGGGCTTGGGCTTGAGGTTTAGAGTAGAATATTCTCTGTCCTGGGTTCCCAAGACAGGGAATATTGGCTTGGGCCAGGGGCAAACCTCATAAGATTCCCTCGGACATGGGGCTAGACATTTTACAAGTTATGTTAATGTCATGTCCTACACCTTGCATGGTTTTGTCTTGGGCCTTTGGTAACCTGGGGTCAAGGGGAACAAATATTGGGAATGAATGTAGGTATTTAATCGTTATCATATAAGATACTTAAATTTTGTGGTAACATTTTAAAGGGCCCTTCTTTTCAAATTATGGAGGATTCTTTAATAAGAGAAAGTTCATTTATTATCAACAAATAGAAAAAGAAAAAAAGACATGTGAATTGTGACATAATTTCATGTTTATGCATATACATGTAAAATAAATGAAAATTCTCTTGTTCATCCATTCACCAAATAACATAAAACTATAAATACGATATTATGGATACAATCCACTACAAAGTAAATTTTTGTGGTCATGTTGAAAATAGTCGCCAATTTCAGTTTTAACATGACACTTAGCCAAAAGTACACTTGCTCCATGAAAAGGATAGATGTCAATTTTTTTTATTGGCATGCTAATAGAAATTCAAATGCAAACGTCACATAAAATGCAACTGGGAGCCTACATGGTGGTTGGCTTGGGAGCCTTTCAAATAGGTGGAGGTTCTTTGCGTAGAACCAACTATCTAGATTGTAATAGCCTTTTTACTATTGCTTCCATAAAAGATTCTGCCTCTCTACTTATATACATTTGCAAACTGATTATCACTACATGGCTATGGTGAAGGGACATAGCAAACTATGTTGACCCCATAGCCTAGCATCCAGAGGTTCTCAAGCTCCAATTGGTGTTCACCTAGGATAGCGTCCAGCCTTTCATTTCCTGTGCATACATCATCAGGACAAGACCTCAGATATGACTTTTCATCCATATGTAGGAGCCCGGTTACATGATTTTACATCCATTGACAAGAGGGTTCCACTGTCTCTCTTGAACCTCTGGATAGTAGGTTATGTCTAATTTCAGCTCAATATTGCCAATTTTTTATGATACCTTTTATGCTCGCATGCTTAATCTATTTCTGCTAATGAATGACCTCTTGCCAAGTGTAGGCAACACTGAAATGCCCCTATTTGATGGGCAAATCGTTGGGGAGAGGGGTGGAGAGAAACATTTTCATAGATACCATAGTACCTTGGCAGCTTTGACACATGTTTATTAAATAATAAAATTTTGAAAGTTCCATTTTGCAAAACAACATTCCAGGAGATTTTCATTTTCCTTAACAAAAAAGTTGTCTTTGAGAAAATATTTTTGAAGATTTCAGCATTTTTAAAAATAATTTTTTTGAAGACATATTAAAATATTGTAACTTGTTGAATGAATTCCAAAACACCTTTGGTCTAGAATAAAATGTTTTATAATGTTTTTCTTTTATCTCATGGTTTCAATTGAAGTTGAAAACCTGATTCTTTTATTCTTTTATGGCAAAAAAGGAAACACATGTTGCAAAATTGTACCAAATTGGCGTTGAACATAAACTATATCTAATTAAAAGTTTTCTTTTCTTCTTCAAAAGTTAAAGCTTATTTTCTCAATAATTTAGCATTTTTTCAAAGGGTTTGACCTTGCCTCGCCCCTTAAAAACATTCAAACCTCCCATCTCCCCATGCTACCAAAAAAATTCCCTTTGAAAAGGGGGGAAAAACTTTCAACCCTCTTCCCCCATAAACACCCTTCCCATCCCCCTTTGGAAATGAAAGGGGGTGTGAATATGTCCACTACCCTTCCCACCTCACCCCACCTTTAAAACAACTCACTTGAAAAGGGAAAAAAATCGTTTCCCTTTTTTCTCCTCGTAACCCTACACTTATAATTTATAATCTTATTCATTCAACCTACTTTCATTATCTAGCCCTATACACATTGAATCCTCAACCCCTCCCCATCTCACACCAATCAAGAAACAAGGTTCCTTTTGACAAGTGGAAAACCTCTTCCTTTAAACCTACATAAGACCTTATCCGTTTAGCCTACCTTGATTACTCATATTTTATACTTGTTTTAGAGGAGTTTGCACGATGCTTCTATTTCAAGTTTGCGATATTTTGGATAGAGCCAACAAACTAGAGTTCAATTCAAGCTTGAAAACAATTATCCGTTTAGCCTACCTTGATTACTCATATTTTATACTTGTTTTAGAGGAGTTTGCATGATGCTTCTATTTCAAGTTTGCGATATTTTGGATAGAGCCAACAAACTGGAGTTCAATTCAAGCTTGAAAACAAAAGCCAAAAACTTCAAACTTGTTCATGAGGTACTGAAATTTTAATTGAAAGTTAGTCCAATGATCACAAATCGTTGTGATAATCAAAGTGCCCATTGCTTACATCACACACCCATCAAACATTGAATTATCATTCCCTCTTTTGTTGAAACCTTCATTCTTTTTGCAACATGTTCAAGCACCTTCGTTCTTTTTATGGCACATTCAAGCTTTCACATAACTCTTTGTGGCATGCTCAAGTTCTTTCATTCTCGTGCATTTCAAGCTCAATATATTCAATCATTTTTTTAAAAACAATAATTTTCACCTTGTAATGGCACCACCATTACAATTGTTGTTGTTAATGAATTTTCTCTAGTTTTCTTGTGTTTATAGGAGTTTTTTTTTCTATGTTTTGAAGTTGAAAGTGAGACCATGAAAATGATGACATTTCTAATAAGGGATTTCTTGGCATTTAACACTAGATTATTGGTTGAAAGTGAGTGGAATGGTAATCTTTTGAATCATTAAAAAAAATTGTGATTTAGATTTGTTGGATGAAGGAAGTTAAAAATTGGGTCAAAGCTTGGAGTACCACTTGGTATTTGAACTTCCCTACAACTTAATACAAGAATTCAAGGGGGTTGAACATTTTCAAAACACTAGAAAAGTCATTTTGTAAATAATACAGATTTACAACCTTTGGTTCAAAATGAAAACACCACATGTAACTACAAATAATTGTTGATTATACAAAGCAATTTTGAAATGTTTTTGTGGGATTACTAACATCTATGATGATTTCAAAGTTCTTCAAATATTTGGCCTTTATAGAAAAGGCAACTTATGATGGGTTTTCCATTCTTGAACACAAATCATAGGATGAAATTCACACATACATCATTAAGGGTAAAGGATATCCACTTGTGCCTTTGGTCATGATCCCTCATAAGTAGAATGTGAACATTAGGCACAGATTTTTTCAAACATTAATCAATAAAAATCTTTCTAGAAGGAGGAATGTGGTGGAAAAGTGTTTTTGGGATGAAAAAAAAAATAGAAAGTTTTTGTTCAAAAGTAATCTTCATATCCTCTTCATTTTTCATATTACATGTTGTTGCTTATTGTATAACTTCATATTGGATGGGAAGCATGTTCATTGTTGATGTAAATGCAATAATATTGTAGTTGGATCATGAATATCAACAAGGTGGAATAAGGTGTAAAAACAATACGACAAATGCATGATTCAATGAGGTAAAAACTATTTTAGAAAGTAATGAACTTTTGAAATCTAGCCAAAGATTAACATTTCACTTTTGAAACATATTTGAAGAACAAATGACCACATAGAAAATGAACAAGGTAAAATGTTGTCAAGTGTAATGTTCAAATGAAATTGAAATGTTGAACTCAATAAATTGTAAATGGTAATGCTCATGTATTTTCTTCAAGTACAATGTTGTCAAGTTTGGAATTGAAATGGAGAATGTTCAAATGTTTAATGTCCAGTTTTGTTTTTGTCATCACAACTCCACAAATATCTACAAATCATTCGCATGGATCATTTATGTCTTTATTGCAAATTACAAATTTGAAGTTTGAAAAATATTTGAACTTGGTAATAACAAAAGAAGAAGAATTTTGAGTAATTGTGTATTTTGCTAAACATGTGTAATGATATGTTTTGAAAATAGTAGTTGCTAAAGATACTTATGTGTTTGGATTTGTTATGCCAAATTGATTCCAATTGATTGGAACTATTTTTCTTCAAGTTCAATGTTACATCAAATATTGATGAATGTTCAATGAGACATAATTTTCATTGCTACTATTTATTTTAATGTTGCTTTAACTCTCTACATTGTTTGTTTCAATCCTAAAAATTATAACTCCACCATTTATAATGTTATTGTTTAGCACAATGAAATTGAAATGTTGATTCCAAAATTCTATCAAGTTCAATGTTCAAATGGTAGATTTATTGAAATTGATTGGAACAATTTTTCTTCAAGTTTAATGTGACATCAAATATGTAATTGAAATGAGGAATGTTCATTGGAAGGTAAGCTTCATTGTTATTATTTAGTTCAATGAAATTGAAATGTTGATTTGAAATTCCATCAAATGGCAAACTATTTTTAAAAAAATCAATTGCTAATTGCAATTAAACTTCATTTTTTACTTGACTATTTAACAATGCCAAATCATCATAAGAAGATTTAAACATGATTGGTGGAGGCATTTGCCATTGTTCTTTTATGAAGGCATGACACATTACATAATTAAGGTTTGATCAAACTCTTACCATATTATTGTTCATCTAATGAACCTTCTTGTCTCTTTCCTCCAAATAATATTTGAAATGCTTGAATGTCTTTTCATGAAACTTGGTCTTGTTCTTATCAATTTGAAATTGATTTGTGTTGATGTGGTCCATGGCATCTATGATAATCAATTCTTTTATATCAGTGGCTTTAATGACCAATAAGAACATTGATGATATTGTTTTTTTGATTCTATTGCTTCCAAAAGTTATCTAATTATTGTTGCTTTAGATGTTGGATGTGTATTGGGTCTTGTAGGTGTCAGAAAATTAAGGAGGTTAAACAGTACCTAGTTCAAAGGATTATGAAGGTTCATTTAGGTTGATATGTTTTCGATCCAAACATGCAATGTCTTGAAGCTAAATGAAATCATTTCATGTCATGTTTTGACATGAATTGACAAGTTTCCACCAAATTACTTTACGCTTGTCATATATTTGTTTGGTTGTGTAATCTAAATTTAGTTAGGCCCATATGTGGTCCTTCAATGCTTGTGACATGCGTGGAACATAACGAGACATATGAGAATTAGATTATGGGTCATGTTCACCATGTGTGAATGACCCATCAATTTGTGTATGGGCCTTATAACAAATTATGATCTTAGCCACATCAGGTCGTATGTATAGAGTTTGATTAAGAATGAAGTTATCGCAACCCCACTTTGAGGCAAGTGTGAGGATGAGATTCGCATTGCCAAAAGGGGGAACTTGGAGTCCTCCGCGACTGCCAAAGTTTTAGAGCTCAATTGCAAGGGTCAAAACACCTCGCCTTGAGGTGTTCTTTATATCATTAGAAAGGTCTTGAAGTGTAATGTCGAAAATGGCCTCGCATGAGCCATTCAAACATTTGCAACACAAGTTATGGTCGAAAGAAGGGTCGGGAGTCAAATTGCTAGTTTGACTCTTGACCACTAAAAGTCAGGAATTGATTCGACCCCGGTGTGTTTAGGTGGAGTGCGATACACTGTTGGAAAGCTCTTGAGGAGAGCTACAAGTTTGCTTTAAATCTCATCCCAATCAAAGGTCTGAACTGGGAGTTATGAACTCCCAAAATCTCGAGAGTCCGAACAGGGACAGTGTCGGGACTCCTCCTTGGGAGTCCCGGGACTAAAAGCCATTCGAATGTGGGGGCCACAGAGTAACGCAGAGAATATTATATGGGGGAAGGTGGTAGCTTCCCTTGAGTTCGGGCCGTGGTGAGTCAAATGAGTCCATGTTGTTCGTGGCTTATCCCAACACCAGGAGTGATTCCGAATGTGAACTAACCAATTTGTTGGTTAGTTTTGATGCAAGACTAAGTAATTAACTAAGTTGTCCTTCTTCCTAATCTAATCCCAGAGCTTTCAGCATGCCCCTCTCACCCCCTTTAGTGTTGGAAGTTGGAAGCGTCACCAAGTTCCAACTACTTCCGCTCTTTAACATAGTTGGACCCTTTTTGGGTCTAACAAGGAACTTGGGGGCACGTCAGAAACTAGGCATCTTCATTTAATATATCAAGTGTGGGTTGAGTTTTCCTGATAGTTCTTGGTCCATATTCGCATTGATACCTAGACTAAAAAACTTTCAAGACATAAATGATTACATCTTTCGTATATGAATTTAAAAAATTAAAAAGGTTAATGCCATAAATGTTTACCAAGTATGCCCATGGTGGTTTTTGATGGTTGGTTGCTTAACATCCGTTTGGCTTGAAAAGTTTTTGTAAACATTCCTTTCCATAGGGGTGTTCGTATCCCCTTGTTCACCTTCTGAGAATTTTGAAATGTGAACATATGGAACATAAGCAAATTGAATGGTCATTTTATTTTGCCCTCCATGGTGTATCTTGGACCTTCACACCAAGTCCTTGTTTAAGAAAGGGGACTTGGTGGGGTTTTGGACATCATTGGAATGGGATTTCGGAACCCTTCCCATGATCAAAGGAAGTAGGACAAATTTTTACACCAAGAGAATTTATAATTCTAGAAACATTCATGATTGAAGAATGACTAAAATGTAATACATTCATGGCTCTTTTAAAATCAATGTTGTGATTTGGAATTCCCATTATAATACCCATATCATGATATAAAATACCTATTGTTCTATTGTACATAACGTACAATACTTGCATTATGAACCCATATATTAAAATAAACTTTGGCAATACCTACATTGAGCTATTAAACCTTCCATCATTGAAAATGTTCACATATGCAATACCCGTATTATATTTCAAACCCACAATGTCTGAAAACCCCATGTAACAATATCCACATAATGATAATTAATGCACACTATTTGAGAGGTACAATGTAATACCTGCCTTAAACCATAAAACCCATGCTGGTTGTGGGGAATCAATGCATTATTCACATATGGGTATGAAAAAATCAAACTACAAAAAGATATTGAATACGAAATATCCGTGTAAAGGTATAAAACATTTATTTATGGTTCTATACTTAATGAAACTGGACACCCTTTCTATATCCAATAACTAGAAAATGAAAAAAGGTTGAATTGTGAAAATATAAACCAAAAAAAAAAGTAACATGAGACAAATGCATACCTTTAATAATAAAAAATGATAATGTTCCACCAAAGTTTGTAGTCCTAATTGAAAACATAACCTTAAAAGATCATAATTCGTACAAAAATGGGTTAAAAAATATTAAACTCTAACAACTATGGAACATATGGAAACAAATGATATTTATAATTATGGTATAGATCTAAACAAGTGAGAAGATCAAAAACCAATACAATGAGCAAAATTTAGAGTATAAACCTTAAACCTTGAAATATATGAACCAAATTCTTATACACTAAATCATAAAGCATAACCCTAAAAATCCAAATGATATTTTGCCATAAGCTTTATTACAACCCTAACAAAAATAGTCTTAGTGATATATGCCCTAAACCCAAAAAATTATACAAACTATACAAATTATATAATGCAAAATTAACAGATTTAAAAACACAGGACAAAATTTAGAAACTAAAAATTAAAGGTTTTAAATTATAAATATTTATTGACTGAAAAAATATACTTTAATCTTTAAAAAAAATCAAGTAAATTTCGTACAAAACTAAAAAAAAGATGTCTTTTACTGTTGTTTGATCTCTCCAATTTAATTTTTTACACTCTCTTTGAAGAAGATATAGAATGAAATTGTATTACTTCACATATGTGTAAACCTAAAAAAATTTCCCCCCAAATTTAACCTATTTTACATTAATTATTATACATTTGTGAAAATTTTATTAATTAATTTATGTGTCCCAACCTTAAGTTTAAACCATAATCCAATAGTACATACTTATAATAATTACATGAAAAAATGTATTGTAATGTCCATTCAATAATAAAGTAGGTAAACAAAATTTAGTAAAATATGCATTAATTAAACCAAAATGGCTACAATTATGACATTGTTTCCACTATAAATTGTTTACAATATTTACATATGGGGACCTATGTTCATCATCCATGAACTAGGGCGAACTTTAATAAATTGAAAGGTAAGATTGAAGGGGGGGGTGGGAATGGAAAAAAATGAATAGATAATTAATTAGGTATTTGGCTATGTAAAAAACATAAATAGATAGGTAATTAGGTAGATAGGCAAGTTAGTACATAAAAAACAAGTTACTTTATCAAGGTGACTAAGTTTGTAAAATACTTATGTCAATAGGGTGGTTGTGTATGTAGGATAGTTAGGTCAGTAGGGTAGGTAGTTAATATAGTAGTTAAGTTAATAGGGTATATAATTAATAAGGTAGCTAAGTTAGTAGGATAGGTGGTTAATATAATAGTTAAGTCAATATGACAATTAATTATTAGGGTAGCTATGTCAGTAGGGGATAATAAATAAGGTATCAAGGTTGGTACAGTAGTTATGAGGGTAGGAAAGTGAGCAAGGTAGCAATGTGTGAGGCCAGGTCTAAGGGGCAAACAACTAAGAACCAAAAAAAAAAAAAAACAATGTTTAACAATAAAAAGAAATGGATTATGATGAACCCCATCTGGTGTTGAATGAAAAAACATAGCCCATCTAATGGATAGAACAACCAATTGGTGCATTGGTGGCTATTGGTTCACTCTAGCCCAAACCAATGATTTCCCAAGTTAGTGACACGTTACTCAAAGAGTTCCCAATAGCACCTCACTTTTATCCCACATGCTTTGACAATTCTTGTCCTCCTTTCACCTATGTAGGTGGGTCAATGGGGCGGAAAGCTTAACTTTAAAAAAAAGTTTTCAAATTTGGCAATTTCCATAGTTTCATTTTTTTTGAGTGATGGACCAACCAAATTGGCTCATTGCAAAAAACAATTTGAACATGGGAGGCACCTCATCTAAGTAATAGGAGAGGTTAATTGAAGAGGTGATGGGTACACATGAGATCAATTCTGTTTTTTGAGGTAAAATCCTAAGTTTTGTCCACAAAAATTAAATCATAATTTCAGATAGGAAGGGAACCTCAACCATTCCCTTCAGTGCAACAGTTGCATCTCAGCTGGTGCTCCTTGGTTGTTACCACCAGAGTTGGGTGGGCACCTAGTTGTGGAACTAGAATCCAGATTCTTGGAATTTTTTTTTTGAAAAAAGTACCCTAGTCCCTTGGCCATTTCAACATGACCATCGAGTAATTAATCAATCTATAAAAAATCATTTCAACACATGGAATATAACTAAATATTCACTATTTTCCTTCACAATATTTTTTGATTTGGAAGAAATCATTTTTGAAAATTTCAACATTTTCGAAAATAATATAATTAGAGTCAAATTGGCTGAGTTACTAGGGTATTTAGATGAAGGGGCTAAATGAAGGTTAATTGGCAACTAATTGTTGAAATGTTTTTATTTTCCTTTCCACTTTGTCCTTCTTATGTTCTCTTTGCAACATGTACTATGTGCCTTAGACAAGTGCCTTAAATAATGTACCAAGAAAGGTTGCAAAAGAGTTTTTATATTTGACCTGTTTTAACAAAGACTAGTGGGTGCTCGTGACCTTCGACCACTATAAGTATTTTGTCATGTTTTGAAGACCTCGACTTTTAAGACCTGCGATCCAGCTGATGACCAACCAGGCGCTCAAGATTTCCACTGCCAATTACTAGCCCGTCAGGGTGCTCTCTCAAGAAAACCCCAGGGCAATGTTCAAGGTTGCCAGGGTCCCTCCGGCACCGGGGAAAAAGGTTCTCATCTACTGGATCTACGACATCGGTTTCATTCAAAACCAACCCTGGGATCCAGGGGAATGGCACTGGTTGCCTAACCCTCCCTTGGGCGACGCCCCTTTTTTTGGGTACTCGGCAAAAAGGGGCTACACCAACATACGCAAATCCATGCAAACTTCGAGCATGGCTATCTTCCTCAATAACCTCAACCTGAGAAACACATCCATGGCCCAATTGACGGCCAGAATCTGGCATAACGCGCGCCCACGAAAGGTGGGCACGCTCATCTGGCAGATTTTCAACAGAGGCCTCCTGGTCGGGACCTGGCTGCAAACGATGGGTCTTCCCTCGCTCTGCAAGGTGTGCGACGACAACAAGGAGGAATCTCCTCAGCACTGTCTCCTGGAGTGCCCCATGGTGCAACGCGCCTGGGAAGCCTACAAACGTATCTGGTCGGAATGGCAAGCTCTTCACGATCTGGAAATCACGTGGCCTTTCGCACTCCTGGGGGAAGCAGTGATCGAACAAGAAGATGACCCCCCTGGGCTCCTCACTTACCACACCGGCGGCTTCACTTATCCTAGACAACCTTTAGACATATTACGTAGCTTCATTGTTTATCGCCTCTGGACTGAGAGATGCAGAAAACACTTTAATGATAAATATTCCCTCAAAGCGACTCTCACCCAAGCCTGGGTGGCTACTGTTGAGGTCGGTATGGCTTCTTGGAAAGCTATTAGATCTCAACGGCTCACCAAAGATCAGGACACTCAAACTAGCATCGAGTTTATCTTTAGAAAAGAATGGCTCCACATGATCATCATGGGGATGGACAGTGCCACCATCCGGTGGTATTTCCTTCCCCCCTTGTATTTCCTCCCTTTAATTAATGTTTGATGGGGCTGCTGCCTCCCTCCCCGCCTGGGGTTCCTTTCCTGGGTCTAGATGAACTTTCTGAGGACTTGGATTAAGACAGGCCCTAGGGGCCCTTTTAGTTCGCAGAGATTTGAAGATCTCGATTTTTAAGACTTGGGATCTTGGATTAGCAAATTCATCCGAATCTCGTTTTTGCCAGGCCAGTCCTGATCGACTTGAACGCCGATCTCCGTCACAGTTCCGTGCCAAGCTGGGCCCGGTTCATTTTTGCTCTGAATCTCGTTTTTGCTGAAGGCCCGGTCGTCCGTTCGTGACGAAGCTCGGCTATGAATCCCATTTTCGCTGGGCCCGTCACAGACAGACGGACATAACGAATCCATTCATAGTTACCGGACTGCAGAGGCCGGTTTTACTAGTGAATTAAAATGCAGAATTGTCATGTCAAACAGACGGACGTAGTGAATTTATATATAAGATGTAAAATGTATACACTAGCATTTTGTATTTGGTTTCCAAATGTGCTCACAACCCATGGGCAGTGGTAACACCATCTTTTGAATATCAATTACTCAATATCCAACTTTTCATGACTCTCACATCTGAAAAAGATCATGCGTCACTGGCAGCCTCTTCAAGGAATCAGCAGAGCTCTTGCAACGGCCAAGAGATAAGTATCATAGATCACTCAGCCCCCCAATTGTCCTCAGTGCTCAATGGTTGAGTTTGAAGAGTCAAGATGTGTCAGAAGACTTTAGGTGAATAGGAAACAATCAACAAACCTTTGCTACCTTGCAAAACTCTTATTGAAGGGTTACAGGGCATTGCATTTCCTGCCAATTAATTGGGACCATAGCCACCCCTGGTTCACACAAAATCATGTCATTAGGAAATGGTAGTTCAGTTGGCTGGAAAAGTGTGGAGCTTAGTGACAAAGAGTGCAACAAACAGAGAACCCATTTAGAGTAGATAACCCTAAACCCTAAAAGCCATTTACAGTGTATAACCCTGAGCCCTAAGCCCAAAAACCCTACATTATAGTGGAAAACTCTAAACCCTAAACCCCAAGTTCCAGTAGATAATGAATCAGGTTGAAAGAGATGAATTACCAGCATCACTGGTTGCAGAAACAACACCCAATTCATTCTTGGCAGTGGAGAGGTAGTAGGCTCGAGCATCCCCCAATGAGAGCTTTCAAAAATTGCTGAAGTTCAGGAACTCCTCCAAACCATGAACAGAAATAAAAATGGTCTTGACCTTTAATAACATGAACAATACATGAACACAGGGTTTAGGGTTTAGTTTGTTCATTGTAAATAAAGCTACTACTTGAATGTCAGTACTTGACTGGAATCCAGAGCTATTTCCCAATCAGAGCAGTTTCCAAATACAAGGGAGACAGCAGGTGGTTGAGGCAATTGACAAAACATCTATACAAATATCTGATAATGAAATCTGACTAGAATGAGATGGTGATTTTGTTGAACCCTAAACCCTAACCCCTAATCTGCAATTCATTAAATGAGTGTAAGTCCTTAAACATGAGAGCTTGAGTTATAAAACTTTGAGCATGAGATCCTTAAGAGATGGAGTGTAGTAGAGAGGATACAACTTCAGCTCATATGATATCACCAGAACGAAATGATGTGTGCATATCCACCTTGTCGATTTCAGTTGACCGCACATCTTGCTGCCTGAACAGTACTGATCCACACACAATTATAATACCCAGCTGGACACTATGATACATAAAGAAATTGTAAACTACAAGAGGGGGATGATGATGATGATGATGCAGTTGAAAGCTACTGACAGATAATAAAAACTCTTACATGTCCAGATTACCATTGAGCAAGCAAAAGATGGCAAAGAACGGAGGAGAGATTTGAAGTCCTCAATGAGATTAACATAGGAAACCTCAAATTGGACTGGAGAACTTTACCTGACTATGCCTTGAAAATTCTCCCTGACTGCTCTGGTTCCAACGCACAGAACATCTGCAACTGCCATTCGGGGTTGAACTTTTCTTATCTAGCAGCACATCATTTCACCCCAGCAGCAAAAAGAGGGTCATAATCTGAATTCTCTCTTCAACAAGAAGAGAAAAAACAGATGCACACTGCACTGTACTGCTCTGCTTTTTGGGTTTATAGCATTGCATCATCATCTGGATCACACAGCATATTCTTCCTACAATTGCAAATGCTAACTTCTGCTTTTTTGGGTTTTCAGGTTTCAAGGAAACAAAATGCCTGTGAAGAAAGCACCAGAATCATCGTAACACAAAAAAGTTCACATACCTTGGCTGTAACTATGACACCAGGCTCAGGTACTGCTCCTTGTTCCTCTTGTATTCTTACCTCCACTGTTGGCCTCTATGAACCGCACAAAACAAAACAACAAACCAATAATCAAAAAAACAAAAGCTATGTGAAAACCCTCCACACACACATACGTGTGTGTGTGTGAAGAAACAAACTCTCAACAGGTACAGCACAAACTCTCCAGAGAGAAAGAGATGTGTGCGGAGAAAGAAACTCTACACACAGAGAGACGTGTTTGGAGAAACAAACTATGCAGAGGTACCCAAAATTCTCTCCAGAAAGATATTTGTGTGAAGAACTCTCTCTTGACAGGTACACTCTTTCTCTCCAGAAATTTGGTTTTGTGGAGAATTCTTGTGTGTGCTGCGAAGTGGTGGTGAGGAAGTACCTACTTACCTGATCTGCGGCATCTGGCGATGGTGGTATGATGTGTTGGAGACCAACAACAGATGCTACCACTTTATGATGCCAGGAGTAAGTCCCTTTGCCTGCCACAAAGTCCACTTCTCGCCCTATCACTTCTCCCGGCGTCCTACTCGTGTACTGCTGCTGCTCCTCATCGCTCTCATCATTCATCATCGTGTCTCTTCTGTCAGTGAGTGAGTCAGTTCCCCCCTTGTGCTGCTCCTTGCAAAACTAGGCGCCGAGATTTGTGAGAGGTTAGGTTTTCGAACCCTAAACCCTAAACTCTGAACGCCTCACAAATACAAAGAGATTGGTTGTTGGGTGCATATGACAACAAGCTCCTGCTCATTTTTAAGCCCTTCACAGCAAACCCAATTGCATAAAACACTCTTCTTCCATTCTTCGTCGCAAAACCCAACTCTCGGGTTGTTCGGTTTTCAGGGAGCATCTTTAGGGTTTAGGGTTTAAAGGGGTTTGGAGGGTGTCTTTGGAAGAGGGGGAGTGAAAGGATCCTGATGGTCCTCTTATTCTTCCTCTTCTTCTTGGTTGCTTCTGACGCGTCTCTCATCAGGAAGGAGAAAGGCATGTTGGGTTTTAACGGAGCGTCTTTAGGGTTAGGGTTGAAAGGAGTTTGGAGGGGTTCTTTGGAGAAAGTGTCCTAATGGTTCTCTTCGTCTTCTTGGTTGCGTCTGGCACGCCTCTCATCAGGAAGGAGAAATAAATCCTTGATCATCGTCTCCTCTTTCTAGAACGAAATGACAGCCATGCTGGTCGGTTCCTCTTGCATCGTTGCCACTGCGTTTGTCGTTACCAAGAAGAGGTGTCTTAAGCCTTCAGACTTCTTGGTGTTGTTCTTGGTCCCAGGGATTGCTTGCCGTTGGTCCATTTTGTTCTTTGGAATGCCAGTGAACCTCAAAATCTTCAGCGCATTTCTGCATTCTCCGTTCTTGCAGCAGCAGCTGCAGCAGCAGCTGCTGCTGCTGATCATGATGCTCCCGAGTTGAGGTTGAGACACTTCGTTTTCTGTGTAGAAGGAGCTTTAGATACTTCGTTTTCTGTGAAGAAGGAACTTGAGGTACTTGTTTTCTGCGAAGGAGCAGCTTGAGGTGGTTGGTTTCTGTAAAGAAGGAGCTTGATGTCAGTGTTGCCATTTTTGCTATCGGAACATTCTTGCATTTTCTCTGGGGTTTCGCGGTTGTTCCACGCCTGGAACGTTCGTGGGGCTCAATAAATCACTGTGGTTTTGCTGAAATATGGGTTTGTGTGTTTGTGGTTTTTTTGTGCAACAACAGCAACCTCAGATTATTCTGTTGAAGGAGGGGACGGATACATCTGAAGGCAAGCCGTGGTTGACATGAATGCATGTCTTGCAGTAGTGGACGCTATTCTCACCACTCTGGGACCCTGAGTAATGGACGATCTCATTCATGATGAAGAAAAAGACACCACCTCCTCCACCATCTCCAATGATGGTGCTACTATCATGAAGCTCCTCAACATTGTGCACCCTGCAGCCAACTGTGGTGTTCTTGACCTGAGTTTTTTGTGGGATGCAAAACTGTATGTGGAAGATGTTGTCCATCTGCAGCGCATAATACATGCATTCCACACAGCAGCAAATTGCTAGTGAACAAAGTGTGAGAGCTGGCAATGAGCACTGAAGGAAAGAGCTTAGAAGACAAGAAGTTGCTTGAGAAGTGCGCTGCAAGCACATGAAGCTTGAAGCTTGTGGGTGTGAGAAAGAGTTTTTTGCAAAGATGGTGGTGGATGCTGTGATGGCACTTGGTGAAGCTAGCGACCTTGACATGATTGGAATCAAGAAGGTAAAAATCCTCCTTTGACTACTCAATTCTCCAAGTCTCTTTTGAGATTCAGTTCTGATCTTTGAAGTTTTGCAAGGTCCAGTCTGGTATTGTAAAGGATTCTGTTGGTGGATTCTTCTTGGTTTTTTAGGCGCTATGATGTGAGATTTGTTTTTGGTGAAAGGTATGGTGATGGAGTGTATGGACAGGTTATTCCTGGGCAGCTATGTGAAAATACAGGTTTTGATGCAACTGATGTGCTTAGCAAGCTCTATCAAAAGTATGGTCAACCTGCTTGCTTATGTCCTCTATAGAGGCACCTTCTTGCTAGAGAGAGGAGAGATGGGGGGAAAGAAAAGCCATATAAATCTTGTGTTGGGTGACTACAAACTTTGAGCAAATATTTCAGAGAGTGAGCACTTTGTGTTTGTTCATGCTGAAATACTGAAAAATTATGAGGCAGTCTGCACTGTTGTCCTTGTTCCCTTACTAGCATTAGCACATTTTTTGTTCTATGCAGGGGATGGTGCTCTTTACATAGTAGACATCAACACAGGAGGCATAATTGACACATGCTAATTTTGTGTTGGAACCCATGTTTTGTCATGAAGGTGCATAAGCTTCTCTCTCCATCTAAAAAACTCTAAAAGTTGTCATTCTGGTAGCAGTGATATTGTTTGTACTTCTGTAGTAGGGTGCTCTTCTAGAAGTCTTCAGCAACCATCAAGAGTTCAAGGATGGCCTGTTATCAAGGGCAGAGTGTTGTGCTAATCTTTAATGTAAAAATCCATACCTCTGGCATACTACATGGGTTCTCCAGCCCTCCCAGAACAAACAGTTGGTGTCATAGTACTGGGTTGGAGGACATTATCCTCCTCATTCACACCTAGCTGTCTCCATAGTCCAATACATGTGATGACACTTTTGCCAATATACATTGGTTGTGATGCCCCAGTGAAATGGGCAGAGCTCTGCACTAGTAGTTATTGTAGTTTGTGGCTCTGGTATGCCACAATTGGCTTTATGGGTTTTATGGGTTGCACAGATAAACACCATAAGAGCTGCAACAGAAGCAGCTTGCCTTGTTCTTAGTGTTGACGGGACTATCAAGAACCCCAAGGTAAAAAACAAATGGTCTTTTTTGGGCTTTATATTTGAACATAATTCTCTAGTATTGCTGAGCATTGAAGTTTCTGTTACCGTTTCTGTTTGGTAGGTTCTTCATATGTGAAAGACTTTTGTTTCAGAGTCCAGATATGGGTTCTTATGGTTTAGTTCTTTGCTTTTTGTGTTGGTCACTGGGGTCCTGAAAAAGTTTCTGTTAAATTGTGGACAGTCTGAGAGTGCACAAGGTGAAGGTGCTGCAAATGCCATGGATGGATGAGGTCAGGTGAGATGGCAGTTGGGTGGGTATGGCAATGCATGGACGTGGGGGACAAGGCATGCGTTGACAGTAGACAATCTCACCTTTTTAATGAGACTCTTGTGATCTGTGTCAAAGAATGCTCTAGTAATATCAATTTTGAAGGTAATTTGGATTTCAGGTCTTATTTCTCTTCTTTTGGGGATCATGCATGTGTCCTAAGCTCTAAACCCTAAGTTCCCTTACATCTTAAAAATGCTCCATTACACTTCCATAAGTAACAGCAAATGAGGGCTTTAAATGGCTTCTAGATGTCTTTTCAAATAGTAATCACAAGCCATAAGTGCATTGCACCGACCTATGTCAGTTTAGGAAAAACCTGGTCTGGTTATCTCAGTCATCCTGAGTAGTACTCCATTATTGCAAACCCATCTGTATTAAGAAACACTTGTGACTATCTTCCCCACCATTAGGTGCTTGGGCTTGAGCCGCAAGGGTGACTCTGGTGGTGATAAAACAGCACGCATGCTGGATATCAGGCATGGTGCTATTTCCAGACATGCCCCAATCACCTAATATTTTGAGGTTTTGACTTCTGGAATCTGTTTTGAAACCAACCATCTCAATGCCAGTGAGATCACCTCCACCACTGCCTATGGGCATCTGGAGTTGAAAATCTACAATATAAAGTCACCAAGTCTGCTGCTACTCAGTTTAGGTGAGTGTTGGATCATGTACTTTTGAAGGGGAGAAAATAGAAACAACTTAGGCAACGCATGTCCATTTCAGAGATGCAAAGGAATGAATATAAAGACCACAACCACCTAATTACTACAGAACCAGGACAGATTAGTACGGGATTCACGGCACCCAACAGCCATATTGGATCCCACCATCTTGGTATTTGTAAACCCAACTGTATATTCAGAAAGAAGCATACATCTTGCTTTGAATGACAATAGGAACTCAGAAATTATATCTGCAAAAAATGAATATATGGCCCTACAGTAAGACCCTGGTAGTCTGGTCATTCCACAGAGATAACAGCAGGCAACAAGACTGAACTTTGAATGTCTGCAAAGCACTTCTTCACACACAGTAGGTGTGGTGGACTCCATGAGCTACTTCTATGCTTTGTGTTCAGTTTTTTCTCATGTTCAATAGACTGATCAATGATCACTGGTGGCCAGCTAATTCCAGACTTCACTGAATCCAGCAATCCCACACAGAGTTGAACTTGAAGAGTTTACAGATCTTTTGGCAAACTCCTGAACTCTGAATGTCTGTCTTCCAGGCACTTGTCCTACTCCTCTTCACCAAAGTTGTAGTTTGGAGATCCATGGGTTCTCTCATGTTCAATAGACTGATCCTATATGCATCTGAAGCTGGGTGGCCAATTCCAGACATCACTGCACCCAGCAATCCCACAAGGGAGCTGCTGAACTTTATTAGCAAACTCCTGAACTCTGAATGTCTGTCTTCCAAGCACACTTCTCCTAGTCTTCTTCACCAGAGATGTAGTTTGGAGATCCATCTCCGGTTCTTACACCAGTTTTCTCTCTTGTAGTGCATAAACTGGTCGCAGCTGCATCAGAAGCTGACCAGCCAAATTCCAGAATCCACTGGGGATCCAGCAATCCCACTGAGAAACTGAACTGAAAAGAGTTTAGAGATCTATCTCCAGACTACTCAACCAAAGCTTCAGGAAACCCTAGTGCAAAGAAAGAGACATGCTTGAGCATCCTACCACGATGGTTTAGGTTTTGCCATCTAGGATGTGGAGATGTCAGAAGCAGCTAATCCAGTTGATGTTGGTTCCTGGTCTGGCCGTTTTACAGCGGATATTTGATGGTCTTCATCTTCATCGTGGTGGTGGTGATGGTGCTTCTTCTTGTCTTTGGCACCATCTTCTTCTGCTTCTTCTTCGTCGCTGCTGTCACTGACTTCATCCTTGTGGAAGATACAGCATTTATTGGATTTCTCCTTATGCATGAGCTCGTTATCGACAGTGTCGGCTCGCCATCGCACTTTCTTCTATTCTCGGCGAGCTGCTAATCGTAGCGTCACGGTCTCCACATGAGGAGGAGGGACAATGACTACCACCTCGGAGGAGGAGCTCGACTCTTGAACTTGCAACGTCTGTGTATCACTGCCTCCTCCTGTTCCTCGAAACATCATCATATGCGCCATTCCTTAACCTTGAAGATCCGCGGATCTTCTGTCTCCCGGGAAGGTTCTGAAAGCACTGCTACCATCGCTTTCTATTGGAAATCCTGAGACTGCTCACAGGCGACTATTCCGCTATACTCTTCTCGCATGCAAGGCACTAACTTCTTCTTTCTTGATTGTTTGCTGCTTTCTAGAACGTCAAACCGCTGCAGCATCCTGCTGGTCGTGAAATCCTTGCTTGCTGCAGATGTGAGCTTCCCCTCAAGATTCACAGAGGAATAAAATGTCAGGCTGACAAACTAACAATCTCTGCTTACGAAGCAGTTGCATCTTTATAAAAATCCAGACTAGCCGCCAACATACGACCTCCCACACTTTGCCCCCGTGCACACTCTCTCTCTCTCTCTCTCTCTCTCTCTCTCTCTTTCTTTCTCTCTCCCCAACCGACACCAGAAAAAAGAAAAACCAAAAAATCAGCTTATAAAGAAATAGAACACGAGGGGCAAAAAAGAAAACGTACAAAGAAATCCACTACACTAAAGCAAAGATTACAACGACGAGGAGCTCCAAACCCTAAAACCACCAAATGCAAGGACACGGGACTCCCTCGCAAACGGAAAGATTGCAGCGACGACGAGCTCCAAACCCTAAAAACACCAAACAAATCTACGAAATCTCTAGATACAAGCCTTTAGTTAAATCTACAAATTTAGTGGAAATTCAGTAACCGGATGGTGGTGCCTATCTACGTTATTCCAGCCAAATCACTCAGTCCTACGAGAATTTACAGTTTTGGTAGATGTATATTCATCCCCAAAAGACTTTTCTGCAGCCATACCAGGGAACTTCCAAGTTACAACCCAACTGCCCTCTTATGGGCCTTGGATGAATTAACACCTACACCTGGTACCATGGTAAAAACCAGTGTTGGGCGATTTATTTGAATTTTCAAAGAACCGTTGATTCCGGTTCTTTAAATCTATCAAAATTTAAGAATCTTCAAGTTCAGTTCTTTAAAAACAAAATTCAGAATCAAAGCACCATCAATCTTCGATTACTTTAATTTTTGAAAAAGAACCTGTGATTTTCATGAAAGAACTGATGGATTTCTGGCCGATTATTTTACTATTTCTCAATTTCCAGTACCATGGTTAGATAACAAAACAAGGTCTTTGATATTTGAGAACCGTGATTATGAATCCTAAGAACCCACTCTAATAACCAATGGGGCTCAGGGGGGTATCCCTATCTAATAACTGCCCAACAGTGGTAGAAACCTCCAAAAAAATATTCATTTGTTTCTAAACACTATGAATACCATGCAATCTTAAGCCTAAATTAGGGGCTCCAATTCCAAATTTACAATTTCCCAGGATTTATGATTTCCATATGTAGGACAAACTTGAAATCTAGATAAAACAATTATGAATTACCTAGTAGAATTTTTAAAGGAAGTTAGAAATTTTTGGAACTTTATGATTTTTTTAAAAGCTTGAGATTTGCAACTAGGTAGAATGCACTTGAACTGACTTAGTCTAGGATTTCTTTTTTCCTATGTTTGATTGTTAGTGGGATTTTGTTAAACCAAGACTATGTATGAATTGTTTATAATAAGCAGCCCTATTTTTTAGGGGTTATTTATCAAATTATTGTTCACTAACCTCACATGTATTTTAGGGTTTTTAATAAATTAATACCAACACATGTGCATATATCCCATTCCATCTCCCCCAACAACCTCCATGAAGCAAAGATTTTCACCATTTTGCTTAATCAAATCAAATGTTATAATTGACATCCATGTACATAACACCCAAAATGTGGAAATTTTTTTTTTAACATTAAAAAAAAGGTCCAACTATTGATTTTATTTTGGAATTTTTTTGACAATTAGCAAAAAAATATGATTCTAGAGCCACTCATACAAAGGACATTTGTGAAAAAAATGCTCCACAGTCGGCAGATTTTGAGTAATTCCTCTTGTTGATGATGGCCAATGGTTACATCACAAAATAGAAAAATAATCCCTAGGTCGAACAGACTTGATGTTTTGAATTCAGAAAATCTCAAAATATAAAATTATTTTCAAAAAATCTTATTGTAAGATACAAACTTTGTGATATAGTATCTTAAAATTGAAAATAGATGTTACAAACTATTTCTATGTGAATATCATGTTAATTATTTAAAAATGTGTTAAATGAGAAATTAGATTGTCATAGAATTGATATTAAAAATTCATATTAAAATTCATGTTTTAAAAACGTTTTGAAGATTTTTGAATTTGAACAATCAAATATTCAAAATAAGAACAATTGTGCAAAGCTAAAATTAGGGTTTTTCTTAATATTAATGATTGTTGATTCCACAAATATAAAGATGATAATAACCAACTAATTTTAAATTCAAAAATCACACAATCGATTTGAATTTTTTTCAACTCGCCTTTGTGTGATTGAATGTTGAGCTGCATGTTGTTCAACAAATACAATAATGGGAAATTCATATTTGCAAGTTGCAATGTACTTATTTGTTTTGCATCATGAACTACATTGCATTTGTTTTCATTCCACTGGCTTGAATAATATTAAATCATGTTCATTGTCTAGCAGTATTAATTTTCCTAAATTGTTCGTCAATACTAGCTGGTACCACTATAGCTATTTCATTTGTGATGTGGTCAACAACACTATAATTTATCCATAATATAATACAAATTTAAATAATTTTTTATTATTGTTAACATAAATGAAATGTATTATAAAATGAGCATTTATTTAATAAAATCTAAAAGCATAATTATTTCAGCTACTAATATGATTTATTTTGATGTAATATCAAATTCTTTCTATTTTACCCCCAATTTATTGATTTCACAGAAGTGGAGAATATTTTATGAAAAAAAAGTCTAAATTATTCTTTCTCAAAATAGCCAAAAATATATATTTGACACACAATTTGAACATCTAAAAGTCTAAAAATCTTTAAATAATTTTTTAAAAAAAATCTAAATCCTAAAATACAAACTTGTGATATATGTCCAAAACTACAATTAAGAAAACATACTAAAAACTGTTTTTCCTAAGCATTTCCATTTTGAAGATTGGGCATGATTTTGTAGAATAATACGAACAGTATCAAAATATGAGAGGAAGCTTAAAATAGATATATCAGACAGGATACACCATCCTAGTGTTTGCAATACAATGATTTTATTAAGGCGGAAAATGGGGTTGCATTTTATCAGAACCAATGACAGATGTGTAAGCTTGGATGAAAGTGCCAACGGTTACAATGGTGCCCGTGATAATACCAATCACATACCATGGTCTGGAACAAAATAACTGATAGAATTCAGTTCTAACTACATTTAGTGAGGATTTACACTGTTTATTGATTTTGGACACCATGTAGTCGTAATCTTTTGAAGTTGTGTTAAAGATTAAATCTCTTTGCAAGCTATTCCACATTTGGAAAGCATTATCATCGGTGCAAAGTCCGTTTTGGATCACACCACAGTCGATTAGATGTTTCACATCTCCTACCTCCTTGATAAGACTTGTCATGAGTTGTAGATATTCGCTAAATGGACATTTATACGAAGGATAATCTTTCCAGTACTCATACATCGCTAGATTGCGAAAACGAGATTCTGTATGGTCATATAATTTTACAATTGGCAGGAGTAAACAACGTTTACGAAAATCCACTTTATCCAACACTCCCTCGATTCCTTTGATTTGAATGCCAGCTTTCTTCAAAGTGGTTGCAGATTGTATGGTGGTCGTTGTTTCTCCAGATTGCCTCTCCAAATTTCGACCGCAAAGTATTCTGTAAAGACAAGCTACGATGTGTGGACATTCTTCCAAGTTGCCTTGAGGATACGCCTCTTCAATTTCGGCCCGATGTTTTTTAGTCAGCTCAAAGATCTGCTCACACATATCGGAAACATTAGCTTTCAAGATCATGTCCAACATTAACTGTTGATCCGTGAATGTCGAATTTGGTCTTATCAATTTCTCATAACAAGTGCTAATGACTTTCTTCAATAAAGCTATGGGGATTTGATTTTCAAACAGAAAAAGATCATTGTAAAGACCTTCGTACTCCAACCTAGGCTTCAAAAAGGTTGTTAATCTAGCACCTATTTGGGTCCTGTTATCAAATATATAATTATCTCTCTGATTAGCAAATACAAAAAATATTGTCAAAGCATCTAAAGTTAATAAGCATTGCATCTGCCTCATACTGAACTTAGGTTCGCTGTGATCTAGACCGTATTCTCTCAAAACACGACCAGGGTCATCTACAACCGAAGCACAAAATTTATCCCATGGCCCCAGTTCGCATGCTGCAGCTAAGGCTATTTTCAGATCTTCTGATTCGCTAGGGTTCAGGACATCTCGGTTGTGGAGGCCAAAATGCCATTGCTTCGGAGTGTATTGTCCCAAAGGTTCACGATAACAGGCTGGTAATTTCATCACGAGAACATCGTTCCTGACTTCCGTAACTTCATGTCTCTGAAATGTTGTGTTGAATTTATTGAACCATTGAGATGTTTGTTTCTCAGAAATGAAGTTAGGTATTTGCTCTTCAGTATCGGCGTTCCCTTGCCCTTCACCCATATTAGATGCCGAATAAATTTTTTCCCCTTCAATGTCAATGTTGTCAGTGTTAGGCACCATCTCTTCCATCCTGATGCGAAAAAATATGCAAAATTACCACCTCTGTGACAACATCACAAAGAGAAAATTTAGTCACTAAACTTAGATGATGTAAAAGAAACACGTAGCAGAAACCTACTTCCCAAGATGCTTACAAATTTCGATGATCCAATGCTAAAAAAACCTGACCATTCTGAAGCTTTGTAATGACCCCTGCCAAGAAAATGATGGGTATGTGTCAACGCTTCTAATGTTTTGGGAGGTGTTGATTGAGATTTTGAAAAGATTACTTGATAAACTTCATTTTTGATAACAAATTAACAATAATATTAGTCTATGAGCGCGTAGTGAAATAGTGATTGTGGCCATTGTAAACAGGTTATTGCATGAAAAGCACATCGATGCACGGATCCATCGAATGAAACGCACCGTGATAGTATTGAAGAGGTTGTACAACTTCCTATTATTGAGTCCTTTCCGCTGCTACAACAATGTGTACTTGAATGCTTTCTTTGAGGAAATACTTAAAAGCTGCATCCAATGGACATGAAAGAATTGAACCATCTCTTCAAGGAGTAGCCGGAGACATCCAATGTGCAAATACAACACAAGTGTAGCAATTTATCGTGAAACTAGATTGAATAAAAAAATATCAACAGTGAGATCACAGGCCAAAACACTAAACCCAAAACATTGTAGACCAGGTTTCGTGTTTGAGTTACCAGTGGAAAGCAAATGAGATCGGAGTATTGCGAGCGAGAGTTGCCTAATCGCGTGGACGTTAGGCCCTCTACGCAATAATGCAGTGCGTTGTACGTAAGAAAGTGGTACAAAGCAAGGAACTTGGTGAACTTGGAGGTTACTGACGCACTAATCTTTCGGAGAAGAGGAAGCGTGGTAGACAGAAGTTCAGTCGATGTAGTAAGCAAGCATCACAAATCAATGTATGCAATCTGTTCCGAGAGCGGCTGCAAGAAAAATCTGAATCACGTTTACTGCAGTAGTAGTAGTAGACAACAAACAATATCTCAGAAAGTAACAGAACTATACAAGCTGCTAGACAGAACATACATGAGAGACACCAGAATACCAAAGAAGAGAACGAGCTGATTTTTGTTCGCATGCGTCAAGTGTACAACTCTAGATTCACATCTGAGTTGAACGAAGTATAATACTAGTATTGAGTTAAAGCTAGATGGATCCGAGTAGAGCACAATGTTGGGTGGTCATGGGCAGCGCTAAATTAACTATGACGACACTTCAAGGCTGGATTGCAGATGTAGATCGCACGGAAGCCAGGAAGAATACGAATCTTGTGGGAATATGCAATTGCGGCAGCTGTTAGAATTGCTCGCATGTGAAAAATCCAGGGGTCTAAGTGAGAAAGAACGAAGAGAAATGGCAAGAAAGCATGTGGGGATAAAACAATGACGACTGGAAGATACGAAGAAACGTGCTGGAAACAAACAAAGGAAAGAAGAGAGGTCGCGAGGGGGATGGAGAAGCGCAGGAAGTGAGAAAGCTCGAGAAAGAGGGAAGATGTTAGGGAAGATTGTGAGAGGTAGAGAAGGACGCTGGGTTATATAGGCACCTCGGAGGCTCTGAGCATGAGTGTCTCTGCTTGAGGTATTGGTTAAGCGCAGAAAAATATCGTCCACAGGGTGGTCACATTCCGCCAATTCTGCAAATTGTGTGTTGAGGGCTGCGGCATGTTGGGGAGTTCCACACTGCACAACTCAGTCAGTGATATTTTTTTCTATTTAAAACCCTAGATATATTTGTGGTGTATCTGGGAGGACTTTTGACTCCACTTTTGGAGAGGCCGTTCGGTTCTTAAAAAGACCTCCCCCCCTTCTCCATTCTGTCGGTTTATTCCATGATGCTTGGAGGGCATCCTGAGGGAGGAAAAAAATCTAAAAATTAATAATATAATAATAATCCCACTTGAATTTTATGTACAGTAAAGCCAAAGCTGTGGGCTTTATTGGATTGACTCGACCTCCCATGGACACCTCTAGAGCATACCCACTGGTGCTGATTATGGAGCTCTCCAGAAATATTTTTCATATCCAAGTGTAGTTATTTACTTTTTTGTTATCCCGCCTATAAAACTAAAAGGGCGACTGCAAACAGGTGGGAGTTACTAATAGCAAGCCACGTGGACCAGTCATTGTGAATGGCCAATCAAGAACAGGGAGCACTGTGGGTTCATATTTATTAAACTCTTCTCTACCAGGTGCACAGCTTTGCCGCCGTTTTTTACTAGCCTACATAACCTGAGAAAATATGTAGGAGAAAAACTATTTTCCTGCATCAAATCGGCACTATTTGTTGATTTTTCTTTATCCAATTTTAATGTGAAATGTCATATACTAAGCACCGGTGGGGATGCTCTTATTTCAGTATAGGTAGCAAGTCCTTTCAGTATTGGCAAGATTTTCCACTCCTTTCCATGGTCACTTTGCTTTTGGGATTTTCAGCATTCTGTACCTTGGGTCTAGAAAAATGCATGTCAAAGTTCAGGCAAGTTGGAGAGTTTCATGCTGCAGTAAGCACTATAGGGTATCCCACCTTGTCACCATACATTCAAATTGTCAAAGTAGTGTTGGAAGACAATCCCAGTAGTTGAACATACAAGTGATTCCCATCTGATGAAAAATGAGGTGCCTAAATATTAGGTTGCAAGCATCTCTTGAACTTTTTTGGAGTTAGCATCAATCATCAAACCTAGTCATTCCATATATTCTTGCATACAGCACTCAGACAAGTTTTCTATTGGATATGGAGGGCACCTTATATTTGTAAATATCCCTCCTTTAGAAGAAGAAGTATCTTACACCTACTATTTAAAAACACAAAGGATCTTAGGCCTACTTACATGTGGTAAGGTCCCTCCCACTCCTAAAGAGTAAGTGAAAGATCCATTTGACTCCAACTTTGGTCATTCCCTATGAAATAAGGGGCCTAGGACAAGGGGATAGCTGAGTCCAACCTCAAATTTTGAGAATGTCCCCCACCCATGGGCTTTACCTATTGTAACGCACCAGGCAAAATTTATCATGTATCAAACCTATGTAGATCGTGATACATATGAATGGCAAAATTCTTATGCCTACTCTTCAATAGGGGGAGAGTTCTTACACTTACAAGTAAGCATAATTTCCCTCCCAATTTCGAGGAGGGAAAGTGATGGATGTAAGGTGCGTTCCTCAAGACAACTTACACTTGCTTTACACAAGTGTATTGATTATGAACCAAAACCATATCCAAAACTTATATTGGTACCTTTGCATTTTGAGTAAGGTCTCCTAAAGCCAAAAATTAATGTAGTTGAAGAAATGTTAAATTTAAACTCAAAGATCCTAATTTTATCTAAGTATGAGACATAAGATATTTGCACAAGTAACAAAAAAAAGATTTGAAATTTTTTAAATGAGGCATCAATTTTGAGTCATGCACATTAATTAAAATAATGATTAATTAATGATGGTTCATCAAATCATTATTAAATTATAAAAATACATCATTTAATAAATTATCAAGGTTAATCTTTAAATAATTACAAACAATTCAAATTGTCCAAAAGGAAAGTGAATAATAAACAATCCACTCTTCACACCAAACACAATTTGAAACACAGAATTGCTAGCTAGCTTTACCCCAATAGCTCCACCCCGTGTAGGCCTTTATTCTGAGCCCTTATTCCTGGAAAGGCTTAACTTAACAGGTCTTTGCAAAATTGGCAGATTTTCCGGCCCTTGCCATGGCTGGCCTTTGTTTTGGGATTCTCCTTGTTTACACTGGGCTTAGTCTGTCCCCCCTTGTGGATATTTAGGACATGTGGGAATACAATTTGTGGGGCTTTTGTTTTTTCCCCCCAGACAAAGTCATGCATTGCATGGTTCTTGGCTGGAAGACCCACATGATGGAGCTGATGCTAGCCTTTCAATTCACAATGCCATTCAGCATCACTCAAGGCCCTCGTTTTCCATACAATTTGGCCCAACACCTCTCTTCCAATTAGGCAGGTGAGTGAGCCACCAAGCAAGACACCAAGCTGATTGCAGGAAGGCTGTCTTCTTGGAGAACGTTCATATACAGTGTAGTACCTTCGCACTAATTTATGTTTGGACACCACCACGATGTGCCCCAGTTGGGCAGTCAGGGAAAAGAGGAAGTAGAGGGTAGTTTTGTACTGTCTGCAATAAGGACCCATTAATGATGTACTGTCCTCCAAACAAGTTCGTGCCGGCTTGCTGACATCTGTCTAGCGTACTGTTGGAGTCTGCGGTGTGGGTACGGCCTGCACAAGTTGTTGCATTATTTTACACAACTTTAATGTTTTACCAACTTGAGCTTGTGCTGACATTTTTTGCATGTTATGTACCTTCAAAATAAATATTCTTACACAACTTTAATGTTTGGGGTTGAGTGCAGGGTCATGGCCATTCATGGTGTAGACCCTTCTGGGTCCTGGGACCACAAAAAGGTCCTGTGCTCAAATCCCGATGGTGTGCAGGTGAAACTCCCGCCACTGAAACTCTGGCAATGAGCTTGACTTGGGGTTGCCCATGGCTTGTCAGGTTGGGTGTGCTGTTTTCTGCCTTCAATATTATTTTTTCATTTATAGAAGTGGGTGAAAGCATTAGTTTCCATACTTCTTCTTTTGCCTTAAGATACTTTTTAATGTAAATGGCAAGGTGACAGTGTGACTGACACACCCCTTGTTTTCATTTGTTTGTTTCGTTGTCATGTTGAGAGCTTCCAAGCAATGGTGCCTCTTGTTGTGCTCTTGGTACCGTTGGAAAGCCATGGATGAGTATGGGTGTGTAGGACACAAACGGGTATGGGACCGAAACTATGTAATTTTGTTACATAGCTATGGAGATCTATGTTATGGGTCACACATCTATTTTCTCACTCTCCTTTTATCTATACATAGAGCCTTATCACTCTCCTTCTACACACAATCAACACCAACACCTTTGTCTACGCATAGGTAGTTAGCCTTAACATCCTTCTACCATAAACCTCACACAATCAACACCAAAACATGAGTCTATGCGTAGGTGGTGAGCCTCAACATCCCTCAACCATGAACTACGCACTGTCACACTCAAAACAATCAAAACCAAAAGTCTTTCCAAAAAAATTGTCATCCCCCAACTTGGTATTCCAAACCATCACTCTTTTCAAAGGTAGGCGCCCCCTTAAGGTCACAAGACACCTCTTTATATACTAACCCAAAGGAAACTACTCCAAGGCATATAGCCCTACTTCCTCTTCACTAGAATCATCCGTGTAAATCCCTTCAGAGCTAGAACTTTGGTCTGTTTCTGATTCATCTTCATATTCACTCGTCCCTCCAGAGCTTTTCACAAAATTGGCAAATGGAACTTTTTGTCGGTTAGGACGAATTCCGATGGTCATGTACCCCTCGCCCCAATAATTCCTTGCATGTGACTTCGTTAACCAAGGCCTTCCTAATATCATTGGATAAGCCCCATCTTCCTCCAAAACCACATGGAAATCTACAATGGTAGAGACCTTCATTATAATGATCACAACATTGCTAATGACTCCTTCTGGCCTAACAACTCGCTTGTTAGCCATCTTCAATGTTACTGAGGCGGGCCTATCAATTTTCAAGCCCAGGTACCTCATTGCTGGAATCGTCATCACATTGACTCATGCCCCTCCATCCACCAACACTCCACGCAACACTGATCCATTACATTGCACATCAATGATCGGATCACATTCGCGCTCGGCTGCTATGGCATTCAAAGGTGTGGGTACCTTTGGGACTTTAGATGCTGACAATCCCTTCCTTAGCTCCCTTCGAGCTGACGGCACCATCGCCACCAACTGTCCAATGGTGATGTCCGCTTTCTGAGATCCCATATCCTTCACCACCGAATAAGGACCGGAATCTCTAGAAATTGGAAAGTCTTAGAATCCAAACCTCCGTCTCCGGTTCTTTTTCTTCTCTTTTGGGGCCCTCGCCATCTCCTTGAACCTCTTGATGCTTGTGTCGGGATGAGAAGTGCCCTCCATTGGTCGTTTAGCTTGGGCCATGACATGCATCGCATCTTCAGGGAGTTGAAGGCTCTTCTCCAAACCCATCAAAGCCTTTTCGCGCCCTTCATTCATTGGCTCAATTAAATGTACTTGAGCCTTGCCTTTCTCTTCTGCTGAAAATCTTCGAGTAGAAGAACTTGCATTCTCTCTGGTAGACAAGGCTGGCGAGTTTGGACATTCTCTTGAATAATGTCCCATCTCTCGACACCTGTAACATTGAACAGTTGACAGGTCCCTCTCCACGTTTCTGCTCCTATTAGTCCTTGGCTGCAGTAGATGGAGGCTTAGCTGGTTCATTTGATTGATCATTTGTTCCATGGCCGATTCCATGCGAGAACTCACTTCCGGATGCTTCCGCACCTCTGGTTCAGTTGTGAATTGAACTATTTTCATCGTGGTTTGCACAGTTGGTCATGGAACTTCCTCCATGCTTGCCTCCTTCTTTTCAGCCACCTCCGTTGCTTTATTGAACGTCGCAACTTGTTCGTATCTCACTTGTTGTCGTAATTCTGACAACAGACCAATGGTGAAATATTCTAATACTACTGCATTGACCCCCGCAAAAAGAGGATCAGTTCCCTCATGACCTTGTGCCCTAAGGCATCCTTGGAGTTTATGTTGCAATGCCATTGTCCTATCCTTATACTCTCTTACTGACTCTAAAGCCCCTTGCTTTAGTTGACTCAGTTCAAGCATTAAGTTTTGGTAGACATTCTTCACAGAAAACTCCTTCACTAGAGCCTTGGTTAGGTCATTCCATGATCCCTTCAACTCTGCTGTCTGTCGTTCAAACCAAAATGATGCCGTACCTTCTAAAAATTTAGGAAGAAAATTAAGCCATTCTGCAGCTGTTCTAAGCCCCGTACCAATACAAGCCCGTTTATATTCCCTTAAAAAGACTTCAGGGTCTTCACCCTTATTTCCCCTGAAAACTGGAATAACCATATTGATTTTTATTTTGTCTCTAAAAGGAAATTCCCCAAACTAATTAATTCTTTGAACTAGCTATAACTTAGCTTTTACAACCTTTCCTCATGAATAAGGAAATTTTTGATGGCTCGATTTGCGTTCACAATAAAATCCTCCCTATCTTCTCGATGTAAATTTCTAAAAGGACCAGACATTTCTAATCCAGCCATTACCCTATTTAAGTGCCTGGACTGAAAGACAACATTTACAATATCACGATCATCACGAATATCAATGACGCCTCCATACAATTTCACAACGCAATTAAATTGCACAAGATAATTAAATTGCAGAACACACTTACACAACGCAATTAAATTGCACAAGACAATTAAATTACAGAACACACTTTCAAGACGCAATTAAATTGCACAAGACAATTAAATTGCACAACCCAATTAACATAGACTCGGGTCCCGGCAACGGAACCAAAAAGATGTAGGACACAAACGGGTATGGGACCGAAACTATGTAATTTTGTTACATAGCTATGGAGATCTATGTTATGGGTCACACATCTATTTTCTCACTCTCCTTTTGTCTATACATAGAGCCTTATCACTCTCCTTCTACACACAATCAACACCAACACCTTTGTCTACGCATAGGTAGTTAGCCTTAACATCCTTCTACCATAAACCTCACACAATCAACACCAAAACATGAGTCTATGCGTAGGTGGTGAGCCTCAACATCCCTCAACCATGAACTACGCACTGTCACACTCAAAACAATCAAAACCAAAAGTCTTTCCAAAAAAATTGTCATCCCCCAACTTGGTATTCCAAACCATCACTCTTTTCAAAGGTAGGCGCCCCCTTAAGGTCACAAGACACCTCTTTATATACTAACCCAAAGGAAACTACTCAAGAAATTACCTATCACATAAAATAATCACAAGATAATTAATCACATGTCTACCCATGTGATTCCACATTAAAGGTAATTACCCATGTGATTCCTCATAAAATAATCACAAGATAATTAATCACATGTCTACCCATGTGATTCCACATTAAAAGATAATTACCCATGTGATCCCCCATAAAATAATCACAAGATAATTAATCACATGTGCATATGACTTTTTCCTATGTGAAAGTCAATGACCAAATTTACTTTAAGGAATTTTATCACTTATCCCTTTAAATAATTACCTAGTTAATTTTGTATTTACGTTGAGTTACACATGGAGTTACAGGTGCATTGAGTTAGTTTCTTAATGTTTCAACCAGTTGTTGAATATTGAACAAAATTTTGCTGAAATTCTATTTCAATCAAAACTAAAAATTATAGAAGAACTTCGCCATGGTCTTGGTGTTGTTGAAAGCCTTCCGTGAATAGGGTTTAATGAAGGTGATTTGAAAAAATTAAACCTAAAATTGTGGGACAATGTGAGTTTTAAGTACTTTTTGTCATTGGAAATTCAATTGTATTATCAAAAAAACGTTTTGGAATGAAAAATTAGTTGAGTAACCAGTTCACACTTGGGCCAACAGGAAAGGTCACAATAGTATCTATGACATCCCTGTTGGAAAAGAGGAAGGATCCTATTAGGAACAGGAGGGATCTTATTGCTTATGGTAAGGTCCCTACCACTCCTAAATCATAGGTGACAGATCTGTCCCACTCCTCTTCTTTCATTCTCTAGTATGTTTAGCCTAGTTATTTTCTTTCAATGCACTAGTTAACCATAACAATTGTAAAAAACTTTCGGTAGTTGTTGTGCATTTAAGAACTATGTTGCTTAGCTGTCAAAAATTTCGAAATTAAAAAACAAATATGCTGAAATATATGTATTATTCAACACTTGTGTGCCAGAATTGCCACGTATGGGAGCTATTGTTTTATTGTTTGTTAATTTGGTCACGTGTTTCAAAAGTGTTTCAAGGAACTTTCTTTTATCACGCCACAATTGAACAGGGTAGAACAACCCATCACCCATGGGTGAACAAACACTCAAAGGATTCAAAATATGGCTCGTTAACAAACATTGGTCACCTAATAACCAGTCCTATACCCAAACGACAGGTTCAAAATCTTGTGGTTGGGATTTTGAAGCTTTCATTCAGTGAAGGATTTTTGTGTTGATGCAAAGGGCTTCAAAATTCCGTTGTGCCAAAATATTCTACCCATTCATCTTTGTATTTGGCAATGGGCAATTGCTTTTTATCATCAACATTTTTAATTGTTGAGCATTTTCATCACCTATTTTTCATTTCTTTTAAGGGCAAATTGTGCCTATGCACATGTGTTCAGTGTTGTAAATGGAGTTGTGTAAAATAAAGTTTACATTGTTTGGTAATATGAAGATTATTGTTTGTGTATGAAATTGACAATATGTTCAATTATAACATGTATTTTAATTGCACATAAAAGAGAGGTTGGATGAGTTGCTTAGAGCCCTCTTACTTTAGGAGATTTTATTTTGCTTGATTCAAATTCAAGTGGAAATCTAGAAAATATTGTAAGGGTGTTAAAAAAAGTGATTATAATTCATGCACCCCCAACCCTTGGACAGATTCAACTATGAGTGCAAATGTGAAAATAGTGAAAATATAAAAAGTTGAAATACATTCTTTGATTTGTAGCACTTCATGAATAAAAAGACGTATGGAGGTCTGTGATGGGCTGAGATGACTGACAAACGAGTCAATTATTCACACTGACCTCCACAATTTTTACATTTTAAAATAATAATAAATATATTTTTGAAGGTGCCAAAATATTATGATATTGTAACTTGTCAATTTCAAAACACCTTTGCTTTATAATGAGTTTACTTTAAAATATTTTCTTTCTTTCTTGGTTTCAATTGAAGTTGAACATTCCTTTCTTTTTTAACCAAAGAAAAAAATGTTACAAAATTGCACCAAATTGGGTTTGAACACAAAATGGAATTAAAAAAAACTTTCAACCCTTTTGTTTGTTGCTGAATTTTCAATGATATAAAAAAGAAGATGGAATGTAAAATTGTGGGCTGCAAAACCAAGGTGATGGGCTTGACATGGGCCTCTGACTACATAAGGCCGCTATACATTAAAGCTGGACATGCTTCACCTCAATGTTCCAAAACTTTCCTCATTTCCCAGAAAGACAAAATTGGCCCCCAGAATTCTGTTACAACTTCACTGAAAATTCGGTTCACAATAGGCTTATCTTGCAGGTCACTTCAAATACCCTACAAACTTTGCGGGTAGTATCAGTGTTGCATCCCACACAGGACCCTCAAACACCACCCTTAGGTCTCTTTGGACTTGATCAAATAAAGCATGGGTGATGGGTTCAAACTTGCATGTGAAACAGCAGGACACATATATATACAATGTCTTGTAAAGTGCAGAACGAAAAAGTTCCATAGGACGTCTCACTGAACATAGCAAAGTTTGTAGGGGTGGTCTATGGGAGTTTTCAGGATCCTGGACTTGGTGTATCTTTTGCTGGGTCAAACACCACCCTTCGGTCTCTTTGGACTTGTTCAAATAAAGCACTGGTCATGGGTTCAAACTTGCACGTGAACAGCAGGACAAAATATACAGACACACATATATATATAAGATTATTTTGTCCTGTAAAGTGCAGAACGACAAAGTTGCATAGGACATCTCACTGAACACCAGCAAAGTCAGTAGGGTGATGTAAAATGGCCTTCACTGTGCCCCCAAGGAGCTTTTGGTGTAGAGGAATGACGGAGGCAGTGGGCATTTACAGAATTCCAAAAAGGCCATGAAAGGAGTGGGCTTGGGCTTGCCGTTTAGAGTAGAATATTCTCTATCCTGGGGTCCCAAGACAGGGAATATTGGCTTGGGCCTGGGGGCAAAACTCATAAGATTCCCTTGGACATGGGGTTAGACATTTTACAGGTTATGTTAATGTCATGTCCTACACCTTGCAGGTTTCACCTCAAGCCTTTGGTAACCTCAGGTCAATGTGAACAAGTATTGGGAATGAACTTATAATTTTATTTTGTATTTATACATGTACTAAATAATATATCCACAATGGTCGTCCATTAAGGCATGGTAATATAGGGGATATGGATCAGGCCAAAAAAATTATAAGTTCATTCCCAATACTTGTTCATATTGACCCCAGGTTACCAAAGGCTCGAGACAAAATCATGCAAGGTGTGAGAAATGACATTAGCATAACTTGTAAAATGTCTAGCCCCCTTACCAAGGGAATCTTATGAGGTTTGCCCCCAGGCCCAAGCCAGTATTCCCTGTCTTGGGACCCCAGGACAAAGAATATTCCACTCTAAACCTCAAGCCGAAACCTCCTCCTTTCATGGCCTTTTTGGAATTCCGTAGCCATTACAGTAATAACGGCTGGCACACGGTGAAGCCAAGGCAGGGCTGACTGGGGTAATGCCCACAGCCTCAGGCATTACCCAGAGTAAAAACTTGACAAATTTTAGTGGATTTGTTTTTGGTACTATTGGGAATGAATGTAGGTATTTAATCGTTATCATATAAGATACTTAAATTTTGTGGTAACATTTTAAAGGGCCCTCCTTTTCGAATTATGGAGGATTCTTTAGTGAGAGATGATTCATTTATTATCAACAAATAGAAAAAGAAAAAAAGACATGTGAATTGTGACATAATTTCATGTTTATGCATATACATGTAAAAGAAATGAAAATGCTCTTGTTCATCCATTCACCAAAAAGAATAAATCTATAAATATGACATTATGGATACAATCAACTACAAAGTAATTTTTTGTGTTCATGTTGAAATTAGCTGCCAATTTCAGTTTTAACATGACACTTAGCCAAAAGTACACTTGCTCCATGAAAAGGATAAATGTCAATTGTTTTTTATTGGCATGCTAATAGAAATTCAAATGCAAAAGTCACATAAAATGCAACTGGGAGCCTACATGTTGCTTGGCTTGGAAGCCTTTGAAATCGGTGGAGATTCCTTGCATAGAACCACTTATCTAGATTGGAATAGCCTTTTTGCTATTGCTTCCATAAAAACTTCTGCCTCTCTAGTTATATACATTTGCAAGCTTATTATTACTACATGGCTATGGTGAAGGGACATAGCAAACTATGTTGACCCCATAGCCTAGCATCCAGAGGTTCTCAAGCTCCACTTGGTGTTCACCTAGGATGGCCTCTCACCTTTTATTTCCTGTGCATACATCATCAGGACAAAACCTCAGATATGACTTCTGATCCATATGTAGGAGCGCGGTTACATGATTTTACATCCATTGACAAGAGGGTTCCACTGTCGCTCTTGAACCTCTGGATAATAGGTTATGTCTAATTTCAGCTCAAGATTGCCAGTTTTTGATGATACCTTTTATGCTCCCATGCTTAATCTATTTCCGGTATCGAATGACCTATTGCCAATTGTAGGCAACAATGAAATGCTCCTATTTGATGGGCAAATTGTTGGGGAGAGGGGAGAAGAGAAACATTTTCATAGATACCATAGTACCTTGGTAGCTTTCACACATGTTTATTAAATAAATAACTTGATATTGGATGGGAAGAATGTTCATTGTTGATGTAAATGCAATAATGTTGTAGCTAGATCATGAATATCAACAAGGTGGAATAAGGTGTAAAAACAATAGGACAAATGCATGATTCAATGAGGTAGAAACTATTTTCAAAAGTAATGAACTTTTGAAATCTAACCAAAGACTAACATTTCACTTTTGAAGCATATCTAAAAAACAAATTAGCACATAGAAAATGAACAAGCTAAAATGTTGTCAAATGTAATGTTCAAATGAAATTGAAATGTTGGATTGAATAAATTGTAAATGATAATGTTCAACTATTTTCTTCAACTACAATGGTGTCAAGTTTGGAATTGAAATGGAGAATGTTGAAATGTTTAATGTCCAATTTTGCTCTCATCATCACAACTCCACAAATATTTTACAAATCATTACCATAGATCATTTCTTTCTTCATTGCAAACTACAAATTTGAAGTTCGAAAAATATTTGAACTTGGTAATAACAAAAGAAGATTTTTTTTGAATAATTGTGTATTTTGTTAAACATGTGTAATGATATGTTTTGAAAATGGTAGTTGCTAAAGGTACTTATGTGTTTGGATTTGTTATGGCAAATTGATTCCAATTGATTGGAACTATTTTTCTTCAAGTTCAATGTCACATGAAATATTGATTAATGTTTAATGAAACATAATCTTCATTGCTACTATTTATTTTAATGTTGCTTTAACTCTCAAATTTTTTTTTCAATTTTTAAAATTATGATTCTAGAATTTATCATGTTATTGATTCCAAACTTCTATCAAGTTCAATGCTCAAATGGTAGATTGATTGGAATTGATTGGAATTGTTCTTTTTCAAGTTTAATGTGACATCAAGGATGTAATTGAAGTGAGGAATGTTCAATGGAAGGTAAGTTTGATTGTTACTATTTAATTCAATGTTGTAGTTTAGTTCAATGAAATTGAAATGTTGATTTCAAATTCCATCAAATGGAAAACTATTTTTTTTAGATCAATTGCTAGTTGCAATTAATCTTCATTTTTGACTTGACTATTTAACAATGCCAAATCATCATAAGAGGATTTAAACATGATTGGTGGAAGCATTTGCGATTGTTCTTTTATGAAAGTATGACACATTACATAGCTAAGGTTTGATCAAACTCTTACCATATTATTGTTCATCTTATGAACCTTCTTGTCTCTCTCCTTCAAATATTTGAAATGCTTAAATGTCATTTGATGAGACTTGGTCTTGTTCTTCTCAATTTCAAATTGATTTGTGTTGATGTGGTCCATGGCATCCAAGATAATCAAAAAAAAATTATCAATGGCTTTAATGACTAATAGGAACATTGATGATATTGTTCTTTTGATTCTATTGCTTCCAAAAGTTATATAATTATTGTTGCTTTAGATGTTGGATGTGTGTTGGGTCTTGTTGGTGTCATAAAATTATGGAGGTTCAACATTACCTAGTCCAAAAGATTATGAGAATTCATTTAAGTTGATTGCATTATTTGCAACAATTCCATGATTGTTGTCCTAGTTGAATTAAGGAGCCTCGGGGCTCTTGTGTGGAACATCATCTTTTACCAATAACTCATGCATCAAAGATCAACTAGGTTGTATGGGAAAATGTTTTTCCTTTTTAAATTTATGTTGTACATAGATTCCAGCAATTGCTACTTGTAGATCCTTCAAGTGGATTGGAGCATTGATGTTGTTTTGCCCATGGAAAACCTCAATTGCATTATAACAATATTCATTGAGTCATTTTGGCAAATGAAATTTGTTCCATTCTTCCATTGCCAAATCCTAATATGAATTATTATGACGAATGCCTTTGTAGTAATAAAATATCTTCTTGTAATTGCCATTAATGTAATTCCATTTATCCTTGCACATCTTGCCAATTTTTAGAGTTTTTGAATGTGTGATTGCTTGCAGGTCCTTTAATAATTTGTTTCACTATTGCAATGTAAGAATTGTATTTGCTTGTGGATCAACAACTTCTTTCAAAGTGATGTGCTCCTTGTGTTTACAACTAATCAAGGCCATCACCTCTTTATGATTCCAATTCACTTTGTGCTAAGAAAAAGGACCTTTGTTTCTTTTGCCTTTGCTTTTCACATTGTCTAATGAATTGTCTCTTGAATTTTCCATTGAATCCATCTGATTCTCCTCTTGGTTCTAATTGTATTGTTGTGAAATAATTTCACTTCCTTTGCCTCTACAATGTCTTCTACTATTGTTTGGTGTTCAATTAACTCTTGTTGAATTGTCCATTATTGCTACAAAATTTGTGATGATGACATTGTGAAAGATGCAAATATGAAGATAGATGTAAAGAAACGATTGCACTTATGTTGTGTAAGGCATATAAACAATAAATGATAAATGCAAAAAAACAAACACAATGTTATGACACAAAGAGATAGATGTAGAAGTGCAAGTGCAAAGTTTAGTTGTGAATTCTAATGGTGAAGCTCAAATGAGGCACAAAAGAGGTTAGAGGCAAATTGTGATGTTAAGGTGTGGGTCATGAAGCACAAGTGTAAAACACAAGGGTGATGGTGAGGTGTGGAAGAGTGACCATAGGCTATAGGTGGTTTTAAGGATGGAATATTTCGTTTTTTGAATTTTTTGAACATTGCTACAATCATTTTAAAACTTTCTTAATTTTAAAATAAAATTAATAATAACAGTGGCACATCATTTGCAACATTGATTTTTTCTAGATAATTTTCTCCCTATGTGAACATAGTTAATTATCACTCATTTTATCAACCACATTATCTTCATGTTTAAATATACCTTTAATCTAAGATTGTTTTTTTCTATGTTTGTTTGTTAGTGCGATTTTGTTGAACGGTTATTGTTAGAGGTTGTTCATCAAATTATGGTTATCTCAACCCCACATGCATTTTAGGGTTTTAAAAACATATGTGAATATAGCCCATTTCATCTCCGTGACAACCTCCATGAAGCAAAGATATTCACCAGTTCACCTTATTGGATCAAAAACTGTAATTCACACACATGTACATACGACACAAAATGTGGAAATATTCTTTAACAATAAAAGAAATGGGGTCCAACCATCGGTTTTATTTTGACAAATTTTCTTCACTTGGCGAAAAAAAAAATCTAGAATGACGCATACAAAGGACATTTGTGGAAAAAATGTTCTTCAATGGCCAGATTTTGAGTAATTCTTCTTGCGGCTGATGGCCAGTGTGGTTACATCACATTTAATGGAAAAAAAACCCAGGGTCCAATAAACCCACAATTTTTATTAAGGCGGAGAATGGGGTTGCATTTTATCAGAACCAATGACAGATGTGTTAACTAGGATCCAAGTGCCAACGGTTACAATGGTGGCTGTGAAAACACCCATCACATACCATGGTCTGGAACAAAATAACTGATAGAATTCAGTTCTCATTACATTCAGTGAGGATTTACACTGCTTATTGATTTCACAGACCATGTCTCCGTATTCTTTTGAACAGAGGGCCACGAATAAATTACTATTCAAGTTATTCCATATGTGAAAAGCATTATCATCGATGCGAAGTTCGTTTTAAATCACACCACAGTCGATTAGATGTTTCACATCTCCTACCTCCTCGATAAGACTTGTCATGAGTTGTAGATATTCGCGAAATGGACATTTACCAGAATTATCTACTTCCATGTACTCATACATCGCCAGATTGCGAAAATAAGATTCTGTGTGGTCATATAATTTTACAATTGGCAGGAGTAAACAACGTTTACGAAAACGCACTTCATTCAACACTCCCTCGATTGCTTTGATTTGAATGCCAGCTTTCTTCAAAGCGGTTGCAGATTGTATGGTGATTGTTGTTTCTCCAGATCGCCTTTTCAAATTTTGACAGCACAGTATTCTGTAAACACAAATTACGATATGTGGACAATTTCCCAACTCGCCTTTCGGATATGCCTTTCCAATTTTGACCCAATGGTCTTTAGTCGGTACAAAGATATTTTCACACATATTGGAAACATTATTTTTCAAGATCACGTCCAACATTAACTTTTGATCCGTTGGTGGTCCTCTCGATTTCGCATAATATTTGCTAATGACTTTCTTCAATAAAGGTATGGGGATTTGATTCTCCAACAGAAAAAAATCATTGTAAAGACGACCGAACTCCAACCTAGTCTTCAACAAAGCTGTTATTCTAGCATCTATTTCGTCCCTCCCATCAAATATATCATTATATGTGTACTTAGTAAATACCAAAAATATTGTCAAAGCATCTAAAGTTAATAAGTATTGAACCTGCTTCTTACTGAACTTAGGTTCGCTGTGATCTAGACCGTATTCTCTCAAAACACCTACAGGGTCAACCACAACCGAAGCACAAAATTTATCGCATGGCTCCAGCTTGGATGCTGCAGCTAAGGTTATTTTCAAATCTTCTGATTCACTACGCTTCAAGAGATCACGGTTCTGGACGCCAAATTGCCATAGCATTGGAGTGTATTGTTCACTACACCAAAAGAGGCTGGTAATTTCCTTACGAGAACGTCATTGCTTACTTCCCGAACTTTATGTCTATTACGTGCTGTTTCAAATTCATTGAACCATTGAGACGTTTGTTCCTTAGAAATGAAGTTAGCTCTTTGCTCTTCAGTATCGGAGTTCCCTTGCCCTTGACCCATATTAGATACTGAATTAGATGTTTTCCCTTCAATGTCAATGTTCAGTGTCAGGCACGATCTCTTGATGCGAACAAATATGCAAAATTACCACCTCTGTGTCAACATCACAAAGAAAAACTTTAGTTACTAAAATTAGCTGATGTAAAGGAAACATGTAGCAGAAACCTACTTCCCAAGATGCTTACAAATTTCGATGATCCAATGCTAAAAAGACCTGACCATTCTGAAGCTTTGTAATGACCCATGCCCAGAAATTGATGGGTATGTGTCAACGCTTCTAATTTTTTGGGAGGTGTTAATTGAGATTCTGAAAAGAGTACTTGAGAAACTTCATTTTTGATAGCAGATTAACAACAGTATTAGTCTATGAGCGCATAGTGAAATAGTGATTGTGGGCTAATTGTAAACAGGTTATTTCATGAAAAGCACATCGATGCACAGATTCATCAAATGAAACGCACCGTGATAGTATTGAAGAGGTTGTACAACTTCCTATTATTGAATCTTTCCCGCTTTTACAACAATGTATACTTGAATCCTTTCTTCGAGGAAATCCCTAAAAGCTGCATCCAATGCACAACAAAGAATTGAACCATTTCTTCAAGGAGTAGCGGGAGACATCCAATGTGCAAATACAACACAAGTGTAGCAATTTATCGTAAAACTAGATTGAATAAAATATATCAACAGTTAGATCACGGGCCAAAACACTAAACCCAAAACATTGTAGACCAAGTTTCGTGTTTGAGTTACAAGTGGACGGCAAATGAGACCGGAGTATTGCGAGCGAGAGTTGCCTAATCGCGTGGACGTTAGGCCCTCCACGAAATAATACAGTGCGTTGTACGTAAGAAAGCGGTATAGAGCAAGCAACTTGTTGAACTTGGAGGTTACTGACGCACTAATCTTCCGGGGAAGCGGAAGCGTGCGTTACGTGATAGACAGAAGTTCAGTCGTTGGAGTAAGCAAGCATCACAAATCGATGTAAGAAATCTCTTGGGAGATTAGCGGCTGCAAGAAAAATCTGAATCACGTGTACTCCAGTAGTAGTAGACAACAAACAATATCTGAGAAAGTGACAGATCTATACAAGATGCTAGACAGAACATACATGAGAGACACCAGAATACCAAAGAAGAGAACGAGCTGATTTTTTTTCACATGCTTCAACTGTACAACTCTAGATTCACATTTGAGTTGAACGGAGTATAATACTAGTATTGAGTTAAAGCTAGATGGCTCCGAGTGGAGCACAATGTTGGTCATGGGCAGCGCTAAATTAATTATGACGACACTTCAAGACTGGATTGCGGATGTAGATCACATAGAAGCCAGGAAGAATACGAGTCTTGTGGGAATACGCAATTGCGGCAGCTGTTAGAATTGCCCGCATGTGAAAAAGTCAGGGGTCTAAGTGAGAAAGAACGAAGAGATATGGCAAGAAAGCATGTGGGGATAAGAGAATGACGACTGGAAGATACGAAGAAACTTGCTGGAAACAAACAAAGGAAAGAAGAGAGGTCGCGAGGGGGATGGAGACGAGCAGGAAGTGAGAAAGCTCAAGAAAGAGGGAAGATGTTAAGGAAGATTGTGAGAGGTAGAGGAGGACGCTGGGTTATATAGGCACCTCGGAGGCTCTGAGCATGAGTGTCTCTACTTGAAGGGATTGGGTAAGCGCAGAAAAATATCGTCCATAGGGTGGTCACATTCCGCCAATTCTGTGTTCAGGGCTGCGGCACGTTAAGAAAATTCAGGCATGTTGGGGAGTTTCACACTGCACAACTCAGTCAGTGATATTTTTTAAATTTAAAACCCTAGAGATATTTGTGGTGTATCTGGGAGGACTTTTGACTCCACTTTTGGAGTGGCCATTCTGTCCTTAAAAAGACTTCCCCCACCCCCACCCCCTCCATTTTGTCGGTTTTTTCCATGATGCCTGGAGGGCATCCTGAGGGGGAAAAAAAACTAAAAATTAAGAATATAATAATAATCCCACTTCAATTTTATGTACAGTAAAGCCAAGGCTGTGGGCTTTATCGGATTGACTCCACCTCCCATGGACACCCTTAGAGCATACCTACTGGTGCTGAGTATGCAACCCTCCAGAAATATTTCTCATATGCAAGTTTAGTTATTGACATTTTTGTAATCCACCTATAAAACTGAAAAGGGGACTGCAAACAAGTGGCAACTACTAATAGCACTGTCGGTTCATATTTATTACACTCTTCTCTAGCAGGTGCACAGCTTTGCAGCCCTTTTTTACCAGCCGAAATAAGCTGAGAAAATATGTAGGAGAAAAACTATTTTCCTGCACCAAATCGGCACTATTTGTTGATTTTTCTTTATCCGATTTTAATGTGAAGTGTCATATACTAAGCATGCTCTTATTTCAGTATAGGTAACAAGTCCTTTCAATATTGACAAGATTTTCCACTCCTTTCCAGGATCACTTTGCTTTTGGGATTTTCAGCATTCTGTACCTAGGGTCTAGAAAAATGCATGTCAAAGTTCAGGCAAGTTGGAGAGTTCCATGCTGCAGTAAGCACTGAGGGTATCCCACCTTGTCACCATACATTCAAATTGTCAAAGTAGTGTTGGAAGACAATCCCAGTAGTTGAACATACAAGTGATTCCCATCTGATGAAAAATGAGGTGCCCAAATAATAGGTTGCAAGCATCTATTGAACTTTTTTGAAGTTAGCATCAATCATCAAACCTAGTCATTCCATATATCCTTGCATTAAGCACTCAGACAAATTTTCTATTGGATATGGAGGGCACCTTATATTTGTGAATATCCCTCCTTTAGAAGAGCAAGGATCTTACACCTACTATTTAAAAACACAAAGGAACTTAGGCCTACTTACATGTGGTAAGGTCCCTACTGCTCCTACTTTGGTCATTACCTATGTATGTTTAGGCTTATGATAATGTTCACCTCGTGCTTTATGGTGGGTAAGGCATACAGAGTTTGGGGGGGGAGGGGGGAGGGAGGTGGGCATTTTCAAAATAAGGGCCATACCTTGTCATCATAGGCCCTTATTTTGAGTATGACTGACATTGGGGCTCAACTGTACATGTAAGGGGTTTGGGTGTCCAATTCAGGCACCTTTTCATGTTTCTTCCTATGTGGGAACAGACAGCCAGTTTCTGTGCTTCAGTTGTAATGTGAAGTGATAGTGGACAGAACATGCTTTTGATGTGTGTCAACGTTGGGAACGGCTCTGGAACAAGCCCTATTAGAGCACTTTACCCCCTGTGGGAATGGCAGCTTGCCCTTGCAATCTCACCGCATTCCTAGGTGGAAGGGGCCCTACAGGTAGGTAGTACATTAAGTTTGTATACACACAATCTCTTGGTTTTCTCCACCAGATGGATATGGTTTGTTAACTCTGGTTAGGCTATTCCACATTTCAAACGTGTTTTGTGAGCTACCAGGAACATTTTTTTATCGCACCAAAATGCATTAGGAGTTTTGCATCTTCTGGGCTCTTGATAAGGTCTCCAATGGGTTGAAGGTATTCTGTGTAGGGTAAAGCCATAGGGTGGGGGGCATTCTCAAAATAAGGGGCCTAGGACAAGGTGATAGCTGAGTCCAACCTCAAACTTTGAGAATGTTCCCCACCCATGGGCTTTACCTATCATAAAGCACGAGATAAAATTTATCATGTACCAAACCTATGTAGATCGCGATACATATGAATGGCAAAATTGTTATGCCTACTCTTCAATAGTGGGAGAGTTCTTACACTTAAAAGTAAGCATAATTTCCCTCCCAATTTCTAGGAGGGAAATTGATGGATATAAGGTGCATTCCACATAGACAAGATACACTTGCTTTACACAAGTGTATTGATTATGAACCAAAACCATATCCAAAACTTATATTGGTACCTTTGCATTGTTGATTAAGGTCTCCTACAGTTTAAAATTAATTTAATTGAAAAAATGTTAAATTTAAACTCAAAGATCCTAATTTTATGTAAGTATGAGACATAAGATATTTGTACAAGCAACAAAAAAAGATTTGAAAATTTTCAAATGAGGCATCAATTTTGAGTCATGCACATTAATTAAAATAATGATTAATTAATGATGGTTCATCAAATCATTATTAAATTATTTTAAAAATGTCATTTAATAAATTATCAATGATAATCTTTAAATAATTACAAAAAATTCAAATTGTCCAAATGGAAAGTGAATAATGAACAATCCACTCTTCACACCAAACACAATTTGAAACAACCCCCCTCCCCCCACCTTCCCCCCACACACACAAAAAAGAAAAAGAAGCTCCAACACTCCGTGACATAACTTTTCATTCAGCCCCCTTCTTTGCCCTAAAAATTTCCCCTTCTACCTACTTCCCACCCTTCCTACCTATTTACCCCCTCCTACCTCCCTCACTTCATTTCCCATTCACTCCATCTCCAAAGCTCAAGAAAGCTCCCCAACTTGAGTAACACAAAACTTCAAAGAAACGTGAGACACAAGGCTTGAGGAAGGTGGAGAGCTCAACATTGAAGGAATGTGGGGAGGAGAAAGCAAGAGGAACGTTTCATCCCAAATGTAAAAGCAAGAGAAAAAAGGTAAGCTCCCTCCCTTCTTTGCATTTTTTTTCTTCTCTATGGTTTTTTTTTTCTTCTACTTTAGAAGAAGAAGATGCAAAAGAAAAAATGCTTGAAACGAAAGGGCAAAAATAGGAGGCGAAAAATGGGAGCCAAAAGTGAGAGGGCAGAGCGAAAGCTTGAAAATAAATTCCCTCCTTTCTCTAGATTTTTTTTTCTTCTCTATGGTTTTTTTTTTTTTTTAATTTTTTTTTCTTCTATTTGAGAAGAAAAGGTTGCCAGGAGAAAACGTTTGAAACAAAAAGGCAGAAGCAAAAAGGCAAAAACGGGGACCAAAAGTGAAACAACAAAGTGGGAATGACGCGCTCCTAAGCTCCTTGATAGACTCAAATGTGAGTTTGAAGTGAAAACAACAAAACACGTTCCCTAACTCACAACAAATTGGGGGGTAGAAGGACGTGCTCGAGCTCCAAGATGGGATTAGGAAGAATGACAAACACTTAATTACTCACACGGACCTGCACAAAACCAAATAACAAGTTGATTAGTGCATAGTTGGAGCACTTTTAGTGCTACGACAAGCCACAGGCAAATTCAGATTCACAAGACTCACCACGACCCGGACTTGGGGGAAACCACCACCTTCCCCTTATAGTATATTTTGTGCCTTTCCATGAGGCCCACATTCAAATGGCATTTTGTCTTGGGACTCCCAAGTCAAAGTCTCGAAATTTTCACAATTGGGACTCCCGCGACTTTGGGGCCCCATAACATTATGTGCAAACCTCTGATTGAAATGAGATCTAAAGCAAAGTTGTAGCCCTTGTCGAGAGCTTATCAACAGTATGTCGCACACCTACACGTGAGGAAATCAGGGCGATTCTCGACTTTTAATAGTCGTGAGTCAAACTACCAATTTGATTCTCGACTTTTCTTTTGGCCTTAACTTGTGTCTCAGATGTCCAAATGGGTTATGCGAACCCATTTGAAACATTTATGTTCCAAGAGTTTTCTAATGGTATATTCCTTAATCCATTGATTTTTGACCCCTGCAATCGCTTTCTGAGAATTTGAAAATCTAATGGGACTCTAACTCCCAAAGTGGGAGTTCCTTTGGGAGTGTGAAGGTTCATTCCTTCACACTTTCCTTCACTCCCAAGCTTCCCTTTTGGCCCACAACCTTGCAAGCCCTTGCCTTGGTCGTGAGCCCAAAGCTAGGGTTGCAACAGGGAGCTTAAAGGTAAGCTCCCTCTTTTCTTTGCATTTTTTTATTCTCTTGGGTCTTTTTTTTCCTTTTTTTTCTTTTTTTTCTTCTGCTTGAGAGGAAAAAGATGCTAAGAAAAAAATGTTTGAAACAAAAGGGCAAAAGCAAGAAAGCAAGAACGGGAGCCAAAAGTGAGAGGGTAGAGCAAAAGGTTGAAGGTAAACTCCTTCCCTTATTTTGGTTTCTTTTTTATTGTTTTCTTGTGTGTTTTGTCTTCTTTGTGTTTGAGAAGAAGAAGATAATGATGACAATGTGCCATCATCTTCTTTTATGGTGGTGTTGTAGCAAAAAAAGCAATGGTAACTTGCTACCATTGTCTTCTTCTCTGGTGGTGTTGTAGTAAAGAAGGCAAAAACAACTTGTTGTCGTTGCTTTCTTCTTTGTGTTACAAAAGATGAAAATGACGACAATGTGTTGTCATCTTCTTCTGTGGTGTTGTTGTAGCAAAAAAGGTGATGGCAACAAGTTAATGAAGCCTTTTTTTGCGTGTCTAAGAAGAAGAAGAAGACGATGTGGCATATATAAGGGCTATTGGTGAGACTCACATTGTGGTTTAACAACTGACCAAACTAATTTCGAAACAACAATTGTTCCCATTCATCTTACACATGAAACATGATAATATTGTCATGTATGACACATTCCTTTAGAATTGGATCAAGTATGTTATATGTGATGATTCAATTTTCATTGCATCTTGCATCAATTCAACATTTGGCAATAAGATTTGATTATTGAATCTTGAAAAATGGATGATTTTTGGTACATAGATCCTAGAGTTCCAAGAATGTAGTTGACTCATTGATGGGACATTCATCAAGATCTAAAAACCCTTGAATATTGCCACCCAAGGGTTGTCATTCAATGGGCGGAAAAGATGTATTCTATGAATAACACAGTGGTTTTGGACTATTGTGGAATATTCATTTACTTGGATGTTGCCTACCAAGGTTCATTTCATGATGTCACCATCTTGCACAAATAAAATCTCCACAAAAATTAGTTCCAGTTTTTTGTGCATATTAATGGATAGTTTGAGACCTAGGCTATTTAAATGAATAAATGTTTATTATGTGTTAGTTTGGGAAATGTGAATTTGTTCTTGGACATGACCAAAATGTAATTAATGTTTATAATAAGATGCATGTTGGTTAAAAAATGAAGGTGGGGTGAAAAATTGGGGGGTTTCAATAGAAACATTATGAAAAATCATGTCCTTTGCAACTTGTTTTATGCAACTAAAAAATATCCTTTAAAATTAATTTGAATTGATAGTCAATGAAGCATTTTGATTCCACAAATTCCAAGTATAGTTATTTATTCCATGCAACAATTATCCTTACAAACTTCTTAAATATACGTAGATGGATTTCACATACAAAATCATTGGTGACCAAATTAAAGATCCAATTGATTACGGCTGGGATGGGGACTTCTAGTTATAAATTTCAAACCTCTTTAAACCTTATCCTTAAATTCTACATTTGTCAAAACTCCCATATCCCTAATCATTTTGAAATTGTTAAGTCTAAATTGTCTTTTTTTAAAAGTGAACATTCATCTTGGTCTTGATCAAGGCTCTTTGATCCTCATTACTCACATGCATCTCCCTAGCCATAGTGGCAAAATTGGTAGATTGTGACTACAACATTTTAACTTTCGTTTGTGACTTGCTACTTGATGTGCCTTCCCTAAAAATAGGGATAGAATTAGATGATGGAATAGGAGACGGAATAAATATGGAATGATGTTTAAAGTAGATGGTTCTTGTAGAAAATCATTGAATGTGGGAAGGGTAAGTGGGTGACACTATGTACCATCAATCATACTTTGTTGCCTTTTAAGGACATTTAGGGTGGCATGTTCATCCATTCCAACCTTTAATTGGGCCAAACATTGTCATTTTGCAACACCACTTTTTCAAACTTGTCTTCATTACTTCTATTTGTCTTGAATTCCTTCAATACATTTTGGAAACAATCTTTCAATGTGTCCTTTTGGAACATTGAATTAGAATATGCTTCCTTATATTCTCCATAAACCCCTTTTCATACAAGTTTCTATATCAACTAGGTGACTTGTGTCTTGTTTACCAATATATATACCTAAATGCTAGTGGTACCTCGCTACCGTGGTGATGAGATGGAGAGATTTCACAATGACCCTTGATTATTTTTCCTTCCTAATGGTTTTCACAATTGGTTGACTAAGGAGAACATCATTTTCCTCCAAGTCACAAAGGAAAGTTTTGTCTTTATGCTCAGTGATCATGACTACACAATGAAACATCACCAAAACCTCTTTTAATATCTTTTACAATAATATAAGTTAAGACCTTAAAAGAATTCAAATTGTCATTATATATCAGTTCAAAGTTTAATCAAGCATCTATTAAAAGATTATCACATCTCTATAAAGCCATTGGAATTTTTGGTGCGAAATAAAAAACAAGTGTGCAATTGCCATTTAATCTTGTAAAATAAACAATTCATTGTTCCTTGCCAAGAGAAATGACAAGTGGTAACAAATATTTCTTAAAATATTGAAAGTAAAAAATTATTATATTCAATGATTAATATGAGAATAATATTTTATTTCATCATGATAATCAAAGTCCAAAATAAGTCCCTTTGATGTTGCCCCTATAAAAAAAATTAAAATTAAAATCCAGAACCAGTCCCCAAAATTGAGTCTGCCCAAAAGAAAATGTTCCAAAACTGTCCCCCAAGTTTACTCAACCCTAATTTATTTATTTTTAAATCCCGAAACCAAAAAAATATAAAAATATAAAAAATCGACTGCCCGATAAAAAGAAATTCAAAAGTGTGGCCAAACACGAAAAAAGTGAAAACAGAATATGAAAATCGAATCCTACCCCTATTTTCGTGTCTGGTCCTCATTTTTCAATTTTGACCCCCATTTTTTCAAACTTTATGAAAATCCGGAAAGAGGGGACGAAATCCAAAGAGGGGACTGGACTGGATGCAGCATCGGGGAGGACTTTACAGAAAATTTTCTTGTATCGAGTACTTCCCTATAGGTAAATTTGCAAAGGTCTATTATAGATATGTTGTTTATTGAATCATGCCACATATTCATTCAGCTGCCAATCTACAAAGCAGAATTCAACTTGTGACAACAACCTGAAAATCTCTTTATTGCTTTGAACTGTGAAATTCAGGCATGAAGAGTAAAGAAAAGGAAAAACTGAGTAATACAACCAATATGAGAATCCAAGCCCGTGAATTCAAAGCTGCTGGGAGGACCATGCAAAGTTTTGAGGAGACATAGGCAGCTGTATACAACCTCGTATTGTGTTGATGGCAGGTGCAAGCTACGAAATGGTGTGATTAAAGCTCAATGGTAATATCCTTTGAAATCTCAGCCAACTTCAAAAATTGGTAACTCTTTCATCAATTGTCACAAAGCAAACTAATACGCAGAAAAGTATTTAGGTAGAGAGCACATGATTCTACATGGCAATTTGGTAGAACTCAATTTTATGTCTGTAAAATTTGCTTATTGATACAACAGCAACAGAATTGTTGAATACAAATCCTGGTTTTCAAAAACACATGAACAACTTGTGCACTAACCCATGGCCCGGAGCCTGGTTTTTGAGAGAAAAACTCTAGTTGACAAAGGACAATCTCAGCATCTCTGTTATCTACAGACATAGACACATACACATGCACATACTGTGGCCTCTTGAAGGGTTGGGGTAATGATGGTACCATTACTGATCATTGTGCAGCTGCATTGCATCCATAATCACTAGAAGAGCAATCACAAATGCATAATCACCGCCTGGGGACATAGTTACGCTGAAAGTATCCTTGTCAATCAGTAGGTTGGTAAAGGTTATCTGTGGTGTTACCTGTAGTAGCATCAAGCTCTCTCAGTTAGTAGTAAGCCTTTGCAGATTCTCCTTCTTCTCTTTGCACTTTGTACAAAAGTCTTGTACCCCCTACTTATTCTCTAAATTGGTAAGGCTCCCTTGTGGGGCACATAATCCTCCATTTTGTGCGAGTTGCATGTGCACATAGTCTTATACTACAACTTTTATCAAGTAGAACACAAGGACATCTGGGACATAAGTAAAGGATGCTGAGGGAATATTATGTCACTTTTAAGCTTTGAGGGTTCCTTAATTGCAGAAATTTCATTACATTTTTGAAATATAATCATTCTTTTTCAAAAAGGTGAGGCTAAATACTTTACATTAGAGAATGGGCAAGCCCCTAACCATTGTATCGGGTAAGCCTGCAGGCAAGTCAGCCTATAAGCCCACACAGCACAATGGTCAGTGGTGTGCCCATTCTCTAACATCTAAGGCAATACATGCAGCAAAATGTTGGAGAGGATGAAGAAGGGAAAAACCAATAATACCTGGGCAATTGCTTGTTCTCCACGGAATATTGTAAGGTTTCTTTCAAAGAAATTGCCCTCCAATGTGAAATCTGGACTGCTCTTCATTGTGGTCGAAGCCAGGAAAACATTCGTGCAATGTCAATTTTGTTTTAATAAAAATTGTGTTTGAAACCTACATTTTATTATGATTACATTGCACAAAAATTGGGAATAGATTAATATGTTTGGGGCCTCCATCAATTAAAAATATTCAAATTTTAATTTTAATTTTTTTATTTTCATCTATTTGAAATTGACTTTTGTAAGATTGGATTTTTTAAAAAAAGATTGTATGTTTTTCATATTTATTTAAATGCAATTTAAAGATGTGATTTTTTGATATTATCGTGATAAAATAAAGTATGATTCTCATATTAATCAGTGAATAATTTATTTTTTTTAACTTTCAATATTTTAAGAAATATTTGTTACCAGTTGTCATTTCTCTTGGCAAGGAACAATGAATTGTTTATTTTACCATGTTTAAATAGGTTTTTATTTTGAGAATATTTTTTCTATTGTAGAAATTAATTTAATAAACTCCTATTCTTTCAAAGAAAAAAACTCAAAATATATGAGCAAATGGTGAATCATTAAGTGGATGGATGGATGGATAGTGAATAATAATGAAACAACAATTACATACTGAATGTTCAATCATTTATGCGAATGTTATTGAACTTTTTTTTCTTATTGGTTCATAATCTTTCTCAAATACTCCAAAATAAAGGGTCATTGAATTTTTATTTCTTTCAACAAATCAATATTTCATAAATAACTATTGAATGTGAATTATAGCCCATGATTTTTTTTCCAATTTTTTGATATTGACAAAAATTTACTTAAATTACTTAAAGGATATGGGTTTATATTATAAGATTTGAAATGTTCAATTGTAATGGCCTATACTCAACATTTTCCATTACATATAACCAAATTTTGTGTCCTATTCTAGCATTTTTACAAGCATCTTTCAAGGTGAAATAGGTGAGCCATTTATTAACTGGTGTTGTCAATGTTAGTTTTAACGCAAATCGACAATTAATAAAAACATTTCAAATACAGATCAGCAATCAAAAGTTGAATACATTTTTACATACGCCCAAAGAAAAACCCCTTACAACCTAACATAACAACAATTCACCTTATTGAGTTCATTTTATCCAAAGGTGAAATGTGCATTTCCAAGTTAATTCCATCATATGTAAAGCATCATCACATTTTTTCCTTTGTATATTTTGATCTCGCATTCAATTGAAAAAATCAATTTCACTAACGTTGCAATGATGTTGTAAAAGCAATAACTTACACAATTCAAAAGGTATTCTCCAACTTGTTGAAATCATTTTCAACGTGTGAAAGTTATCAACCAATGTCTCTTTATCCCTATCACTACAATGTTGTCCCTCTACAATGTTAGTGTTATGACAACACTTATATAGGAGAAAGGGTTTGATTATAGACCCTTTTCTTATACATTGTAAGTTGTCCTCCACAGACATTATGTGGAGTATGACATAATTTTAAGTTCTAGTATTCATGACATGAGAGTTTTTTTGTATCCTTCAATTACATTAAGATGATATATTTGATTTCACATTATCTCAATCCCATGTAAGTAAGTCTTTCTTTTATACCAAATTGACCACATTATAGTGGTGTCACTGGTTTCTTTTGTGATGGTTTTGGCAAAAGAATTTATCTTTTACATTGGTGAACATCATATACTAAATTCCAAAAGCATTGAGGTCTGGAGTGGCAGATTATGGTGTTGAACCCCATTATATGACATAATCTTCCAATGATAATCATGTAACTCATAATAGTGACCAAAATGTGTTTGTTGAACGTGAATTTTGTGAAATTAAACTGTCGAATCTGCACCCAAGACCTTATGTGTGATGGAAATGGCCTTGCCCTTGCACATTATGTTGTTGCATTGCCCAGTTTGCACTATCATAATGAGCTGACACCTTACCCAACATACTGGGCAGGGCACTTGACCATTCCATAGCACATAAATAACACATCAATCAAATAAAAAACTCTGAGTTTCTTTTCTTAAATCAAAACCAAAGTCCCAACCCCAAAAACAATGGGGGCAAAGAGAAAGACTTGCCATATATATATTGGTACCTTGGTGGCTTTGGAACAAATTATATATTTTTAGAAAATCTTAAAATTTTCAGAAAATAATTTTCTAAAATATATAAATTCTAAGGAAGAATTTTTTTGAATATTCTAGAATTTTTTCTGTTATTTGAATTAATGGAATTTTCAAATTAATTGATTATTTGGCAAATATGTGCCAAAAAAACCACCAAGGAACTATGGTATATATTACTATTGCAATTTGTATCCTTCAAAATTGTGTCCCAAATCCGACCGCCGGAATAATTTAAAATAATATTTAATAACATTAGAATTACACACGTGTCATCATCTTACAGCACCAACGGTGCATAAACGGTCCGTTCAGCCAAAAAACCGTCAATATTTTTTTGTGTTTTAATTAAATGCAAAAATACCTAAAATTGGTACAAATGTAGGTACCTAGTACTGGCGATAGGTAGTAGAGCAGAAGCGACGTTTGTTACCGTTGAGCACGCTTTTTAGTTTACTACTCACTAAACTCAGCGATTTACCAAACAGGGTTTTAGGTCTTACTAATTTCTCACTAACTGATTACCTGCCATTTTTGCCCCTCCACTAGGTATTACGGTAAAGACAAACGGCTAGCTCTTGTTGGTTACTAATCCGTTCTATTTTCGTTAATGAAGTTACTAATTTTCTCACTAAATGTTTGTCTCTCTCGTCTGGCTTTTCACTATAATGTCGTCTGCGCTTCCCTTTGCTCACTTGTGACTTTCGCGGTTTGTTTTTCCGCGTCTCGTGTGCGCGCTCATTCATCCTCTTCTTTCTCTCTTCCATGTTGTGAGTGAGGAGAATCGTGTTGATATTCGCATTGCCTGTGTTCTTAGCTTCCTTTTGGTTGTCTCAATTGCTTATTCCTGTGCGTTTTTCAGTTCGGATTACTGCAAAATTTAGTTTTGGCGGCCGCGGCCTTTTATTTTCATTCTTTTTGCTTTCTGGAAGGTTGCGAAGGTTGCAAACTGAAGGTTGTTGCGTCGACTCTCAAATCGGTACAGTTGTGTGTATTTTGCTCTCTCTTGGTTGCGAAATTTGGTTTCTCTTGGCGGTTTTTAAGAAGTTCGGTCCTGGATTCTTTTCTTTTGGTTGCGTGATTTGGTTACCGGTGGATTATCGAGCAGTCGATCGAGAAATGTTGCTGCTGTAAAGCAGGGATCGTTCTCAACGCCATCCCTTCTGTTGTCTTGTTCTCCTCTGTTCTTGTTAGTTGTTCCACACATGATATAGAAAACAGCCATTGTTCGTGATTAAGCGGCCTTGCTCGACAAGTTACAAGGTGGATACGATTTTTGTAGCGAATTTCTGCTTGTGGCTCTCGCATTATTACTATATCGGTACACTGGTCTGCACTCATTGCAACCGCCTTCGTCGGGAGCATCATCTCTTTCGTTGTCTATCAAGAGATGGAAAACAAGGGAGAGGCGGAGAACTGTCCTGTAGACGTCGTCGTCGAAGGGGGAAAATCATCAATAAATGATGCGTCCACCGTCCCTGTCCCGAAAGAGAAATGCATTGCGGAGGCAGCTGCAAAAGTGGTGAGCGCTCCAGCAGTGCCTGTGCTAAAAGAGAGAAACATAAGAGATGAATGGAAGCGAGGAACTCCTCCAAATCCCGTCAAAGTGCCTCCAACGAAGCTCTTCAGCTATGCCGACAGGTATCTAGTCCCATCTCTACACTTCGTAATACTGGCTCATCAGAAGTGTTTTTTAGTGCGCATCAGACTCTGTTTCCTGCTTGATCATAATTTGTCCTCCGCCAGCTTTCGCCGTTGCTACTGATTGATCTCCAGATTCCCAAGGATAGTCCCTTTCTTTCACTGTTAATGCTGTGCTATTGGACAACCAGACGCACTGTTGCAATGTTATGAGAACTAGGTCATCCTGCAATATACAATCAGTTTATCCAGTAGACAATTATCCAAAGCATCAGAGCATGTTGTCATGTACATCTTCATCTTACACGCCAATTGACATTTCTTTTGGTGAACTGCATTTTCTTGTAGCAGGTACATGAGTCCAACCGATTCCATGGTGTCACCTGTGACGAGAGGACTATGGGCCCGTACTCACAAACCAATGAGTGCTTTTCCTCCCTGGGCGGGTCCTCCTAAGGTCTAAAAACTCCATCCCATGATGCCCCCCAACAGTAAACCCTAGCTCTGTGGAGCTCTACTCTTGCACCTTCATCTTGCTGCCTACATTAACCTGGACTCACAATTGGGTTTTTCTGTTACAGGCACTGGAGAACACTTTCAAGGGAACTGTACAAGAGAAGGAGAGCTTGCTTCCCAGGGTTTGAGCTTTATCATTAAGATGCTTCTTGCCAACGTGGGGAGGCTCAATCACTGCTTTATGTTCCATAAACCCCTTTCACCAGTTGCAGATCTTAGTGTTACTCCTCTGTGGCACTGATTACTCTGTTCTGGGTACCTACTGGGGATCTTTGAGGATCAATGGTACATCTTTCCATATGGATGCTTTTGGTAGAGGACCATCTTAGCATTGCACATGTTTTACTTTAGGAGTTGAGAGTGTAGAGCAACAATTCACTTAGTTCTCTTAAGTGTTTTGAACCCTATTAGTGAACAGACAGCTCCTATGTACAGTCTTTTGAGATATATATACATATGTGTGCGTTACTCAGCATTCATGAATAAGGATGCTGTATTGTGCATGTTTGGATCTATTCAACTTTCCAAGCTATTCCAATGTACAGAAAAAAACAACTCTGCCTGGAATGATAAACCCAAGCATCAAGTAGCAACCAATGATGGACATGTTAGACCTGCCAAAATATTCATGGGAGGATAGGTTCTAAAACAGAATCCAATTAAGCAAAATTGAGTATCCTGGAAACTATGGTTTGTAGAAGAATCTTCTGTTAAGAGTAATGTTCTGTTTTCTGGTGATAAGGTTATGATCGGGATAGTTTTTGTGGGTGAGATAATGAAACTTTGTGTGTGAGAGGCCCTTGGACAACTAAAGTTTTAAACGCTTTAGCACCTTAAAATAGCCTTTACAAAGTTGAAAGTTGGGAAATATCTAATTCTCTACCATTGGACGAATTGAAAAATGAAATGGCTATGCAATGGGCGCAAGGTTATATTAGAAATACATGAACTGTCGAGAGAAGTCTTTAACGTCCACACAGATAATAGACCTATAAAACCCACACAACCTGTTAATTCTGTTTTATTTGTTAAAAAATTATACACCATATCATGCACAACTCTGCATATGCATATTAACATCCCTCCAAAAACTGTATACACATTTTGTTTGAAACATGTAAACCCTGAACCCTAAACCCTTGACCAAAACAATACTGAAAGTGCACCAGAGGAATTTGGAGAAGAGGAAAGAAGAGTAATGTGCACAAATCCATCATCACTGACACTGCAAGTTTTTCACCTGGTTATATGGAATAGTTGTACAAGATCATGGTGCGCATATAAATTCATTGCAAAGTTTGATAACTTGTACCTGGCTTTCATTCAGCAAAAAGAGAACATGTAAGAAACTTGTACTCGTAAATTCTTTGATAGTAGGTGAGAATCTGACCCTTGGAAAGTTGAAGAGAGAAAAATTGAACATAAATTACTAACACTTTGAACCTGTACTTGCATTAAACTATCAAAACCAAGACTAATACAGCTGGTATGTAGCTCAGTTTCTGTGCCAAAGCTTATATGCCAACAAGAAGGATGCTTTTGACAATGAGATCCAAACTCAGTTATGATGGATAAAAATTCTCCCACCTGAATTGTGGCCAGCTGTTCTTTCAGCTTCACAGTTGCTTCCATGTCATTCAAGGATGTTTCAAAGTTCAATTGTTGGCTTTATCTGCTGCCGTTTTGAAGGATGGAGTCCCCGTAAGAAAAGATTGTTGCCAAAGAGGGTGACACGTAAGGTGTCCAACTGTAACATGAACACTGTCCCTACCTTTGGCACCACTGCACATAATGCATGTGATGCTTAAGATTCCATCACAACAAAGTAAATGAATAAGGAGCAAAGATCTTGAGACCACAATTAAATCCAGTCTTCCAGGAACTTGGAATGCAGCAAATAAGAGAACCATAGAAACTTTTGTCCAAAACCATACCACGCAATTTGTCTTTGATTGTCATGATGCCAAATGTGTTCTCAGTTTCTCTGACCATGATGCCATTTGTCCCTGTGTAGCTCGTACTCGTTGACTCAACCACTGCCACATGAGTAAGCTTTTTCTTAGTAGCTTAAAGACACAACATGCAACCACTCTGTTGTCCCTGGAATGAAGAAACATACCACCAACCCATTTGGAAGTATTTCCAGCTGTAAAAGTGAGGAATGAAAATTGTTACCACCAATCATAGCACCATGCAAATCTGCTGTGAGAAGGCGTGCCTGCATCATTGCATCACTACATCACCATGCCACTGAGAGTCATTTGCAGTTGCTTACTTGCACTAAAGGTTGAATTGGACTTTCTCACCTGCAATAACTTAAGCTGAATGCACACTAAACCACACTATCAGGTACTCCTGATAATGTAACTTGATAAGCTCATGAAAGTCTGGAGACCCTCTTACTTGCAGTTATGCACCAATTTCCTGGCATACTCCTTCCACATCTCATGCATGGGAAGATAGAGTTCATACCTACACCACAAACCACAGCTGTTACCTTTGGAAGGAGAACCATCCATTTATTTTTGTAATGCTGGCCTCTAAAGTGCACAGAAAAACTGAAACATAATCTCTCATATCCACACTGACAAGAATAACACATATCCAGAAAGGTTAGTTGTTGAATGCAAGGACTTGCTTTTGGTACTCAATAGGGAGGTTGAAGGAGCCAAGGTGGCGATGTTGGCGCAGGGATAGGTGTTTGGATGATCGCTTACTACGGCTGCGATGAGCCTTATTCTTTGCCCGGTCTACTGCCCCACCTTGTGTGGCTGGGTTATCCAGTAATAGAACTCGATCTTGTACTCTAGTTTCAATTGTGCCCCCAATCTTGCCTGACATCTTTGCATTGCTCCCAAGCAGCTCCCGCAGCACTTTGTCGACAGCAACATTTGAGTCATCTTTTCTCAACTGCATGAATATGAAACCACCTTGTGACAAATCCAGAGCATTTAATCCACTGCTCTTGCACATGAAATTCCTTGGCTCCTGAGTGCAAACCATAAAATGAAAAATGGATAGCTCTCTTGCAAAGGATAGATTGCACAGCAGCCGCATTAGAGTCCGAACCCTAAATTCCCATCTGGTCCAAACTCCAACTCCTCATCACCAAAAATTTAATACAAAAGACACAAACTGCATACCTGTAACTGAGATACAAGGGGACCATTGAACACTGATGGGCAAAGCTTGGCATAATTCAAATCATTTGGATCAGTCTCTGCAAAAGACAGTAATGTTCTGGATCAAATCACATACAAATGAGCAGTCTAGAATGAGCCTTTAAGCCTTGAGAAATATCATTTTCAAATCATAACAGTCCTTTGGAAGAATTTCCAGGAACAACAACCAGCCCAAAGAAAAAAAAAAAAAAAAAACCTCAAAAACGAACCTCAAACCCCTACATACATAGTTTCTAATCTTCCATGGAGCCAAGATTACAACCAAATAATCCATGTCAAAACTACAGAACTGCAGAAGTGCATTGAGGGAGAGAGCAGTGAGGGCAGTACTGAAAATTCGGAAGGAAGCAGGCGAAGAGGAAGAAGGAGGGGGTTGCTTAGAGGGTGAAGGAGTGGTTGTAGCAGCCACAGCAGCAGCATGTTTGCGATGTAAAGCTGCAAGCCTGCTTCTCTTTGTGTCTGAAGCTCCTTCGTCGCCTCCTGGTGTCGAGGCCGCTATGCTTATCTTTGTGTCTGAAGTGCCTCCCGGTGTCGAGTTCGCCATGCCTCTCTTCGTGTCTGAAGCTCCACCGCCTCCTGGAGTCGAGGTCGCCATCGCACCTTCAAAAGGTCATGGCATCCTAAATCCTTAAACCCTATGCATCATCATAAACGCCATAACCGTTTCCTCCCTAGAAATCGGCGGTGTGGTGTCACCCCATTGGTGTAGAGATCTCCAGTTACGTACTGGGTTGGCCAGAGGGGAGCAGGGGGTTATGCGGACATCGACAAGGGCATTCATCCCAGATGTCCGAGTAGTCATCGGTTATGGTCTGGGGAGGGAGATTATGTCAATTGCTTAACAATATTATTATATCACATGATCTTCTGGCGATGATCATACAGTGGGAATAATTAGCTATGTCTCTCGAGGGCTCAGCTAAAATCCCAACTGAATCTCCCTTTTTACCTCTGGAAATGCAACAGAAACGGAGGTTGCTAGAGTTTCTGAAGGCATAAAACTCCGGACAAACTCTGAAGGCAAGCACGTCCATGATATTCTTTCTGCAAGCGTATCTTCGTTTGCTTGTTTTTGCTACAAATTGTCTCTGTAGAAGAATTTAATTTGCTGACAAAATATCCAATCGTTGCAAAGCATTTCGCAAATGTTCATGTCCTGTATTTTCAGTGTCACTTGTAAGTAGCAACTTCTCTTCAGCTGTGTCTCCCAACTGCTTCTGCTTTAGCTTTTCTTCCAGTTGTTTGGAGAGTGTGACTATTTTTCAGTTATGTACACCGGGACAGACGCAATTTTTTGTCACAAGATTTGGAGATTTGGTTTCTGGATTTGTTGGAAAATGCAATACCAGGAGTTAGGTACAATCCTCCTTGAAGCTTTGGCAATCTTGTTGTATGGTGCATTAACAATTTCACTTGTGTATGGTTTTGCCTGCCACTCTCACCATTAACCATAATCCTTAAACATGAATCCCTCAAATGCTTGAACCTTTTCTGTGATTTGTGAAATAACTAGCCTTCAGTCTCCATGCACAATAATAGTTCCCTTGTCAAGACAAGAGTTTGAAATGTGCCCTTGTTTTGTTCCATTCAGATCACATGGAGTGCCATCATCACCTGGAAAGTGAGCAGAAGTGGCAGCAAAGGTTATGAGCATTGTGACCGATGGCATGGGGTTTAGAGGTATGCATCAGTCAGAGGTATGATCAAAATCTGCAGATCTCAAATTCTTGTATACTGTTTTGGACCACACTGTTGACAGACTATATAAACTGTTCAAAATTTTGTGGACCAACAGGCCAATTGTGCAGCTCAAGGTTGCATCATGGCAGATGAGAGTCCAATGTTTGAGGCCTTCACATTCTGTTTTCCTCAGAAACACACATGTTTGGCTAACATAGTGGATGCAGTCTTCAAGTGTACAAGATCCTGCATGTGATATCATGTTTGAAAAGAACCTGCAAAAGAAAAGAAAGATTCCACAGGGTCACAGAATGTAGTACTTTTATAGATGAGTCTTTGGCACATTCATGCTTCACTTTGTAACTAACCCCCTTTGAGTGAAGAGGTCAAAATGCAGCTTCATAAGGAAGTCCCTTGGAATGCTTGTTGATGTTGCTTAAGAGGCACATCTGCTCCATAGCAAGATTATGGGCAGCAGCTTCATGCACAACTGCATACCAGTACACATTATAAGAGTGAAACAATTGAATGGTGGTTCCTGGGGCAACACAAACTCTGTCCACATTTTGTCTCAGTCGGACTCAAAACTTTATGATAGTGAACATCATAAAGAAACGTAGAATATCAATTTGCTCAATCCTGCAACCATGAGAATCTTTAAGTGGCTATCAATACTCACATCACTGATGATGTGCTGGTGCTGCACTTCACCTAAGTTCTTTCTGAGATTGAGTAGAAGTTGAGCACCTCTGCACTTCATCTGACTCATTTATGGATTTCAATGGAAGGTGGAGGCACTGCTGCAATCAATTGGCTTCTTTATGAGGTACATTTGTGAGTCATGCATGCTGTTGTCTGCAACTTAATTGCACATGATCAGAGGCAGTAGCTACTGCACACAAGATGCAAGAAAAGGAAAAACACAAGACCATTCTGCAATATCTGAGGAGCTTCCAGAATCACATCAATTCCTTTATCAGATATGCTGCCTGTGACTTCAGATAAACTGAACTGCAGAGCACAAAGACATTGAGCTAAGTGTTTACATTTCATGTATTCTCTGTTGTGACTGGTTTGATTGCAACTTGACTGATGCCGATGAGTTCTACAAGTCAAGAATCATCATCCTCTTGCTCAAAAAATTCTCTGGTATCCAGAAACCTGCTCTGTTCTGGTTCTGATTCTCATTCATTCTCCAAGACATCAATCTTGAGCATCAGTTCCTGCTGGCTCTGCTTTCCAGCTTACAGTTGCTGCCATACACGTCCTTCAGCACTTTCAGGTTCCAATTTCAATGATGTTTCTGCAACTTCGATACTCATTCAGCTCCCTCTTTCTAGCAACTCTAACTGCAGGACCTCTAGGATGAGATTGTTACCATGAGACCGTGTTTTCTGGTCTAAATGTATACAAAATATATTCGGGAGATTTCAGAAACACTTCACTACAGATGTATGAGATTGCAGGGAACTTCTAAATCCTTATGACTGAAGTTTAAGTGATAGAAATTGTGAGATGACCTTGTAGGTTTTGAGAAATTCATACTCAAACATCAAGAGATCATCCCAGCAAACTGCAGGAGGAAAATGAAAGATCCACCAATTAGTGAAAACAAAATCAGAAAACAGCAAGACAACTGCAAATTACAAATTATGAATCAATGTCAGACATTGTCCAACTGGTTTGAAAAGAAAGTCATAGCTATATCATTCATGTTCACTTCTGATCAACACTTGACTGCATACTAAGACTCTGTTCTATGCAATCACTGGCCTTTGCTACTCTCTTTGTACAAATAATTGGCACCAAATCCCTAAAACAAACAATTTCAATGGTTCGAGACCCCAGCTAAGAAACTCATTTCTTCTTGGTCCTTCACCTTGCTCTTATGGATGAAGCGAAAAATCATGACTTCATCAAATTATTTGCTCAAAGAATCAGTTAAAACAACCTCACTGTTCCTTGCATGTTCAAAACAAGATAGTATTTTTCTCCTCTATAACTCTTAGTTACAATTACTGAACGCAATGCATCACAAGATTCTTTTTGTGGAGGACTTTTTCTGCCTGAGCATGATGCATCACTTCCCACTGGCTCTGGCCCTACTATATTTTATTCCAGCTTCCAAGAGGTTACCCAATTCATCATAGGGAGCTGGCATCCTACCCTTGACCTGACAGAGTGTCTGAAGGTTGTCCAGCACTTGGAGCCTCACGTCCTTTTGAGGCTTGCTTAAAGGATGAGCTGCACAGTGTTCCTCTCCTCCATGCAATGACCAGAAAACAAAGCTAATTCCTTTGAAATGATGCTCCTGTAATTGCCCCCATAATCAAAACTGATGCATGCTTTCTCATGAATGGCACTTAAGAGATCATTCACCACCTGAATATAGCTTTTACCTGTGGCCTGGACCTCCTGGAGATAACTTTCATTTGTGGCCAGGTCCCAAATGAAGGAATATGATCCTGATTTTTTCTTGTGGTATCTGGAAAACAAGCAAAATATAATTAATAGATATTTAGCAACCAAACCACCCTCCTTGAACAATACTACCCAAAAAAAGTTGAATGAGTGGATTACCTCTTCCAATATGAAACAGGTTCAATATCATTTGAATCATTCTTAGTCATCATCTCATGGGTCACCTGATCCAAATGCTCCAACAAGACACGTATCATGTCATATGCAGCAACCATGGGATTGCTACCCTGCAACATAGTGTAACAAAGTTGAGTCTTTGGCCTTGGACTAAACTTGAAAAATGAGTATCACGCACCTCACCACTATTACATTGCCATGGACTTAATAAATTCATGGCAAATGCAAGAAAGTCAATTGCCATACATAAACCAACATATTGAGACTGGCAATAGTCGTAAATTGTTGAAAACCAATTGGCTAAATTTAGAAAACCTAAACGAGTGGAGAACAAAAGACAAAAAACCAAGAAGAAAGAGGAACACAATAGAGGGAGAAAGAAAAGAAGAGAAGAGACAAGGAAAACCCCAGACAACCCCTCCTGAGAATTAACACACCCTTGAAATAATCATTTTGAACATTCTAAAGGCAAAAAACCAAACAGAATGCAAACCTCTAGTCTTATTCATTAAAAAAATTGACTGTATTATGTCTTTGCTTCAGCAAACTAGTTCAGCTCATTGTTTCAGCTACAAAGAACTCTTTTGAGCTACAAATCTTCTTAAACTAACTCTTCACTGTTCCAAATTCAGCAGCATTTGAAATATAGGAATACACATGGGCAATATAAATCATGTTAATACTTTGATCTTTAAATAAAACTTCAAATTCTCACAAACTTGAATTGACTTAGGTGTCTTGAAAAGAACTAATCTCATTGAAAATTGAAGCAACATAATGCTTCACATAGATAAACACAAAGTTATTACTACGTTTATCCATGTAGGTAACAACAAAAGAATGTTGGAATTTTTTAAGGTGTTTGTAATCAATACTGCGAAAAGAACTAAAGACAAGCTTCGTCATGGCCACAGGGAAAAGTTTGGATCTTCAACTTGACAAACCCAAGGACTTCTTATACTTTCTTATTCCCTCAAGGTTCTATGAACCAAAGGATTTCTCATTGTGAGATGAAATTTGTTAAAACCTCATCCTGGGCAAAGAAGTTAGTCAAATAAGACCACCTCCAAATTATACATCAAGGAAAAAAGACCAATTAAGTTAGGGCTTAAAAGCATGTCTAGGTTGACATTAATAGCATGACCAAAGTGTCATATTATCATTGGAAGTTGGAACACTTATAATCACTCTAGCAACAATTCTTTTGCAAACAATGGAGTCTATGAAAGTAAGAGAAACATAAACTAAAGTAAATATTCAACTTACCTTGACAACAGTGGACATTGGATCAGGTTCAATGAGATGGTTATGCTGCACCCTGAACTGTTGTAGCTGCTCGTCGAGCTGTTGTACCTTCTCCCAGATCTGCTGCTGCTCCTCCTTATGTTCTTCTACAAATTTTTTGAGACTCATCTCTCAACTCTTTGGGCATTTCAACAGTAATGTTGTGCGTTTTATCTATTAATTGTTGCTGGAATTCTGTAAGTTTTGAGTCAATTGTTCTGTTCAGTTGATCAATGTGCCCTGTACCTGACATCCTCTTCTGAAAATTACTGTTCACATTCCCGCGATTAATGCTCTGGGAGGTTTGTATTTCATTGCTCTCAGTCAAGGGTTTATTCAGTGGAGTCTTCTGTTCTGCCTCATGAGGAGACAAAGCCTGATCCCTATATAAACCCTTTAGAATGTCAGACCACTTTTGAAAAAGACTGTTCTTCTCCATCAATTAACCTTGTAATCAGATGTTCCTTGAAGAGAGAAGTTCACTTGCTATGTTCTCTTGGGTAATGCACCATGCAATATGTGACTTCAACTTCTAAAGTTTGAATGTCATGTTCTCTCAATTAAGATGCTGTTAGATTAACATCTCATATCTGTCAGTCAAGGGCTCATCCACTGAAGTCTTCCCTTTTGCTCCTACAGGGACAATCCTTCATTCACACACAATTTGTGTAGAATCCCATCAGTCTTTTGACCATTGAGGGCAGGGAAGAGCAGACCATTCCAATCCTCCATCAAGCAGCCTACAAATAACAATCCAACCACACCAGGAGGATGTGTTACCTAGAATATGTCATTACAAAAAGAAATGGAATAGAACCAATATAGACATTTGTGTCCCACCCCAAGACAAGCTTAGTCAGAACAACAAGGACAAGAGCAACACCCACCTCTTGTGCTTCACCTTTCAAGTGCCATGTACAACCCTCCAAAACTTATGTTTCTCATCAATCAACTCCTATCACAATCGTATAATTTTGTAAGGATTCATCTGGTTCAGGCTTTACAACCTCAACTAGCTTGAATTACAGGCACAAATCCATAGACCATTTACAGGGTATGAAATGTAACCATGAGTAAACACCTAAAACATAACATGTAAAAAGAGTTATACATGAGTTGCGCATTGATGTGATATTTTGAAACCTCCTATCCAACTCTAGTTTGTAGTATTTCCCCTTCTATTGTGACTTTTTGTGCATCTTACTAATCCTTGAAGACTGTAAACAATGTAAACTCCCTAGCCTCTGAACCAAATTTTCTGTTGATTTGGGGAAAATACTTACGAGAACTATGACAGATAGTGCCCACATATGAGATCCTTCTTTGCTCTCCTCAGCTCTCCTCACCACCTGCATAACACAATTATTTTGTGTTCACATGAGACAAAGCACAATATGCTTCAAGTGGTGGAATCCCTCAAGTTGTCCTACAAGCTCTTTTATTGACTGACCATTTGAGGCACCTGAGAAAATTGGGTAGTCTGTTAAAAGACTTTTCCTTATCCATGGGGTTAGAATGGGTCCAGATCACCTGCTCCACCTTGCAATTGAGTTGCCAGTTTGACATTGCATAGAAGCCATGACTTTTAAGATAGAAAACATGCATAAAACATCCCCATGCTCCTCCTACTATCGTTGCCTATTAGTTGTGTCACAATGTTAAGGCAGTCTAGAAAATTGATATCTTTCATAAGAATAGAGAAATCTCCATTCTCACAATAAAGAAGAAGACAGCAAGGCTAACACTTCCTCAGGAAGCCACAGAAAGAACCAAACAAGGGGAGACAAAAAACCAAAAACACACAGCGGTATGAACAAAAGTGCCAGTCTCACACCTGTCCAGGGACCATCAACAGTAGTATGTATGATAGTGACTTAACTATCACAACTTCCCCACTGACTTCATCAGCTCCCTACAGTGGGTAAAGGCCAGTGACAAGCACCATCCTGCAAACTGAGTTTCTGCTGCAATTCCGGAAGCAACGGGAAGACTCAGCCATACTAATGGCTAGCAACAGACCCCACAACAAAGACCAGACAAAGAAACATAGAAAGACAGAAAGGGAAAAGAACAGGGGAAGACTCAGAACAAGTGGGCTTACAGGAAGCTCCCCACTTACATGACCCGAAGCAAAATCATTCTGAAAATGCCAAAAGCAGAAATTCCAAACAGGAATTTTTCGTTAAGAACCAACCCTCTAGTTCTCTTTAGAAGAACTTTAAAAGGGTAGCCTTTTGCCTTCAGAAAGACAATAAGATTGACCGTCTGGAAGACAAAAAACTTCTTACAACTACAAAGTCTCAAGAATCTGTAAAATTGACTATTGATAACCCCCAGCTTCGCAGTCATTGAGATATTGGAATGAACATGAGACATTCTAATCATATCAATTCCTGCATACTCTGGTTGAGAGCGTTTGTCAAAAATGTCACAGGATAAACCTTAAGGACTCTGGCTCGCAGGTTGTTTTGAAGAAAGCTGTGAATTTGGCAACATATGTCCAGAAGTTCAAAATATGGAGATGGAAAATGATAAGAGAAAGAAGAGAAGAAGCGAGCACCTGTCCCATGATCAGTGCGTGACAAGTGCATACATTATTACCTGGCAGATCAACGACGCGAGAGTAGAGTGCCAAGGTGCAAATGCCCCGAAGTGAAATAGAACCTCTCTGTCGAGGCCACACCAAAGTTCTAACGTGCTGATTGTTACAAATTTCCCTGGTCGCAATCCTCACCGTCGCCAGCAACCCCTGCCCGCAAGCTCCCAGCTGCCCAAGTCCCCGAAATCGCTGCAGAAATCCGCCTCCCGATACAATTCGCGAAGAAATTCTCGTAGTGCGTTGCAACGAAGAGCAACAAGGCAGCTCATAAAGATTCCCTTCTAGAAACTCGATGAATATTTGAAATTTTCGGTCGAAATTTCTTTCCCTGAACCGTAAACCCTCAAAAAAAGATTCATCCAGATTCCAGATCCAGACGAGCTTCTTCAAAAGTACCTGCCACCAAAGTGCGACCAAATCACGACACGTGGCATGGAAAACTTTCAGAGTTCCCTGTTTTCCTCTTGGTTTGGGGAACAAAGGGAACGAAAGCACAAAAAAGAACTCGAAAGAGGAGAAGGGAGGTTCGGAGTTGAAGAAATGTGGGTGGATCCAATAGAACTTCCGGATTGCAGTGTTGATTCCGCAGATGAGAAGGGGGGGAGAGCCATACCTGCATGTTTGCACTGAAGAAATTGTTGCGAGGAGATTAAAATTGCACCAAAGACTGCAAATGTGCTGGAAGCTCTGAAATTGGCTGCTTGTATATAGGTAGGCATTGCGGGAACCCTACTTTGTTGGAGATCTCTAAGAGCATGGCCGGCAGCACAGCAATAAACTGGCCTTTTCAATACTTTGGATGAAGATTTATAGTCAAGTGGTGAAAAACTGTTGCAAGCTGATCATGTTAGCAAGGCCCTGCAGAGTGATGGTTATAGTAGCAGCTGGGATTCAGCGAGAGAGTACTAGTACGCAGCATGAGAGTCGACATCGAGACTGCTCATGGAGCAGCAGCAACTACCATCAAGAACTAGTTTTGAATTGAATAAGAAGCTGCCCAAACAGCTTTAAAGCCAGCTTCTTTCCCTATATAATTCTTCATCCAATCCCTCGAGGCTTACGCCAAACCTGCTTCCTGATGGCAAGTCTCAGATGTTGTAGAATTCGCCACCCCCTCAAGATACGCGCAGTAGTAAGGAAGCATCAGAAGCTAGTTAAATATTTTTTTGGTCCTTCTTGTGTCATGTGTGGCTCCCACAGGCTTGGGAGCGGTTAATTTCTGAGCTATGAAAAAACTACACCCAGGATGTTAAACGAGCTTTCTTCCTCAATGGTTCAGAATAGTTTGCAGGTTGTCAATGGGAAGCAAACATGCTATAAAAGTTACCTCCTGTTTCTATGGAGACGTCGATCGCACGATTCCTTCCTTTCGGCAAGCTAGCTAGCTTATTTCCTTCCTTACATGAAGAGTGCTCCTTTATTTCTTTCTTTCCTTCTTTCTTTCATCATAGTAGTACATATTCAGTCCACTTTTGTAGGTTTATGGGTGAGTATGGGGGAGGAACTGACATTGCTCCTTGGATGTGCTAAATACTGATAGAGATTGAAATGGAGGCTGTTGTTGAACATGCTCTAAGGACAAATTGGGCATCAAGGGTGCTCCTCCTCTAAAGCAAATAGGCCTTCTGGGTTTAGGGTTTAGGGTTTACAGTGCCAAGCTATTCATCATCAATTGCCAAACCTACTGAAAATTCAGAACAGATGGATCAAAATTTGCCATCTGCGCTTGGAAATGCCATTGCAAACTGTCATTGCTGAGGTGAAGACCTTTCATCCCCTTTACAATGCAGTTTTCCCTAAAGAGAACAAATGAAGACCAGTGTTATGAACAGAGCTCTTATATTTATATTCGAACACGTTTGATACTACTTTGTGCAAGGGGGAAGATGACTGCATAACATCCAGTCTTCAGTCTTGGTAATGTATAAGAACTATTATGATAATGGAGAATGCAGCGAAGAGAACTGGAAAGGATTCTGCCCAAGGGATTTTTCATGTTAGATGAGGTACATGCACTGAAATTGTGTCATCTGACAGTCCTATGGTTACTATCTATTGTGCCTACTCATCATGGCTACACATTACATGGAGCACTCTCTTTTGTCTTTTGACCCTTTTGCCTTACGTTTGCTTCATCTGGCTACTGCACTTATTAAAGGCTGCAATGAAGGAAACATTAGCACCAGTGAGATGGATTTACCTTTTGACTTTATCTGTGCAAATGTTGTTCTGCTGATATAGAAGTCAAGCTTTGGGGTGCAGCACCACATAATAAGGGATTTTGAGTGCAGAGGTGTTATGCTTACTATATGCAGATTATGGATTATGAATGCTCCAGCTTTTTGGTTCAATTTGACCATGCATTCCAGCACACATACCAGCACATAAGCAGTGTGAAGGATGATACATCAGCAAAAAGACTGGTATGCTATGGACCACGTGGAAAGTAGTCTCCAATAGCACTCGAGCAGCTGCAGAATGCCTTTCCCAGCAGGTAAATGATGGGGAGTGTGGAACAGGACTATATGAAGGGCCCTGATGGCATCTCAAGACCAAAGTGTTCATGAGTTTCTCAAGATACAACCTCAATCACTGGGATCAAAAAACAGTGCAATATGAGGTCAAGAGCCTGCAGCTTGCAGTTGGATTTAACGGAGCAATTTGGGCAGATGAGATTTTATTCAGTCACTCCAGAAGTAGATGTTAAGAGCACTTTCACAAGGAAAACTGAATCAGGTCACCATGCTGAAAGTCTAAGTGGTGGATGTAATGGTCCTCCAGTTGGTAGGTCTGCTCAGCAAGAGATAATGAGTTGAAGTACAGTGCTGGGACCTTGTCTTCCAGTGACAACCCTAGTCAAATGGGCCAGAAAGGCTATACATAGAGACCGGGGTGATGTGTTGACCGGCAGCTCAAGGCCTCCAGATTGCACTGGAAGAACTTTTCAGAACAAGAGGGATGAACAGCATGAGATCCATGAGAATCTTACTCAAGAAAGTCATGAGTTGGAGGGATGCAGAAGCACAGTCAGCAAGATGGATTGCAATGCACTGGAGACTGGGTCTCAAGAGACATAACTAATAAAAAAAGTCACAAGCATCCTCATTTAAGCAGGTATAGTTGTGGCTATTACAGATTGGTACTGGGCACATAACTTGTCAAACTTTGGGAAAACATCTGTATCCTGCATTTGTTACATATCTGAACATGACCGGAAGACTAAATCATGACATCAGCTTGCCCTTAAGAGACACTGCAAATAAATAAAAAGTTAATCCTATCCTCATTTGAGCAATTTTACATGCAACTACTATAGATGGGTAGAAGAATAATCCTGTCAGATACTGATGTGAATGGAGGAACCCATCTTCATCACATAGCAAATGTGACCACAATAGAGCAACTTCATTATCATCTGTTGAGACCTTTCAACAAATAATATCTACACCCACAATCAGTTTCAAAAACCAGCAAAGTTTAAAAACATGAACAGACAACAGTGCTGATCTAGTGAACAAAGGGAAGCATTTATCTTTCTGTAAACCAGATTGTTAGGAAAATATATAATGATCCAGAAGAAATATAGGATCCAGAAACCACATTCCAGTAGAGGGTGCAGGCGAGGAAGATGTGGGGGTACTTTCAGCTTTGAGCAATTAAATCTGGAATACAAACCAGAAAGTCAATTTCCTTAATTCCAACCAAGTTCCAAATAAGCAATAGCATAAATGCTCAAATCTTTAACAATCCAAAACTGTCTCTATTTCTGGGAACTGTACTACTAGGCCTGAGAAAACATCTATGGTACACATATTGACAATGATGCAAAATCTAAGACTTCATACTATATCACCACACTCCTGAGGAAAAGCTTTGATGGCGGCTGTCATGCAGCAGATATTCCATGGTGGTGCATAGAATGTGGCATGTAAACTTCGGCAAAAATTAGGTTGCCAAATGATGATCTTTCTATAAGGGGTTGGTTATGCAAACCGCTTGAGTCATTTGAATTCAACACGCAGCTCCATGGATGGAAGAGCTTTTCTAAGTATCAGTTTCAGAGCAATGTTGTAGAGCTCTCTGGACAATCGTGTGGCTGGTCGAGATCATGACCAGCGGATGAATATGGGATTTAGGGCAAGTCGAGAACCTTGAAACGTGGAGATACTAATACACGGATTCTCAAGTCCTTTGGTTCCCTCCTCCTCCAGGAATACTAGAAGCCCGGATCTGTACAGGTATAGGCCTTCCGGTTCCGGAGCCTCCACAACTGCTGCACCGCATCATGCCGGTTCCGCTGCAAGTTCCACAGCCTACATCGTTGTCTGACCACCTCGTGCACAGGCATGGCACTCTCCTCGATCCGTTACAAGTCGCGCATCGGAATCCTCCTGCCATCGGCTTTTGATCTTCTGTTGCGTCTAGAATCGACTTGATGGCCCATGCTCCTGCTAGTACACTCAACCCCTGCGCTACTTGCTGTATCGCTACTCCTGGAGACATGCCGCCGCCTCTTTACCCCCGCTACAACACTTGACAGAAAGAGAGAAATCCCGCGGGCACCGCCAGACGGAGATACAATCTCACACTAAGAACTAAAAGCTTTCGATTCTCGCTTCTTTTTTCTCTTGCGTTTCCAAACCCCTTACAAACCAAATTCTTCCGACAAAATAAAAATAAAAAAAACTTCCGGAAAACACTTCCTTCGCAGAGAATATGCAATTGAAAAGAAAGAATCAGAGGAAGAAATCTCGAAATGCTCGCAGACTCGAACTTGCTTGTTGTTGCAACACGAGATTGTCGAAGGATGGCGAATGAATTCCTGCGCACCAAACCAAAAGAAAAACCATCCAAAATATTTTTTTCTGGAAAAACCTCAGAAATCACAAATCTCTCAAAGAACGGGTAGTGCGAAGAAAATTGTGATAAGAGCGCTACGAAATAACCGGCAAAGAAGATTTTCCAAAAATCGAGAAAGCTCGAGAGAGAAGATGGAGATGGCGGACACGAGTTTATACCAGAACAGCAACTGCAGCAACCCCACCTAGAGTATTTCTTGCGAGATCGAAGCCGTCAAAACTCTAGTCCATCTGCACCGTTCGATTTTTATGGGTGCAGTTCCGTCCGATGCCTTAGTTCCTGACGTGGCAAATGAAAACGAGCCGTTGATGGGGTCTAGGCAAATGAGTGGTGTTTAAGTGGTGGAGCTAGATCGGAGCGTCATTATTGTGCCAACGAGCCGCAGATTACCATCCTCTTAGATGGACGGTCCACCACCCTGTTACGTGTCGGTCGTAGCAACTTCGTTTGCGTGCTGGTCCAGTGGTAGCCTTCGTGTTTGAAAGGTTCGTCAGTCCGGCTGAGTTCCACGTCATTGATTGTACACCGTCAGATATTGGACTGAGTGAATTGCAGACCGCTGGATTGGTAGGGGAAAAGACTTGTTGGCTCTTTTTTTCCTTTCTTTCTTTCCCGACATAGAAATTTAAAATTCAAAAACAAATTATTTTTTATTTTTATTTTTTATTAAATAGCCCCCAGGGCAGGCAACAAGGGTTTTTTTTTTTTTTTTGGTGGCAGAGAAAATGTGGCAAAATTTTCCTTGAAATTAGCAAAATTAGTCGAGTTTACACTAAAAAAAACAAATCTGCCCGGGTTTAAAAAATTCACTGGGGCACCACAGCTGACAGAACCCTCGTTACCCTTCCTTTCCAGGATTTGTCAAATTGTCCACGTTATCCACTTGGATGCCGTTGGATGCCCCAGGCTTCCTCGACAACGGACTTGGTCTGGATGAGTTTTTTTCTCATCCATTATTTGCGGTATGTTCAATTTTGAATATTTATTTCATGGATGATGAATGTACCTTTTTTTTGAAACCAGATTTTATCAATACCTACATATTCCATCCATGCAAAGAACAAACTTTGGTACATTCATCAAATTTTTTTCTTTTTTGTGATAACAATAATTTGGATTTTTTTTGGATACAATTTGCAAAACTAATCAAATTTCTACTTTAAAATCTAAAATTTCCTAAAATTTCTTAATTATTGTGTTGAAATAACAACAAAATTTGTCCCCCCAAAAAAAATGTTCATCAAAATAGATTAATCACCCACGTTCGTTCGTGGATTACATCCCAACTAGCTTGCCCAAATCCACTCATAAAATTGAGGAAATAATTAAATTCCAATGACAAATGATTCACCAAACCTAGTTTAAGTAAAACAACTATAGGTTCCATAAATCATTCTATGGAAAATTCCAAATTGGAATTTATCACATATATATTTCAATTTGGTTTCATCTAAAAATAAGATTACAAAAAATTACGATGCATTTAAACATATCCAAAGATCACAACTATTTTCATCTTTTTCTCACAACAAGGAGTGGAGTGTGTGGGCTCATTGTGGACAAAAGGAAAGGGTTTGGATTTGCCTCTCAAAACTTGAACAAAGGAAAGAAATTTATGTTGAATGTGCAAAATGAAAAGAAGATCCATAGATTTGTGGCACCATTGGCTTTTGGAGATCAAATTTCACTTCTCGCTTCTCCAACAACTAGGTGATGGCAAGACGTTGAGAAAGTGAAGGAACAAGTGGGGCACAATTAATTCCAAGGTAGCCAAAAAGAAACAATCCAAGGTCAATTGAAAAGAAGATGAAGTGGAAAATGTTGTTTTGACCAATTAACTTTGAGGACAGGTAGCTTCAAGTATGGTATTGAACATCAAAAAAATGGTGCATTGCATGTACACAAGGAAGAACTTGATAGTGAGCATCATGAGAACTAGTAGGTAACCCGTGGCTACGCCAATCCAGCCACCCCGAACGCTCTGTTAAGCTCTACTATCTGCAAGATCATGTTACAACACCTCTGTGTAAACAACATTGCAAGTGTACACCGGCAGGTGCTTCTTCATGAGCAGCCTCCCACCCATCTGTAACCGGTAGTTTCACCCCCTCCGGGCACCCAATGTGCGACATGGCCACATACAACTGGCCATGTGTAAATACAGGCTTGGCCAGAAAAATGCCGACCATCTTCAATGTCTGCCCTTGCGCCTTATTGATGGTCATGGCAAATGTAGGGCGCACAGGGAACTGGCGACGGCGCAAACTGAAAGGCATTTGTTTTGTGTCTGAAGGTGTGATGCTTAGCCGTGGAATGAACACTCCTTGACCCTTTGCAGGACTTGTTGCCACCTCTACTTCAATGACATGCTGCATGAGTTGAATGACAATGAGTTTGGTACCATTAGCCAGGTCGCTGGTCATGTTGCGTAATAATATGATGGGACAACCCTCATGCAAGTGCAGTTCATGGGATGGTACGCCCGAAAAACTGAGTGTGTTCAAGAACTCATTACGGTAAATGCCATGTTGCTCCCCATCCACCACAAAATTCGTGCTGTAATACACGCGGTGCTATGCGGGCGAGCCATCGTGCTTTATGAATGCATATTTGTCATTGATGAGTTTATGGAGTGCATCCACATCTTCGTTCAAAGGTGTAAGAATTGCACGCTCAATGATATATGCAGATCTTGCAGCATACTCAACAATAGATGACAGAGCGCCATACATTTTTTCAATCAAATCTGCCACAGTAGGGCCATTGCAGCACATGTCATGAAGAATAAGAATGGAGTCTTCACCAATAAAGGGATATACGTTCTCTGCGCCCTACCCCACACGTTGCAAATAATCAGCAAATGCCTGTTGTCGTGTGGCATCTGCCTGTGCACGCGCCCCACCCTGAGCCAACAACCTCTGCATGCGCATGTTGGTGTGCAGCTTGAATACACGCACATGTTGCCATATGCTAAAACGTTTAAAGCTGCAGCAACAACATCTCCCCTAGTGCCACGAGGCACAACAAGCAAAATTTGCCCAAAATCGTCGCCAAACACCACAACCAAGCCACCAAAGGGCAGGAACTTGAATGCTGGGTTAATGACAGCCATGATGTCTTGTAAAGACCTGTTGACAGCCTCAAAAACATGCATGTGCATCATGACAGCCTCATCCCACACAATGAGCGCAGCCACTTGCAAAAGTGTTGCCAGTTCAGAGTCCCTACTGATGTAGCATGTGGACGTGTTGTTGAGGCCTTGCACAGGGATCTTGAAATGTGAGTGTGCAATGCGGCCTCCGTCCAACAACAATGCAGCAATGCCAGATAATGTCACAGCAACAACGACCCGACCCTGTGCGCGCACGGTGCTCAGCAAGCAATTGTAGGGAAAGGTTTTGCTAGTGCCGTCAAGGCCATCGACAAAAAATGTAGGGCGGTTGACAGCAGCCATGACATTGTGTGATTATATGCTACCAGTTATGCCTTTGAATTACAATATACATTTAGGGTTTTTTTACTTCATGTTTTAAATATATATATATGTCCCTTTAGTTTTGTTACAATTGTTATAAACAAAATCCATTTTTTTTCCATAATTACAATTGAATCCATTTCATATCAATCCATGTTCAACTGATTACATAAATCTTTCCATTTGGACAATTTCAATTATTGTATGCACTACATAGTACGATTGAATAAACATTATTTTCTCATTATGGGTTTAAATGTTCTCTTTTTCAACTATCCCATAGTTCTCATGGTTTTGGGGGTGATATAATCATCTGTTGATTCACAAGCAATTGGAGGACTTTGTTTCTTTCATGCTGTGGGACCCAAGCCTACTTGCCCAAAGTTACATATAGTCTTGTTTTGGGTATCCCAATTATTGTTGCTAATAATCCACATGGGGCGACTACGTATTTGTTCAATAAATCTTTTAGAAAGCTAGTAAATTAATGTTTAGGAAGTGGTTTTTTAAGGCTTGCACATTGTTTCAAAAATTCCATCACATGGTTAAACATTGCCCAATGATAGTTTTAAGTATATCATGTTTTATTAATTAGGGGTTTTGCCTTGGCCTTTTTTTGGACCTTGTTTTTTTCATCTTTTCATTTGCCCACCACCAGGAAGCCCATTCACCTATGTTATCCACTTTGTTTTTATTTTGTAAATAGCCCCATTTCATGATTTATAATAATTTGTGTAAAAGGTCAAATCGACTACCATTTTAAGGAACTTGCCATGGTCATTTTATTTGCTAGGAAATTATGTCCAAAATTGAATGTAACAATGTGTTTTCAATCATGCATTGAATTATGAACAATAGCTTGCTAATAATCAATTAAAATTTTTGTTATTGTTTGAGGGTAATCCAATTGAAATGGTAATACTAAGTAAGGCAATTAAGTATGTGAATCAATAATATTTGGTGGGAAGATACAAATATTTTGTCGAGGTAATAGGAATGCAATATTCTATTAGAGACATATAAAATGCAAGTGGATAATGATGATATCAAAATTACAAATAGACAATAAAGAGTGATAAGATATAATTAAAATTTTATTTGAAATATAATGACAATGAAATCATTGTATGGGGGTTTTATAGGCTTTGGAGTTTCAAGGACTAAATGGGAACTGTATATGCATCCTTTGGAATTATAGGAATCAAATGCCAACTTATACGTTCAACTTCAATCCTAATTCATATAAAAATATATATTCAACCACAAATTACTACAAAGAATAGTATTTTAGTTTCTCTTCATTTGTTGGGACTTTCCTTTTTAAAACTATCATAGACATCTTGTGGTTTCAAGGTCAAGCCTATCGTCTAGTAATTCACAAATTGTTTTAACATTTTGTTCCATAAATCTTATGGCACATGTGCTCACCTGCCTAAAGTTGCATAAAGTCATAAATTATATTAATATGAGGTTGCTAAGGGTTATCAAATCCTCCATTGATAAATCCTTTAATAAGCTTGTGAATAAATGTTTTTGGAATTGGCTTTTCCAAACTTGTGCATTCTTGAAAGAAATCCATGGCATGTGTAAACATCACCAAATGGTAATCTTCCATATCCTCCTTTGAAATGTTTATAATTTGTTTGAGCAATGGAAGATTTTCTTTGTTTATTTTCATGTTCACCCATCAACATGTCACCCATTCATTTGTTTTTTCAATTTCCTTTTTCATTCTATTCCCCATGTTTTGATTTCTAGCAAATGATTGAAGAGTTCAGCCAGGTGGGATTCTTGAATATTCCAAAGGTTTTTTTGTCAACTCACATATTTTATCTAATATGCTTGAGATAAAAGTGTATTCAATCGTAATTTCCAAAGTGTTTGGTGTGACCATTGTTGTTAATTTTCTTTTTCCATTCTAAAATAAATGTTTAGCAATTGCAAACAAGTGGTAGTTGTAGGAAAGATGGAGCCAAGTAATTTGAGTGGAAATGGGGAAATAATATAGTTTATTTTTTAAGTAGCAAGAATGATCATAAACATAAGAGGTTTGAAAATTTGAGTTCAAATAAAAAACAAGTTGAAATCATATAGAGAATGTGCGACCTCATATTGTCTCAATTCCTAATGGGAAAATACCTCTTGAAATGAACATGTAGTGTTTCAATTAACACATAATTTTCAATCATGAATAGGTAGAGTTTAGATTGACTCATAATTCTTGGTTGTGAACATGTCGTGTTCATTTTTTTTTGGGTTCATTTTTTTCATCCATTTCATCCTTTCATCCTTTTTTTGTTTATATATTTTTCATCCATTTTTATTTTTCATCAATAAACATTGTTCATTGATGTACACATGGAGAAATATTCCTCCACATCATGAAATATCATGTGCCATGTGTCAGCAAAATATTCCAAAAAAATATGATCCTACTCACGTGCTCATGTTCATGCTCTCATGCTCACCAAATAGTAATCCCCCTATACACGTTGATAATAACTCACCTTTTTGGGATATATGGATGATTATTTGTTATTTTGCCCAAGTGGGTGGAGAAGGTATGTGGTGGCTTGCAAAATTTGCAATAAAAATGAAGTTCTACCAATTTTTTTAAAACATTAAAAGTTTTGTGATCAAAGAAAATTTTGTGTCCATTTTCCAATTTTAACAGGGGTCACAACCATTTTAGATTGTGAGAGAAAGGTTAACTTCTTCAAATTTTGTTCATAAACATAACTAATAAATTAAATTTGTTTGGGTGTTATTTTCTAGGAACATTTTTAAAATCACGGTGAATTCGCAACATATGTAATTTTCATTGTGGTTGTATACATCCTTTTGGGTTGTTCTATGACTAATGTCAAAATTTGAAGACCAATCTTGCTTTCAATTAAAGGGGTAGTCAATGAGACCCATAATTTGTTATGTATGTACATTAGATGACAGCTTCAATTTTGCCAAAGGCACAAAAAAGACATAATAATATCTATTTGATTCACAAGTTCTAATGTTGTTTTCTTAAAGGTAGAAAATTTTGTTTTTACCTTAATTATTCTTGTTCATTATTGTTATGCACTACATTTTTAATGGTTGTGATTTGGGTTTTTACCTTCATGATATGAGTGTTTTTATTTGGCATTTTTCATGATGTTAGGCCACTTGAAAGGCAATGGTTATCACTAATTTATTTTTTTACTTTGTTGAATCACACAACCTTTTTTGTTTTGTTCAATTTAGGTATGTGGGTGTGTCAAATAGATATGTAATTCATATATTTCAAATTATTTGAATGTTTCATGAAGGTGTAATGCCCACAAAAAACCCTTTAAATTTGAAGCATAGAAGTGTCTAAATATTTCATACTAGCAAATTAACAACATATGTAGAGATTTTTTAAGAAAATCGAAACTTGTTTTAACAAACAACTATTACAAAACATAGTTCAAAACTTCACTCTCTAAAAGATTTGTTAAATCATCATTTTCCATTAAAAGTTCATCATCTTCCTACCTTAGAACATATGTCAAGCACAAATACTTAAAACATGCCTATAGTATTGTTTTGACAATAATTGGCATTTAAAATTAAGGTTACATAAAAAACTCTTTGACTCTATTTGTGGCCATAAATAATACAACAATCAACCTAAAATGTATGAAAGTGACTTGTGTGTGATTTAACTCAATTAGTCAATTTGAGTACATAATTCTACAAATGTTTGTGCCCCATATGTTGATCAAACACATAAAGGTCTTTGGTGGAATGCTTAACAAATCTTGCCCCTTGGAGCTCCAAAGGACAAAAACATAGTAGCCATTTATAAGCATGTGTATACATACAAAACATGTAGACAACTATGCATATGCATTCCCATGTTTATATAACATGTACATGCATATGTAAATGGGTAGCAAGTTCTAATTTATAGTGTTGTTTTTATTGTTGTATGTTTCATTTAAATTTGTTCTAAAATATATATTCAAACAAAAAAATTGCGGCATCAACAAGCAAAATATCACAAGTTTCAAACATTTCAATGGACATAGTTGATGCACTTTTGATATATTGATATTATACATAGAATTAAATAATAATAATAAATTAACCAATGTATAAAAATAATTTTAAAATTCATACAAACTTTATTGACAAATAAATTCACAAATTAAAAAATCTATTAAATATTATTTTGTTAGGAATGAATATCATTGAAAAAACATACAACAAATATGAAAACCATGACTATCATGTGATAAATATAAAAGATGTTGAATGGGGTTCTCTACAACAAGGTGCAAATTATCATAATACTTTGTTTAACCCATAAACAAAAGAAACAACATTTGCATAATTCATAGGGATCATGTTGGTTGGGACCCTAAGGAAACAATAACAAAGTTTCTTTTGCAAATGCATACATTGAATTACCTTTTTCCATTTTAAAAAATTGATTCAAATTCATAAAAAAATATTTTTAAAAAATGGACTGAATATTGGGATTAAAAATGTACAAATTTGACATGGCACAAAAACTAAAAATTAGTGTTTAGGGAAAAACTAGTAAAATCTATAAAATCAACTACAACATATGGGAAATTTGAACCACCATCCAAAAATAAATAAATTGTCAATTTGAAAATGAAAATGTAGAATAATTAACATTATGGATTACATGGTAGAAATCCAATCCCATTGGATACAAATGTTCAACAATCAAAACACATAAATTATATATATATTACTATAGAATAACATACCAAATCCTATAATGAGATCAATATTCAAATCAACAAATACAAAATTAGCAAATGAAGAACATGGTATAAACATCATCAACTTACATAAACAAGAGATCAAATGCCAATAAAATAAAATAATAGGCATTGAACAAATTATGGAAACATATGGTTTAGTAAATTATGATGGAATAGACATAAATCAGCATGAACATATGAAAAATGTAGTATACAATTTAAGTAATCATCAATCCAAAATGATCAATGAACACAACAACCCAATCTTATTATTATGTATGTTCACTAACTTATTTCCTTTTGGAATTGGTATTTCTAAAATGACAAATAGATGAATGAATATCATTACAAACATGCATATTAAACACCTTGTGAATTTAAATGATACACAATACAAATTTTTCAAAACATCATTTATTCCCATGAATGAAAGATTTTTTTGAATAAAATAAAATCAATAAATTTTAATGAAATTATTAAAAAATCATGACACATAAATGGAAACATAAATGTAAATAATATATTACGCCATATAAAAAATCTAATAAATATGTCATGGTTGCTAGAATAGTCACACAACACAAAAAAGATCAAATATTCAATATAACAAATTTCATGGGAACAGTAAGTTTTTAAAAACTTTAAATCCTACATTTTTCCATCGTCTTTTAATTGTTGTTTTAATTGGATAGGACATAAATCTTGACATATTTTATGATGAGAACACGTTAAATAAAAATGAACAATGTAAACAAGTAGCCATAAATCTTAAAGCTCAAGCAATTTTGTACACATTATTGTTAATGTTATTTTCAAATGCATGGTATGAGTGAAAGATTAAAAACAAATTATTAATGAAAACATAGGTGTGTTTGATCAAATTAAAAGTTATTATGGTTGTTATGAAACAATGAAAAATGGAAGTTTACACATACACACACTTTTGTGGCTCAACAATTCCCCACATCCCAACACATTGATTCAAACATTACATGATAATGAAAGCCTTCGAAACAAAATGATAAATTATTTGAACAACATCATAATGGGACATTGAAAAATATAAGTCACGTTATCAAATAACACAAGATAATAATGACAAACATGATCACATACACCCATGCATTACAAGACCCCTTAACACTGATAAAAATAATTTCAATGCGTTATTTAACAAAGATGTATGCAATCATCATATATGTAATCCCAAATTAAACATTGAGATGCTTCAAAGAAACTTTGTAGGTATGGTTTTCCTCAAACCTAATTAATCAATACAACTCATTTCAATATTGAAACTAAATTATTGCACATTAAAAGAATAAACATATGGTTAAATAATACAAATCCATGGATATTATTAGCATCTAGATGTAATCATGATTAAAAATTTATAACAACGTCTAGTAAAGATAATAAATCATTATTTTATTACATTAGAAATTACATCACAAAAACATCCATCTATATTACACATAGGTATTCATTTTTACAAATTTTAGTACAAAAATTTGAAACAATTAATAATAACACAAATTTGTATGATTTGGTTAACAAAAGTCATCATTTACTCATATGACGTTTACATACAATTGGAAGCCAACAAGAAATATCAACCACAAAAGCAATCATTTACTTATAAATTTATCATATCGCATCTCGATTATAATTTCACATACATACCATGGTATAGTTTATCAACATGGGTAAATGAACAAGAAATAAAATGAATGAACCAAACTAAAATGATAGTTTCATAAATGAAAATTTCAAACATTTATGAATGATACAAATTTAGAAAATTTACAATACTTTATACATAATGTTCAAACTAACTATCAACAAATACACAATTTAAAAATATATATTTTTATGAACTTTTTGGCAAAACAAATAAGATCAACAATATTCATAGTCATCGATTTCATTATGAACACCTTCAATACAAAACCATAGTATATATGAATATAAAATACTTAAAACACCAATCCTTCAAAGTTATACAATACCATTAGAAAAAATGATCTAGAAAAATATGCTCGAACAATTTCTATTTTATTTTCTTCATGGTGAACTTTTTTTGATATTAAAAAAGGATCTCTATATGTCATGGGAAACAATATTGAATGGACCATTTTCAAAAATTTCCAACTTTACAAAACAAGTAGTGAAAAAATGAACATTTTACATGAATGAAGAAAATCTAGAGATTTAGATAGATTATTGAAATTTTTAATAAAAATGAAATTTAATGAAAATGAAAATAAAATAAAGAAACAAATTTTTTTTTATTCATAACAAGTTGAAAACATAGTACATGAAGAAATTGATGAATTAATTACAATACAAAATAATAGTACACAATTAATAAAAAATATACAATTGAAATAACAAAAAATGAATCAATGGAGGATAAAAAAAACATGTGGAAAAAAGGATGACATGAACTATTGAACTTCAAAATAACACAAAATAATGGAACGATATAATAAATAATCTACAAAATCAAATACCTTATATTTCAACACCAAACACTGTGCATTTACAATAAAGACTACATACATGTAAATTGCAATCCACAACATCTTGAACTACAACATGTACCAACAATTGAAATAAATAAATCAAACAATTCATGTACAAACTTGGACAATATAAAACTTATTTATGAAGATGTTTATTCATCAACATCCATTAAAGTACATGTAAAAAAGAGAAAAAAAATAAAATAAATTATAAGTTTGTGCATTTGAAATGTTCACACAAATGAATTCCATTGAACAAATATTACAATATGTGAGAGGTGTTGTAGAAATAGGCAAAACAAAAATCATCAAAACCATTTATTTAAAGAAAAAAAAAACAATGAACAAAAACTTTGCATTGGAGCATACACTGCAAATGCAACATTATTAGTGGGTGGGACAACTATTCGTTCATTATTGGGCTTGTCCATTAACAAACATGCCATTGTAATTAAATTAAACTGAATAATAAATATTTGGCCAACTATTGAATTTATAATTGTTGGTGAAATTTCAATGGTTGGTTGTAATATGATTGTTACAATACATTTGAAATTACAAAAAATGAAATCCAAACTTTTTACAATTTCCATCTATAAATGATACACCATTATATCTAACAAATATACAAACCAACCTTTGCATTCATAAAACAAACTCAAAAAAAATTATAGGCAAAATATATGGGATTTTATATTCATCCTAGTAACATCATATTAATAGAACAAATGGTGACAAAATGAAGATGTCTTATATGCACCTATTTAAAAAATACTCAAAAGTAGCAAATGTTTTTTATTTAAATTTGAAAATTACTCCAAACATGATTTCTTTCTAATTTGAACATCAATTTATTCAAAGCTCAAGGGAAAACAATGACCTCTGTAATTCCTCGAAATGAATTATGTAATGTTATCAATCATCATATGATAAAATTGAATTTAGAATCATCAAATAAAACATATCATACAATTTTAATTAATAATATTTACAAAAAAATTCAATATATCATCACATACAAAATATTACAAGGCAAACAATGACAATAAGTAAAACTCAAAATTTAGTACCATTCATAAAAAAATTACAAAGGAATGAAAATCATAATCACTAAAACATATATCCCAAAATTATTAATGGGACAATTGGTTATCTTGAAAGTATTTTGTTCACAAAATCACATTGGATTCAAGATGATAACTTGATGCACCCACCTATTAACATTCTTATAAATTTTAATGAATTCATACAAAAACATGAAGCATTACACAACATTGGTATTTTATGAGATATTGCAATACAATTGGTGACTATATCCAAACAATAATTTTGTTGAAGGGCAAAATTATTATCGTTGTCATAATTTTTATTTGAAACTTTTCATTTTGTTAAGTTTGTAGGTGTTATTTTTCAATAATGATAAGCCAATACTAGTTACTTGGGAAGTAATTATGTTACAAAACATAACTATCATCCTTAGGAATTTTATTTTTGAACTAATTTAATAACCAACCAAAATGCATTTAAAAATCTCCATCCCAAAATTAGAATTTAGCATAAATTTGTTCCTCAACAATATTTTGTCCACATTTTATGCAATTTAGGCATTTTGATTTACCAAAAACTTTAATGTAAATGAATTGAGTCAATTAGTTAGTTTTTTTGTCTTTTTTCAAAATGAAATATATTTACATTAAAGAATATCAAATGCTTTAAAATAAACTCCATTTGAAATCCAATTTTTTTTCTTTTTTTTGGGAACATTTTTTTGGTTCTTTAATGCATAACAATTATGCAAAGTTTGAGCATTTTTATAACCACCATGTCAATGAATGAACTGAATCCATTTCTTTGGCTTTTTTTGGGGACTAGAAAATACTTATCATTGGAACAAATTACAATAAGAAGTTTGTACTTGGGGGGGGGGGGGGGGGGGGGGGGGTTCAAATTTAAATTATTTAATAAAATGGCAATCAAATGACCGGCGGTTATTGAGCTGTTTTTTAAAATAAAATCACAGTTCTTAAAAACTTAAAAAATCTGGTTCTTTTAAATTTAAATAAGAACCGCCAGTTCCCATATTTTAAGGAATTCAGATTCAAATAACCGTTGGTCCTGGTTCTGTCCAAAATAAATAAAAAATTATGCCCTTAAAGAATTGGCGGTTTTCATGAAAGAGCCAATAATTAAATAACTAGCAATTTTAATTTAAAAAAACGGTAAATAACTGGCGATTTTATGGCTGGTTATTTCAAAGTTTTTTAAAAATGAAGAGTTTGTCGTTATAATTCAAAACATGTTTTTTTTAATGTTTTGAGCATGGCGAGGTACGGTTCCTAAGAACCGCCAGGATAACCGGCGGTCTTTCGGTGTTTCGTAACCGCCCAACACGGGTAGGTGCACAGGTTTCCCGAAGGAACTGTATCCGCGGTTCGCTGTAAAGTAACTCGGGTTAACTGAACAGTAACCAGGGGTTAGGGGAAGCCCAGGGAAAGAGGAAGAACGGGAAGAGAGAAGGTGGCGATGGCGGACGCAGAGAGCTTTGCTACGGGAAAGGGGAGAGAGATAGCGATCCACAAGCGCGTGGTGGCAACGGTGTCCTCTAGAGCTCACTGCAAAATCAAGTAAAGACAATCAGAAATCTCTTTGATCTTGGAGGTTGAGAACCGGTGCGATGGCGGGAGCAGCACAATACCTGCAGAATCTTCCGTCTCGAGGATTTTTCTCACAGCCGTCCTCCACCATGGTATTACATATTCTTCTTACACTCTTTTACATTCAAGCCCGTGCGCCGGCCTCTTCCCCTTTTGAAACGCCGGGGCGTCCTCTTTCTCCTTTCGCCGCCGCCGAGCCTGTTTGATCCGATTTCTATCTGTGATGAATTCGTTTCGGAAATGAATAATAGTAACGTTGGAACAACAGAAGAAGAAGAACAACAAGAAGAACAAGAGAGAGAATTGGATGTTCAGAGCGGCAGCAGCGACACACTTGAAATCCTTGTTTTCTGAATCATCGCAGTAGCCAGACGTTTCTTCTTTGCAAAATCTTCGTTCTCTTCGTCTTTTCGTGAAGTTTTCTCCTTTGTGCTTCTGCTCCTTCATTCGTGATGCACCGCTATCTGTGCGTCGGTGGTGAATTTATTGAGAAGCGGATCCGATTTGGCATGGTTTATTTTGCTGCGGTTTCTTCTCTCGTAGACTGCTGCTAGTAGTCCTCCTCTTCTTGAACATCAAGGAAATGACTCTAGATACCAGGTTTCATCCTGGCTGTTTTAGGTCACGACTTGCGGCTTTGCTGTTGCTCACAAATGTGCGGCATATCTATAGCGCAGCATTGTCTACTTGAGCGTCACAGGAATCTGACTTGCCGACCTGATTCTTTCTTTTTATGTCATGGAATGAGATTTAGGTCATCCATTCTCTTGTGGCAGTGTACCTCCTCTCTCCCTCTCGTTGTGTTTTTTCGGGTGTGCCACCCTTGCATCCAGCTGTGGCTGACAAGCCAAATTTTACTCTATACAGTTTTGTCAGCAGAATAGACCTAATTTATCTTCAGGCCTTGTTGTTGCGTTTGTGAGTAATCTTTTGTGTTCCAAATTGCAGGGTGGAATGAAGGTTTACATATGTCAACATGACACTGCTCCTCCAGGTTTGTTCTGCTCTTCCAATTGGCCAGCTCTTAGTACTGATATTGGTGGTTGCGGATTTTGCTACTTGTTTTTATTTGTGACCTCTATTTTTTATGGCTCCCTCTGTTTTCCTTTCAGATGAACAGCTGATCAAAACCGATTCCACAAACATCCTTATCCGTGCATTAACTCTGAAAAAAGAGAAGGGCAGAACAGAGCAGAAATCAAAAGATAACAAAGGCAAGGTTGCTGCTGCTGCTGCTACTCCTGAGGAAGGGAATGGCAAACGGTAATTTTTGTCCATCCTGAATGTTACTAACAAAATCTTTTCTCAACTGCCAACCTTTTTTTTTCAGAGAGTGTGCTTCATGAATTGAGCTCAGATGGGAAGAAATCAGTAGAATGGAAGTTGTGAGCAAGATTGCTTCTAAGAAAGGAGAGTCTGCAGCCATGAATTGATGATCACCTCAAATTTTCAACTGCTCAGCTGTTTGTTGAGGGCTGATTTTTTTTGGGCAATTTCCTTGTTCAGGCCTGCAGAACGGCAACCTGATGACAAGCCAGCATCAAAGAGGGCCAACATTTCTAATGGCAGTACTCCAGAGAGGAAAGGTCAGTTTGTGAATCTATGAGTTTCTGGAGCCTAAGGTCCTCTGTGGTCAAGGGAAACTCAATTGTGTGTGGGTCCCGATGTGCAGATGGAGCATCAATCAGACTTTCTGGGAAGAATTTGCAGGTCTGCACTGTGCAACAGCTCAAGGCAATGCTCAAGGAGATGAATCTACCCTTGAAGGGCAACAAGGTACTCTATTGAAGCATCCATGATGCTTTTTGAACACTCAGTTTAACACAGATGTTTGCTCTTGTTTTTTGAATTGCTCTTCATTTGATTGCACATTGCTGGATTTGGTGATCTACAGGAGGAGTTGATTGCACGGCTTGTAAAGGAGCAGAAGCGGTAACAATAATGGCAGTTAGGTGTCCATGTCATAAGGTCTAACCAGCATATGTCTATTGTCAAGAATGTTCATATTGAGCAATGAGGTGATGGAGCCTTCCATAAAACTGCAGTATTCCCTCCACTCTGCATTGGAAGGTTGTCTATTTGTCAGTTTCAAGGGCTCTTGCAATTGTTACTTCATCCCTGTTTTCTTACTGTGATTGTCCCCCTGGATATGGAGAAGATGCTTGGAATGAGATGCACTAAAAGAGTGTGTGCTCATAAGGAAAAAAATGTTCACCCTTTTTTTCTGCTGTGCAGTTATAGGTATTAGATCATGAGTCCACACTGCAAAAACAGCTTTGCAGCCTGAGTAAGTTTTTACTGTTACTGTTCCCCTGGATATGAAGAAAAGTTCAGTCGATGGAATGAGATACTCTAAAAGAGTGTACTCACAAGGGAAAATAGGGCACTCTTTTTGTCTGCCTTGCAGTTAGTAGGTATTTTTAGATCATGAGTCTATAGTGCAGAAACAGCCTTGCAGCCTGTGAGGGAGTAGATTTCTGCAGAATGCAGGCACTCACTCTGTGAGTGATCTTTTTGTATGAACTTCAATTGAACTTCAAGCTCAAGGAATTCACTCACATTTGAGGTCAGTGCCTGGTTTTGTGCTGGCATCTCATTTACTGGTCTCAGATCTTGACTTGCACAAGTTGTTTGTTGTGATATATGTGAAGAAAAATCAATTAATTGTGATCACCACCTTAAGATCGAAGGCAAATGTCATCTCCTGTCTCCTCTCCTAGTAAGTGCTCCTTCATCCTTTCATTCTTCCAACTTTTGTTCAAACTCCAATAACAACCCTTTAAAAACTACCATATCCCCGGGTCTTTATTTGCTCATCTTCACTTGGTCATTTTGGTCCATATTCCTTCATGTGCTTCATCTTTTAAGCTGGAGAGACATTTGTCATAGTTTGTATCTTCATGACTGTTTTGATGAAAATGACATTCGAGAAGCAATTATCCCAAGTATTTTTGTTAAGTTTTTCGCATAAGATGTTGTCATATTTGTCCTTGAATTGTACGAATCCTTGGAGTTTCACATTGTTTAGCAATGGCCTAATCACCTCCATGAATTAAACCCGTTTGCAACACCTGAAACCTCTTAACATATTCAATAGTTGCTCCACGTGTTTGCTTTTGAAGATATATATTTAATTTCCGCCTTCATTTTTTCCTACATCAATTTGATGTAGCACCTACCAAGAGAGCGTTTTGAGATGATATCTTTGAGGCCCTTTTGAACAACTCTTGATTCTTGTTCTGATGGGATGGTGTCATGTTTCAAGAACTTAGAATTGCAAAATGTGTCTAGGGTTAAGCCTGTCTCATTTGTTGATGCAGTTTTTATGTTCTTAATATCCTTCGATTTTAGTCATTCTGATTTTGATGGGGATGTTGTAGATTTTTTAATTTGTCATTTGCATGCATTTTTTGAAAACCTTTGTTGGATTGAACTAATATTTTGACACACTAGTCTTCTATTATTGCATTCCTTTTATTACCCCTTCCTATCTGTTACCAATGATATACATATTGACCCCCCTTTCTATTGGTTTGACATTGCAATGAACCAAAATACACAACATGTGATTTATTTGGATATCATACGATATTGGATTTCTAATGTATAGCATCTTTTGGTTGTAGTTAGTAATATTATAATATTACTCCGATAATGTACTTGGCCCCAAGGGCAAGGTTTTTTATGTTCCCATAATGGTTCTCAATATATTATCAGCCTCGGGGACAGATCTCAAATCACCAAAGGGCCTGTACTCAAGCCCTTCTCCTATATGTGAACACATGTTAATTTGCATTTTCATATTTATGTAAGTCTTAAGGCATAGAAGTGAGATAGTTAGGCTCATAAGTGAAAGGTTCCAACTTCAAACAACAAGGATGTAGAGTACTTTTTTTTCCTTAACATTTTAAAGGGGCTTTACCTTATGGAAGGACTTGTTTGGATTTTGATGTTTGTTCTCATAATCCTTAAAATTAGCATAAAAGATCCTAAGTAGGATACCTGGTAGGTACCTACTGTGGGTTCTGTGGGAAAGAAGGTACCACTCTGGTAGGTTATAACCTAGGTGGGAACCGGCGGGTCCTGTGATGCGCAAGCGAGAGTGCCAGTGTGCGTGAGCGTTATCCTCAACCGGACTCGGTTGTGTCCGTCGTCGAGATCACGGAGGAGGCGGACGGAGATCGAGAATGTTTTTTTCTTGGAGTTGTGGGTGGTGCTGTGTTGCCCTACATTCATCATGGAGATGGTGTAGTAGGGCGATATCCAGCAGCAAATGATGCGATCAAGTCTTGTGGTTTCACTGAAGCAAATTCGGTTTTGTTGATCTCGAGAATTGGGGAGGAGCTTTCGAGAGCTCCAGTGGCGACGAAGAAGCATCGGTCGGTCGTTGGCGGCATTTTCTTTTGGTCTCGTAGATTGTGTATTTTTATATTTTTTCCTGGATCCGTAATTGAGATTTAGAGACGAGGTGACGGATAGGAAGAATAGGTGTGAATTTTTTTTGTTGGAGGATTTTTGGGAGGGGAGCCATGGCGTTGGCTCCAGTGCGTTTGTTGGGACCGATGCGAGCGGTGGACTCGCGTTCTCACAGCCGTCTCTCTGCTGCAGCAACGTCCTCGTATGGAAGCAGCATACACACGAGACGGTCCTCTTTACTTTTCCTCTTACACCGCCGGAGCAGACTTTCCTCGTCCTTGCAATTCAGGCAGCAGCAGCCTGTGCTGTGCAGCAGCAGCAGCTCATTACCCGACATTGCCGAGGAAGGGTTTGAGCGCGCCGCTGCTGAAGCGAAACAGCAGACTTGGAGAGGAGGAACTTCTTCTTCTTCTTCTCCTGCTGGAGTTAGGAAGAATGCTTCCAAGTCCTCCAATGAGCAAGAAACGGCAGCCGCAGGTGGGGACAGAGGAGGAAGGAGTTCTTCCAGTTCCGCAAGAAATGAGGAAAGCTCTAGATACCCAACACATAGCAGCAATTCGCGGTATGATAGTCGTAGCATGCACAAGGCACCATGGGAGCAAGGACCTGCCGCAACAAGGGGAGGAGCAGCAGGAAGAAGTAACAGAAGCAAGGAAACAAAACAGCAGCATCTTCCCAACAACAGGGTGGCGGTCTTGAGAGACCAGGTTGAAGAAGAAGGTGCTAGCATTGATGAAGAGGGAGGAGGAGGCAAAGTTGCCATGGCTCGCATTGTAGACAAGCTGCGGAGTATCCAGAACAACAGTCCTCTTGGAGATCTCAATCCTCAGCCAAGGCAATCCTTGACTGCAAATTCAGTTTTCCTCCCAAGGTAAGGAAGAAGGATCCAAGACCTTGAGAACCTTCTCTTGCACACTTTGCCAAATCCCTGCATCATCATGATGGTGAGCTTCTGTTGTGCACCTTTAGAATCCCTGCATTTTTGATGGTGAGCTCCTCTTGGAGACTTTGCAATCCCTGCATTTTTGAGTTGGAGGGCAACCAGCAACTGACTGATCAATTATTTACTCTGTTCTGATGCAACCTTAGCTGAAACTGTGCTTTGAGGATTTAGGTCAAGAAAAATGTCAAGGGTTTAAGCAAATCCAATGCTAGGGTTTTTGCATGCCACGGTGATACAGGATTAGTAGACTCTTGGCCCCAACTGTCATACACAGAAGAAATGTATGATGAGCAGAGGAATTACAGAATGTGTTTTTTGTGCAAGTACATGTCTCTGGAGATCCACAACTTTCTGCTGAATTCATTGAGGATTTCAGTCCATGTGATTCCTTGAGAATTTAGGTCTACATGATTGTGCAAGCTGTTGTGTCCATGGCTATCGACATGCCTTTCCTGGATTGAGACATTGCAATTTGCTTGGTTGGTTTTGGAGCTGAAAATGAGTTTCAGCATGCAACTGTTGCATTAGTGAGAAGAAGTTCATGGAAAATCTGCGGTTGCTGACAATTTGTTTATCAGACCTGGTCAGCCTGTATTTTTGGGGGTGAACAAAGGATGGAGCACACCAGACCATCCAATCCCAGAGCCTGCCACAGATTCAATCGCAGATCAGCAGGGGAGAAGGTTGAGGTTTCCATGGGAAGCAAACTCTGTCGATGAGGAGGACTCTGACGAAGAAACAGCAGAGCAGAAGAAGAAGGTGAGGCCACCAACTATGGCAGAGCTTACCATCCCTGTAGATGAGCTGAAAAGACTACGAGGTCTTGGACTGATGGTCAGGCGGCGATTGAAAATCGGCAGACTTGGTGTCACTCCTGGCATTATTGAAGCCATTCATAATGCATGGAAGAATTCTGAGATTGTGAAAGTCAAATGTGAGGGTCCTCCTGCAATCAACATGCGAAAGACTCACCAGGCTCTGGAGGTCAGTAGTTGCTGATACCCTTCTCTCTGGAGCTTGATGCGATGATCACTTGATTGAATACGCAAATTCAGAGAATAGAGTCCAATTTCCTGAGATGGTAGGATTTGTTTCTGTGACAGAGAGGGACAGGAGGCTTAGTCATTTGGAGAGCAGGAAGTGCAGCTGTGGTTTATCGAGGAAAAGACTATGTTCCTCCTTCTGTGCGTGAGATGCAAGAGAAGGAAGAGCAAGAGAGGAAAGCCTTGATGTCTCTTGACCCAGAAGAGGGGGAAGGTGCAGCAGGCAGTAGTACCACACAGGCTACAGCTGTGGATCTCTCAGGTGATTTTGTTCTCATCACTCTCAAAGTGAATTGCCTTTCGTTTGTCAATTCTTGACCTGAGGGTTGTTTGCTAAACAGAAGGATTGCCTCATAACATATTGGCAACCCACAAGCTGCTGCAACCTTACAGAGTGTTTTTGTTAATATCGAAATGTGTCAAGCAGGTCTTGAGAAGATTAAGTCTGTAGCAGAACTGGAAGAGGAAGCAGAGTTGAAAGCAATGGAGGATGTTCTGGAAGGGCTAGGGCCTCGGTGGGTGAATTGGACAGGGAACAGACCTGTGCCTATTGATGGGGATTTGCTCTTGAGCCCAGATGCGGTGTGTAAGCGACCCTTCCGGCTGCTTCCATATGGTGTAAAGGCCAAGCTGACAGACTTTGAATTGACAGACTTGCGTCGCTTTGCACGACCTTTACCACCCCACTTTGTCCTGGGTATATTCTCTACTCTGTCACCTTTAAATAGTCCTTCTGAGCAAAGTGTTCAAGCATTTCCATTGATAGTTAGCCATGTATTTTGTGGTAGTGTCAATCTTACTTCACAAGGTAGTGTACCAACATTCTGTAGTGGCAGAGTTCTGTGATGGGTTGGTCAGGATTCTGCAATACCTCAGGACTGTCTCTGATGCTAAGGACTCTTTGCTTTCAATTGAAGACATACTAATGTCAAGATTAGGAAATGTGCAAATCCGCAGGAAGAAACAGGGGACTCAGTGGGCTGGCTGCTGCAATTGTGAAGCTGTGGGAGAAGACTGAGGTTGTGAAGATTGCTGTGAAAAGGGGTGTCCAAAACACAAACAATGAGCTCATGGCTGAAGAATTGAAGGTCAGGATTCTTCTGGTATTTCTTTGGCAGTGATATTTAAGTGCTGTAAACAAATTGAGCACAGAATGTTTATTCCATCAGGAGTTTTTTCAGTCAAGAGCTTTGCATGCCTTCACAATGTGTTCAGAATAAACATGGATCATGCTCTTACAATCTGTTGATGCATGAATGTTCCAGGCTTTGACTGGAGGCACTCTTCTTGCCAGAGATAAAGAGTTCATAACACTGTATCGAGGTAAGGATTTTCTGCCCCAAGCAGTGCAGGCAGCTCTACAGGAGCGAGATTCTATCACCAAAGCTTTGCAGGAGGAGGAGGAACGTGCCCGTGGGAGAAGTCGCAGCACAACTATGGAGCATGCAGATGCTCCCTCAGAAAACAGGTGTTTCCTCAATACAGATCTGCATTCAGAATTGTTTTTTGATTCTGACTCAATGCTGAAAAATCTTCTTCCCTTTTGCTGCAGTCCTTTGATACGGAGAAGTTTTCAATACTTATGAAGATATACCACTCTTTGACACCTTTAATGAAGGGATATCGATACTTGATATTGAGCTACTGTTATTGTTTTTGAAATTCAGAAAAAAACTTCACCACTCAGTGCCACTGCTGCAAATCCTCTCCACTGTAATGGAAACTTACTATTTGCAATCTGGTTTGCAGCACAACCGGGACACTGGCTGAGACATTGGAAGCAAAGGCAGCATGGGAGAGCTGGCAGAATAGTGAAGAACGGCGCAAAATGCTTGTAGCTGCACGCAAGGCTAAAAGAGCTCAAGCTGCCAACAGGATAGAGAGAAGGGTCAATTTGGTAAGTCTTGTTACATTTCATCACCAGGCGGATCATGATGTATGCTTCAAAGTTCAACTTGTGTTGATTAATTGGTTTAGAGATGGAGTGATGGGTAAATTGGATGTGGGGCATGTGTGGGTGTCTTGACTGTTCATGTGCAGGCAATTCAGAAGAAAGAAAGGGCAGAGAGGGAGTTAGCAAAGGTGGAGCACTTTATGAATCCTGCAGATGCACCTGTGGATCGGGAGCATATCACAGAAGAGGAGCGGTATATGTTTCGCAAGCTTGGCTTGCGGATGAAAGCTTATCTTCTTGTTGGTCAGGACTCCCACCTTCTCTACCATCTGAAAATGTTTTGCCCCTGTCAGCAAGCTGGTTAGAACTAAGCTAATGAACTAGTCAGGGTGCAAAATGGACGAACAGCTAGCATAGTTTGAAGTTCTTGTTGCCTCTGGGATTTTCTCTTTTCCTGTGCACTGAATTCTAAAATGAATTCTAGGGCGGCGAGGAGTGTTTGATGGGGTGGTGGAGAATATGCATTTGCACTGGAAGCACAGGGAGCTAGTAAAGATCATCATAAAGGGGAGCCTGGGTGAGGTCGAGAAGACTGCTAAGATGCTTGAAACTGAGAGTGCTGGGATCCTGGTGGGTATTGTGACCACTTCAAAGGGCCAAGCCATAATCATGTACCGTGGCAAAAACTACCAGCGCCCCTCTGAATTGCGGCCACGACATTTGCTCACAAAGCGGCAGGCTCTGAAACGATCACTTGAATTACAACGAAAAGTGGTATGTCCTTGCACATCTGCTGTTTACTGGGTATTTTTATGGTAATAGAAGCTGAAGGATCCAAGAGATGGGGCTTAGGGGCATGCCAGTTTGTTGCAACTTACCCACACAGCACTGATTTCAAAGCTGTGGATCTAGATGCATGATTTGAGATAACATGAGATTTGAGAGATGGAGGTTTGTTGTGCTCTGCTTGGGATCTATTGTCAATATCAGGTCTGACCATGAAGACTTGAGTCTTGTGAAGGAGCTCACAGTAGTTTTTCCACTAACTTATCTTTTGCTTTGGTTGCTTGCAGTCATTGGAGAAGCATATATTGACTCTGGAGAAGGAGATTGAGGCAATGAAATTAGGCCTGGTACCATACTTCATCTGTCATCCTCCTTGTTGTTACATGCACAATTGATGGTTGACTTCCTATTGATGCATTCACACTGTACTTTATTTGGCAGAACAAATTGGAGGAAGAAGATAGAATTGGAGAGGGTCTTGAGATTGGCAGTGAATCTGATGAAGGTCCAGCATTGGAGTCTTCTCTTGACTTGTCAGAGTTGGATCCAGTTGAACTGGATGAGGATTATGACCAATTTGCAAAAGAGGATGATCCAAGCTTGTATAAGAAAGACCAGCAGACTAAGCATGTAAAACTAGGGCCTATTTACAAGGCAGAACCATTGACTAAGAAAGAAAGACTCCTACTCCGACACCAAGCTCTCAAACTGAGCAAAGTGGCTCACTTCCACATTGGTAATCTTCTCATCATGTATCTGTGATTTCTTGGAAGGAACCTTCTCTCCAAAATGCTAAAAATGGATCCTGTTTTTTCATCAAGGTTCATTGAAGGGCGTTATTTTCATTTTTGGGTGTTGTTGGGTTTTCAGGAAAGAGCAACGTGGTGGCAGGCCTAGCAAAATCCATCCGCTTGTACTTGCAAAAACATGCCTTTGTAAAAGTCTCAGTGAAGGGAAGAGCAAAAGGTACCCCTGTCGCAGAGATTGTGCAACAACTAGAGGTCAGTCTTCATACCTGCAACCATGCCTCGGTGGTTGGGTTACAGAATTGTTCAATCTTTCTGTGGATGTGACCCTTTCTGCTCTTGCAACCAATTCATGTGTTGAGAATTCCTGTGTACTATGGATGCTATAGCAGCCATATTCACAGGCTGTAAGATTTTTGAGAAGCATGTGTTGGTTTGTTTGCAGCAAGCATTTTAGTGATGGCCTCATTCTCCATGCTCCAAGTATGCAGTTTGGCAAAAGTACTGATGCCTTCTTGATTAAGTAAGAACTTTTTGTTGCACTACATGTTGAATGATTGCCCACAAAACTTTCCCTGACACTTTGTCACTCTGTGGTTATCCAGGATGCTACAGGGGCTGTTTTGGTTTCAACAGAACCAAGCAAGTTGATTATGTATCGTGGTTGGCCTGAAGGTGAGGAACATCCTAGTGTGGCCACTGCAACAGAGAATGAATTAATTTCCCCAGAGCTTAGAAGTGCCATGCGGATAGAAGATGAGACTGTAGACAGGGATGATTTGAGCTATCTTAGTGAAGCAGAAGCAAGGTTACTGTGCAAAGACAAGGGTAATGATGATGACGAGGATGAGGATGAAGATGACTGGGGTGTTGATGCCTGGAATGAGGAGGAATGGGAAGAGGATGAAGATGAGGATGATGATGTTGATGGTCAGGAGACCATGCAAGGGCTAGATGAGGAGATCCTCAACCAATGGGGGGAGGAAGATTTTAGTGATGATGAAGGTGAGACAGATAGAAAGGAGGATAATGAGGAGACATTGAAGTCAGAGAGAAGACTGCATTCTGCTGGAAATCACCATGAACAGATTTGTCTTTTACATGCACAGGGCAGCTGGGATGCACAAGACATGAGGTCTGTCTCTGAAGGGCTAAGACTAGAAAGGGCGCTTGAATCTAAAGGTGCATCAGGTGTCAACTGAGCGCTATTTGAGATGGCACTTCAAATGTAACCCATAGCAGTAGCAGGCAGCTTGAGATTTTTCTTTTCAACCCACCTCATTGAGCTGTCTATTTTCTCGCTCCATGTTCTCATCAACTTCTGCAGAATTTTTTGCATATCCTTCAGGGTTACAGGGTATGTGGGAAGAGAGTAAAAGGGTCTCAGCATTAGTGACTTCTGTGTAGTGGCTCCTAAATGGAGCTTGGAGCAGAGAGGCAAAATGTAAGGCAAATAGTACATCCTACAGTTAGGTATTGCCTTCACTGTAGGTTATCACTACACACATGTTGGGTGCATATTCAAAGATGTAAGGCCTTTACTACCACATGCTGATTCTACCACTGAAGTGGCAGAGGAGTTCAGCTTGTATGAAACATTTGGGAACATGTGATATAAAAGCCAAATCAACATTTTCTTTCGATAATCCTGACCCACCAACAAGATTTCAAGCAATTCTGAGAGTTTTGTACCTCTTGAAGTGCACAATTTGGTCCGTGCTGCTGAAAGCACATGCTTCCAACAATTTATTAATGATTTTGGTGCTACAAAGTGCAAATCATGCTCTTCAGAAGAAACTGTACTACTTATTTGTCGGTTTTGGAGGCCTTAGCTGCTCTTACCAAATCAAAAAGATCTGCAACATTTCCAACCTCCTTTCAAGAGAGGTGAAATCCCATCTCTTGGGCACACTGTTTACAAATTTCTACCTTGCAAAAGCTAAACTCCCACAACACTAGGTTGAAACTTGTTGCTGATCATACACAACACATCAATAAATAATGTTCCCTGATGTAGCTCCAAGAATGAAACACTTCCAGTAAGGAACTTTTGATAAGGAAGTTTCCAGCCCAAGCTGAGGAAGAATCATAACACTTACCATGCCATAAGCTACATATCCTTGAATCTTCAAATTCCCAATCCTCCTTTCATATGTTTTAGGAAGTGGGAAATGTCTCATTGTCTCTTCTTGTAAAGGATTAACGATATTCATCTTCAAGGTTTCGGAAACTGGTAGACAAGTCATCAAACAGCTTCTGGAACTTGGCAGTGAGAGCAGACTCCCCTTCTGATGGCTCCTCAAATTTCATTGACCTGAGACCACAAGTCCAAAACTCATATATTACTGCAGCCCAGAACAATGTAATGAGAAATGCATTACACCATTTGCATGGAATCTCTAGCTCCCATCTGTAAAGACAACACTAGTATCTTGCCAACTTCAAACTAGGAGATGTAGACAATGAGCTTGTTATGCACATAATCTCTACTCTTGGTGGTTTAGAGGCAAGCTAGAGAAACTTATGTCAATGTTAAAGAACCCATATTCCAAACTGTGGAGCTAGTTATATGCATCAACCACAAATGACACTAACACTGTCTGATGAAAGACAGTAGTTTACAGCTTGTTTCCCTATAATATCCACAAGGTGGATCAGGGTGAAGGGTTCCAGATTGAGACATATGTCTACTACAGAGCTTACAGCAGTTATGGCAAAGAGGTAGAGTACTTGCTGAAGTAAGGGACTTACACAAGACGATAGAGGATATCCCCTAGCCGCTGTTTTATAATGTTGTAGGTAATTTTCTGCCCTTCAGATCCAGCAGCTCTCTCCACAGCCTGCAACAAAGAGATCACCAATGAGCGCATCTGCATTGTTCCATGCATATAGCCTACAGACTGTGGAAGTACAGGCAGGTGTATAACGAAATGCAAAACATCTGTAAATGAACAGCTTGTCCAACATAAGACCTGAACATAAATCACTGTGTTGCCTCCATTGGACTTACATGTGACCTGTACTAGATGTGAAGAACCAAAAGAGAACAATAGATGAACTAAATAAGAAGGATATACCTGATTTGCAAGAGCACCAAAGTGCATGATGTTCTTCATCATCCAAACTGACTTGTAAAATGGACAGAACTTGTCATAGCTGCAACCACCATAAAAATCATACGTCTTGTCTTATCGTAAGTAATAGAGTCACAACAACAGAGTATCATTATTGCTCCAAAAAAAGAAATTTTATCTTATCATCTCCAGCTCCATGTGTACAGTTATAAATTTTACTCTCCATGGAGAAATATTCATTCCAGAAATAGAGAATGCAAGCTCCAACAGATCGGTGATGGAATATTGATGGAATAGCTTGCTTTTGCTTGATAAACACACTTAAGCATAACCAAGGTGCAATTATCCGCAACAGGAATTATCTGACATCATACCTGCTGAAAGCATTCTGTGCTAAGTAGTCTTCTCGCAGGAGTTTAGCAACTTCAAGAGTGATCTTATCTGTCTCTGCCAAAGCATCCTTTCCAACAAGCTGCATATAACAGTAAAAACAATTAGTGTGTGTGCTGGCTTTATGTTCAAAGTAACCTGATCTCAATTACCTTAAATTCTTTTGAACAGTACAAACAGAAAAATATAAAGCAGAAATCTCTCAGGAGATGCTCTTTCCACATTATTCTAATAGTTTTCTTGTGTGCTGTCTGTAATGAAGACAAATCCAGTTATTCAACTGAAGGGTAAACTCAGCAGCTTCCAACATGTAAGGATGTTTCTTACCTGCACAATCTCATTAAGATCATCCTCACGCTGTAAAACCTCACGTGCCTTTGTTCGAACTCCAATGAAGTCAGCATCGAAGTTCTCGTAAAATCCTTCTAGAGCCTGCCAAAAGCAAAGGGCATGATCATGATCCAACATGACTCAAAACATTCCAAACACCCAATGAATAGAGCTTCCATATTACAAACAAGTCAAAAACAACCTTCTAACTGTGTATACAATCATCATAAATGACAACACCCTCCTTGTGTAAGTGTCATACTATCTCAAAATGTGTTTAAAATGTATCTTGTGGCTTGCAGAGCTTGGAGAAAGTATATGGTGATGAGACAGGTTGATCACTAGTATTCCTTTACAACCACTATGCAACACAATGCATATCTGCCTTGATCAAGTCATGGCAATTTAAGTGACCACATTGATCCACACTAGTACAATAGGTGAATGCTCAAAAAAGATTGGTGTAAAACTGCTGGCTATGGATGTGCCTATGGCTGTGCACATTCCAGTTCCCCCTTTCAACAGTCTCAATAAATAGGTAGCCCAGGTGACATAGATAGTTGGAATCTGGTGCATACCAAGCCCACTGTACAGTTATTGAAAGTTGGGTGGCACTAGGGAATAGAGAAATTTACTGGTTCCCAGCACACAATCCAATATCATACTTTTAAAGGCCCATGAAGTAACAGTGATCGGTGACAGAGCATGAAACTTGTGTCAGCTGCCTGATGATGAAAGCATACCTGTGTATATTTGGAGTAGGAGATGAGCCAATTGACAGCTGGAAAGTGCTTCCGCTGAGCCAATTTCTTATCAAGACCCCAGAAAACCTGTGATGTTGGAAAAGGAATCATGGCCCATGTGAATGCAATGAAGTGCTTTGAAAATGGCACTACTTCACTGCTTTTGGTCACCATTTAGACTGATGAAGAATATCCAATGCAACCAGGAAACTAACTCATTGTTGTCTACAACAGGCCTAAGGAGGAAAAAAGAAAGTGCATAAACAAACCTGGACAATACCAAGTGTTGCTGCAGTCACAGGGTCAGAGAAGTCTCCACCAGGAGGCGACACAGCTCCAACAATGGTTACACTCCCAGTTCTATCTGGACTTCCCAGGCATTTCACCTTTCCTGCACGTTCATAGAAGGAAGCTAACCTTGCAGCAAGGTAAGCTGGATAGCCACTGTCTGCAGGCATCTCAGCCTGCAACGTACAGAAGTATATGCAAAAACTTTAGATCTCAATAGAGAAGTAGAAATGAAAGGACTATGGAAAACCAAAGTAGGTAACAAGATGAAGAAAGAAAACAAGAAAGCATTATTCTAGGCATCTCCAAACCATGGTTTTCAACTCATCAGTTGTTTCATTGAATAGCCAAAAACAATGCACCCATAAGAGACTCTGTGTGGAGAGGGTAAGAGGTAGGTACATACAAGACGCCCAGATATCTCTCTCAGAGCCTCTGCCCACCGGGAGGTGGAGTCAGCCATCATACTGACATTGTATCCCATGTCTCGAAAGTATTCTGCCAGTGTAATGCCTGGCCAAATAACAGTGCATAATGTCAGCAAGATAATGAACTCAGTACAGCAGAATTTTCATGACCCTGAGCCATGATCTGGTCTTTCTTTCAGAGGAAAAATTCGCACATGGTCCATAGCAAGCAGCACCTCTTCAGAAACAGGCTGAAATGAAAAGTCAATAACCTGTGTAGATTGAAGCTTCACGGGCAGCAACGGGCATATTAGAAGTGTTAGCAACAAGCGTAGTACGCTTCATCACAGACTCCTCCCGACCATCAGGTAAGGTCATGGTAAGCTGAGGGAAATCCATAAGAACCTGCATTCCTCAAAAAAGACAGTCATTCACAAAGTGTAGTCCTGATGCCTTAGCTAGGTACCAAACATAGTACAGACACCATAGCATATGAGTTATGTGAAATTCTAACCTCAGCCATCTCATTCCCACGCTCTCCACAGCCAACATAGATAACACCATGGGAATTTGAATACTGCCAACAGTCCATAGATCAACTTGGTAAGTGCTATGACCAAAAAGCTGGTTCAAGATTTGATCCCATTGGCTAATTCCAAAAAGCATAAAACTGGCATTAGCAGAATCTCCATAGAAGAGAGCCAGTCATGTGTTACAAGCTGATTCAAAAAATGTTTTGGTGTAGAAACAATCACTTTGAAGACTAGTTGACAAAGAACCAAGATTAAACAAACAATAATAATGTCCATGAGTGCCTTCAGAAATGCAACGTAGAGATAAAGTACTACTTGCAGCAAACAGTCACCTTGGAAAGGGCTTGACTGATCACAGTCTTTCCACACCCAAATGCACCTGGAATGGCACATGTACCCCCAAGCACTGAAGGAAAAAGGGCATCCAAGACCCGCTGCAAGATACAACCAGTTCCAGAAAACATACATGAGATTGCAGAGAAACCTCCACAAGGATGATTCAAGAGTAACCATTCTGTGATTTCTGGCCAAAACAAAACAAGCATAACAAGAATGAGCCTGGTCATAAAGTTGTGAGTGCCACTCACAAGGTCCCAAATCGATCATCTTCACTAAGAAAGTCAGTCACTTGCTGTCATTCCTCCTCACTCATCATCAGCTTAGACACTAACCAAATCAGAACATAAAATTTTGAGATAAAGTGGGAGCTAAAACCCAAAACTCCTTGAAGTTTCAGAAAATGTGTCAAAGAACCTCTGTATATCAACTGTCATAATTGATGTCAGAAGACACATAATGGGATGTTTACATTTGATGCAACTGGACATTGAATGATCTTCCCATCACTAGATGAGATGAGATGTTAACTAGCTTCAACTATGCAGGGAAAAACCTGGCCAGTTAGCAGAGGAGTGTCAGCTGCAAGCTTGGAAGCCACGGGCCTTGGTGTTCGGACAGGCCATTCCTGCACAGAAGTTCCAAATGTCACAAATTCAATGTAGAAGTACATGTGATCAAGCCAATACTTGGTTACACCACAGTTCCCTGGCAAAAGCTTGGTCTGAGTGTTTTGATTAGCAACAATTTCCAGAAGTGCACTGAGCAAAGCTACTGTGTGTGAGAGAATTTCATGCAAAGGAGTATGTGCTGCATTGTTCTGGACACAATGCACAAACATAATGATTCTGGGGACATGGCCTTTTCTCTCAACGATATGAAAGCACACTATAAATTAGGGTTCCCAAGGGACAGATGTCACTGTCCAAAAGTATACCTGAAGCATAGTGAACTTCTTCTTCCGCCCTTGAAATTCCAATTCCAAAACTTCATCCTGCATAGTTGCAACATGGGAAATTAAGCCAAACAATAGCTTGAACTATAAGTCCTACAATGCTTTGGAAGTTATTCACAGAAACCAAACAGTGTACATCAAACTTATGTGTACATATCTTTCACTCAGCTGACCAATAGCAACTCCATGTCTAATAGAGAAGATAAACCCCATATGTTCTGCTTCATAAGCATTGAATGTTGTTGACAAGAACAAGGTCCATGGACTTCAGTGACAGCCAAGCAGATTTACACTTAAGAACACAACAAAACAGTCTAAATCTGAAACAGAAGACGGACCTGCAAGGTGTACTGGCCTTCCGGAGCAATATAGGTGATCTTCCCCATACTGCCAGGTGGCAGTCCAATGTGATGCTCAATCAAACTATTTTCATACACAATCTGTAAAGCCATTCCAGGAGCCAACAGCCCAGCGAAGGTCAGAGGTCTGCTTAACCCGCAGTTCTGGAAGCAATAAACATTCACAGGTAAACCACAACCAACCTAAAGAAATCTCAATCGAGCCAAAACAGGTGTAAGAAATGACAAAACCAAAGGACCTTGCCCAAGGGCACAGAATCCTCCAACGGCAAGCACCTAATTTGCCTTCATGTCCAATCACAGTATAACTACTACAAGACTCTTGAATCTATGCTGCAGACCAGTCCTATAGAACTTTGTCTGAGGATACCAACATGAATACACTACCAACACTTAGCAGGATTTTAGGAAGCAATTACCCCATACAAATCACCTCCAGTAATTGCATCACCAACAGCTGCAAGATCCCAGCACCAAAATGTAAACTACAAGCTGATCAAATTGTGGTAACATAGCCATTAACACCAACCTTCAGACCTTCAGACAAGCCTATGTTTGGACCCTCCAGCATCTCAACAACCAAAATGCTTTCAGAAAAAAAATGCTAGTTTAACACACAGAGTGATGTGAGATGATGCACAATCTGATGAATTAGAGCTACTGATCTCCCTTGAACAGTGGTGACTAATTAAAATCCTTCTCCCATCACAATGTGTTGATCACTTACATTCACATACTGAGGATTGCCTAAGCAACTACTTGTTTGTATGAGATGATAAAATCCTGGCAGCGAAAGATCAAGATTGAGACAAAGATTTGATTATAATGGATTAAAGCTTCACTGGTGAGCAAATGAGAAAATAGAACTTTACCCAGGTTTTTTGGTGCAAATTCATAAGCTTTATCCCTGTTTAAAGCAGGCACTGCAACACCACGAGGGATGTACACATCTCCACATCTCAGAGCAATGGCCTTCAATGGACGCTGCATTAAAAGAACACACAGAGAATTTCCACCATTCAAGGGTGTCAGGATGTGTTCTTTTATGCTACACTTCAGACTGTACCTATCAAAATGAATTGGTAACAGCTGCACATATTAGAATTCATGCTCAAACATTTCAAATTGCAGAAAAAGAAATTCTAGTGCATCTCCAAGCACATTCAACAAAACAACTTCTCATAACAAACCTGAATTCCATCAAAGATATTCTCAAGGATCCCAGGCCCAAGCTCCACAGAAAGTGGCTGCACACATTATAAAAACTTGTGTTACACATGAAACAAAATCTCCCAATCTATCAAGAGAATTCCTCACATTTACAAACTGGACAATTCTGCTTCAATTTGGATTCAAGCCCTTACCCAAAAAAAAAGCAATAATTCCAAATCTGTGTACCTGTCACCATGATAAGAAGAAAGCAAATGGCTTCTTCTTCACAACAAGAAATTCCTTCAGAATGAAAATAAGACTGTATGCTGCAAGCCAAGGAGAGAACAATTGAGCTTTGCATTATTGACCTTGTGTGTTCGTAACACAGGATCCCTCACTGTTAATCCTGCAGTTTCCTCGTACACTGCCACAAGACAAGACAAGCATAGGTATAAGTTGCAATTCGGTGAGCATCATGGCTTCCACATTCCATTGTCTTTAATTCAGTGAGCATCATCATGGCTTCTAGGGTGCATTGTCTTCTATGAAATCATCATCAAGTACTTACAAGTATTTTCTCTGACTTGTTACTCCTGCAGAGAGATCAAGTAGATCCCAAATTCACTGAGTAATTTCACTCAAATCCACACTCAAATCCATAAATGCATAGCAGCAGCAGCAGCAGCAGAAGACGGAAACCCTAATTCTTCACCCATACCTTGAATCGTGGCAGAATCCCCTTCCAGTCGAATAATTTCGCCAATGAGCTTGTCATGGCCGACACGCACCAACTCATACATAGCCGCTCCTCCCATTCCATCGGCCACCACCACTGGCCCCGACACCTACAGCAACCACAGTGTTGTTGTTGTTGTTGTTGGTGTTGTTCCCATTCCACACATGAAGGAACACAGTCGAGAGCAGACAAGTAGAAAGAAAAACTATGGATCCACGTACATACTCACCTTACGGACGTAACCATATTCGCTCTCGCGCTCACCATCCTCGAAGGTGAACATGCGATGACCATCAATGGCGGGCATGATGCCGGTAGATTGCTCTACTTTTCCGTTGTTCTTCTTCTCTTGAGTGTGGCAGAAGAAAGACAAAGAAGAAGAGTTGTTTGTTTAGTCCTCCGACGCTTCTTGCGAGGGAAGAAGATGGCTTCCGTGCACCACCACCACCAACAACAACAACAACAACAAGAGAAGAGGCAAAGACGGGCGAGCTGTTGGGGAGACGGGCGGGGCACACGCGTGTGCGCGCTGCTCGGCTGTGCGACGCGGCCGACGGGAGCAAAACCCTCGACCAACCAGCACCGTTTTGCTAGTTCATGGATGATTTTGTGCTGGTTTATGGATGATTTTTGTGTTGTTTTGTGGATCGTTTTGTGCTAGTTCATAGATGTTTTTTTATGCATTTATGGATGATTTTTGCCTTGTTTTGTGGATGATTGTACATGGGTCTATGGATGATTTTTGTGAGTTTATGGATGATTTTGTGCTGATTCATGGATTTTTGGGGTGTATTCATGGATGAATTTGTGTTGATTCATGGATGATCCATATGAGCCTTGCAAGTAGCTATGGAGTCTAATCATGTTCATCAAACTCAAGATAATCACTATGAAGGTCCTTCATGTTCATCCACCTCGAAGATAGGCTCTATGCATAGAGATTCATTTATGTTCATCCAACTCAAGATAGGGCTTTTCAAAGGGTTTTTTTCCGTGATGGGCAATGTGGGTAGAGGATTTAAGCCTCTTGTGTTTTCTTGTGAAACTTGAGTAGTACTACATCAATGGGTGTCAAAACTATGTCTTTTTTTTTGTGAAACATTAGCATTAATGAGAAAACTTAAAATTGACAATGGTTGTTAAAGTGTAAACATGGTTAGCTTAGAGAGTTTGTTGATGACATTAATGCTAATCTAGAAAACATTGAAAGAGTGTTTGTTAATGAGATTAGTGCTAATCTAGAAAACATAACATTTTGTAATGATAGTTTTCAACAACAATTTCTTGGAGCATCTCTTTGTATTTTATCTCATGTTTTGCTTAGTTTTTTATATTTCACAACTTTTAACTCAAGCAATAAGATAAGCATGTTGATGTGTAATAGGAAGACATCAAAATTAAATGAAGGATGACAATCTCCTCTTATTAGTCTTCTTTCAAAGGAGTGTTATCATAATGAGTGATAATTTAAAAAACATGAATAAAACTTTGACACCCATTGTTACTATACATTACCACCTACAACAAGTATGCAAACGATAGAAAGATAAAGTTAATGTTTTCTTTTCCAAGTATGGAAATTTTGACCATGGTAATGTCATTGTGCAACCCCAATTCCAAGAATCTAGAACTTACTTATTCAACAATATATTGATGTGAAAAATTGTTGAGTATTATTGCTTTAGGATGATTTTTTTGCCCCACAAGAACTATGTGTTATTTCATAGTAGTTTGTGTAAAATTATAATGATATAAAAATGCATCTTGTGAACATAAAAGTGAAAGATAACAATAAGAATGTATAATACTCTTTGTAACTAAAGATAAAAATGTCAGAAATATATAAAATATATATTATTAAATTTCAACTTTATTGGAAATGTTGTTGATCTTGTATGGTTGCAAAATGGCAAGCTTTTCAATCCATCTACCTTTAGGACTACTAGTATTAAATAGTTCTTTACATTTAAAAAATAATTGCACATGTGCAAATCTATTGAGATAATCAACCTTTGTAATGTATAAATTGATTTAAAATTTGTATGTATATATTGATTTATCAGTTTGTTCCATAACAACATCCTCAAATACCTCACAAAGGTTTTTATTTGTTTTTCTTTAATCACCGTGAACATTTTCTATTATATAATATGTTAAAAATTTCCAAATACTTGAAAGTTTACATCCCTTTAATTGTTGGTTGGAGCAATCACAATTTTATATACCATGCACTTAAATGATCAATCATGTTGTTCAACACACCTTCAACTAATGTTAGTTAGTAATAACTCAAGCTTATTGTGATTAACAATTTGGACCAAACATATTTTTAAATTTGTTACCCGTAAAATAATATACAAAGGTTGGTGAATTTGTGTGCAATTAAATAATATTGATTGAAATATTTCAATAATTCATGTAATTGATAAAAAATTTGTAGAAGATTGCACATTTAATGGGAGGAAGATCCTAGTGTTAAAAACATATAAAATTTATTGATTACAACAATTGTATTTTTTGAACACTCAATAGGTCTTCAACCACAATTTCATGTAGAAAAAACCTTTAATTTTTTGGAGTTCTCAAATAAATGATTCCACCTACTAGATTTTATATTTGCTTCAGTTATACCAATTTAATAAACATTGTGATAAATAAAATAACAAAATGTGAACATTGTAACATGTTTTAGGCTTGTCTAATTGTGTGAAAGGCTCGTGGGCATTTGGGGGGCAAGGGGGATTCCATGAAATTTTTAGGGTGTGTGTGCTAAGATTCCTTTTATTTACATAGTGGATTGAATTTTAATGGACAAACTTGTTTTTAAATCACTATGTGCACTATGTATATCTAGCTCACAATTGGCCATGACAATGCAAACATCAAATGTGGCAAGTATTGTCACATTTCAAAATCTTTATTGTTGCTTGAAATATTATTATGTGAGCTTCGGGTTTTCCAAAATATGTTATTCTTCAATTTATTTGTTGTTAGTATTATACAAAAAATTTAATCAAAATGGGGATTTCTTTGTCTTGGCCATGTGAATCAATTGTGCACATTGATTAATCTTCAATGTTTTCCAATTGAACCATTTGAATACATTCAATCTTTGTGTGGGAGGTTTGCATGAGGTTTGCACACATTAAGTGTTACAACTATTTATAGTTGGGTTTTTTAAAATGGTGCATTACCAATTATGATGTTTGAAATGAATTATATCATTTTAACTTATATTTGAACATTTGGAAAGGTTGAGTGTTGGACTTCAAGACTAACCTCATGGTGTCCTCTATACATAAAAGAAATTCACCAAACACAATCTTCCTTACAATTTTCAAACATTTTTAATGCCACAATGAACTAACATGGGGTTTTTATTTTCAATAATTAATTTGATGTTTTATGGGGAAGGCCAAGCCAATGGGGCTTCCATTGTTTTATAGCTTGGAAATAATAATCAAATGACTTTATTTATTGTCTATTGGTCACATGCCTTAAAATAATGGAAGCCCCTGACAAGTTTTGTAACATTGGATTCAATGGAATCACTTTGTCTAGAAAATTTTATTTAAAGTTATATTTTTCAGACATTAATTTATATAAATTGTCATTGAATTTTCAGAAATTTGAATAATTCTAATGATGATAATTCATTGGAGTTGATTTCGGTAGGACAACTTAGGTTCCATAAGTGATAAGTTGCCATTTGGGTAATTTCATTATGAAATTTGTTTAGCCCATTCCAAAGTGAAGATTCAATTTCAATTCAATTTTGCTTGATGTACTAGTTGGGATGCTTAAATGGTCACCATGGATGTTACAATTGAAAAATGGAAAAAAATCCATGTGCATGCATGATGATTTTAGATGTTTGATTGAGTTTATTACAAATTTTTGTTGTTGTTTCATTTTCTTCCTTCACCATATTAGCTTGTTTCAATTTCTCATTGAATTGTTGAATTTCAATTCCTTATTACCATATTGAACTGTTGTTTTAATTCTCACATAAGAAACAAAAAACAATTGTAAGATTTTCATAACATAAACACCATGGACATGAAAAGACACATAACATGTGTTTTGTTATGTCCATCTTGGTGGGTAGGTAGGCTTGGAACAAGTAGTTTAGACACCATTTTTTTAATTATGTAGATTTGAATTCACTTCCCTCTATTTGAACTCAATTTAAAATTTGAATCCAATTCAATTTGATTTCAAGTTGCATGCAATGTTGAAATTTTCATTCAATTGGAATATAGTTTCCACAGATCAATCCATTTTGATTAGTTGATCTTGTCATTGATAGTGTGCAAGAATGTGAGCCCAAGTAAAAGAAACTAGCAAAGTTGAACTTGAAGCAATTAGACGATGGGGTTTCATCCACTACCATGCAAAAGTATGCAAAATACTTTCATGTTGGGCACCACTCTAGTAGGTGTGTTTTCAAACGTGTGTATTTTTTGCATTGGAGATTGAATTCCATTAATTTGTTGTAATTGTTTGATGTTTGCATCAAGTCTATCATCTACCTTTCTTTACATTTAGTCTATTTAGTTGTTATTTGAAGTTAAAGGGATAAGTATAAGGTTATGCTTGTGTTGTTCAATTTAGTGTCAAAGTTGGTTTTGTGGAAACTTAGTATCAGTTTTTTTTTGTTTTGTTGGTGTGGTTTTTGACATTTTATTTTGGGAACATCTTTAATCCTTTTTAATTGAATCACATTCACATGTGTGTAATGTTTGGCCAATTGAACATGTTTTCATGGGCATGTCAATGTGAAGGTGATAAGTGTCAATTTGAATTTAATTCAAGATTTAAAATGTACAAGTGTAATGCCTTTTACTTGCCTTTTGATTAACCAAAATTTTTTTCTCCCTTGTTTTTTTGTCTTTTTTAGTAATAATAATTTATGCCATAATATTTCAAAATTGTGCTTCTTCATGTCTAAATAGACATAAAAATACACATGTAAAATTTTCTTTTCATATCCACGTAACTATATAAGGGAAAATAAGAAAGTAGTTAGGTTTGGATGGCATAGACACACAACCACCATTTTTAAAAGTCATGGTCTTTTTTACAATTAAATGGCCCACATTAAGAATTAGTTTAATTCTTAAATAATTGGTTTTAGGCTTATGGGTTAAGTAGGGTTATTGGGTTATGGGTTAAATAATTGGTTTTAGAGTTAAGTGAATTATAAAATAATATAATTAGTGTCAAAGTTGGCAAGGTATATCTTTGTGAGAGACCCAAGAAAAAAAGCAAAATGGGACCTGAGATTGAGATGTCAGAGGAGGTTTTTGGGACTTGGATTTTTGTTATCTTGGTTACCTGGATTTGAGGACGTCGCGGTTTCAGGACGTGGAATGAGGAAGGAGGGTGGGGGCGGAGGAGCGAGCAAGTGTCAGCGAAGAAGTGAAGGGAGAGGAAGGGAATTTTGGGTCACGGATTTCTACTCTTCAAGCTTTCAGCGATGGCGCGTGCGCTTACATCCAGCTCCCTTTTCTCTCGTATCCTCAAATCATCATCTGCAAAGCCACCTTTTGTAGCAGCAGCTTCCAAGCGCGCTTTTGCATCATCCACTCACGAACATGATGATGCCGGTAAGTCGAGTTCTGGTTTCTCTCACTGTTTCTCTAATCAATTGTACCTCCTCTCTTTCTCACGTACATATGTACACACACATACAAGCCCCCCGTATTTCATCTTCCTGGACTGCAATTTAGGAGTATGTGCAAACTATTCTTTTTGCTCACAGGCTCATGTCAATTCGAGGAAAGAAACAAAGAAACGTTATATGATTTCAGAAACCCTAATTTCTGAGACAGATTCCTATGTGCGCTTTCTACGCTCTCTTGCAAGAGCTGATTTGAAAGCAGTTTTGGGAGCAATGCAATCCGGGCATTGCCATTCATTGTGAAAATGAAGGTCTGATCCTTTTTGAGAAGTATTGATTAGGTTATGACCCCAACTCATCCTTGTTGGGTTTTGTTGTTTTGTGAATTTTTCTTTGCAATCTCATTTGACATTTTCTTTGTCCCATCTGGATCCAACTTACAGTCAACAATGAACATTTTTTTGAGAACGAACTTTGTGCCCTTTTTGAAATAGCACACACTTTTGGGGCATCTTTTAATGCAAGTCTTTCTGAGGTTAGAATAGGTTGAATGGTTTTGAGACCAAGCTTTTGTGCTTTATGCGGGACTTTGGGAAGCTCAATCTTTTCCACATCGATCTTTTATTAGCTTTCATTTCACCCTTATTCACTTGCATGGTTTCGTTACAATATGTTGCTAAGAGGCAATGGAAAGGGTATATTGCAGAGGAGACACTGAAGTGGCGGAACATCACTGTTGCTGCATATATTGCATGCATTGCTTTGGGCATATACACATTTGCTGGTGAAGAGCATCATGAAGCTTCTGAACGACAGGTAAGTGCTGCCACTCACTCTTTGTTTTGATAGGGATTCAATGACATGATGACACAGAATGGTGCTGGAAGAATACACCCCAGTAGGATATAAAGTATGGTGAAAAAGAACCTGGAAAGTAGGGGGGTTCTGTTGGAGCTATTTTGTCCTTTGGAATGCAGTCAACCAGAGAGAGAGAGAGAGAGAGAGAGAGAGAGGAAGTTGAAGAAGTAATTGCATCTTCTGCATAGTTCTTGAAGCAACTATGTCTACAATGAGGAGTTTGGATTATGTAGGGTTTGGTGTGCTTCACTGAGGTCCAAGTCTATTGATGTGGCAGGAGTATTCCTATTTGCACATCCGGAACAAGCAGTTTCCATGGGGTATGGTCCAAGGCCTCTTTCTCTCAAAATTGATTTTACCAGATTTTCACCCTTGATAATGTATAGATGCAGCTGGAAGATGATGATCCATGTGCCTGATGAGAAAGGTGATACCATTTGTTTTTGTTCATGGTATTGTAGTCATTTATATCCAAGCTCTCCGAATTTCTGAATTGAGTCTGATCTTCTCTTTTGTTTTTTTGGGGCATTTTGCTGCACACTTTGTGGTGTTTTTTGAGTCTGCTTTGCATGCAGACTGTTATTAAAGATGATACTTACTAAGAAAGCCTTTGTTTTGAACTGAATTTTGGTTCACAGGACCGAATGGGCTTTTTGAATATCCAGAAAACCACCATTGAGTGCTACTAGTGGTGTTGCAACACTTCTACTCTTCAAACCTTGATCCATCACAAGGAGTTAAAAGTGGGTTCTGTTTCATGAGAAAAAAGGAAAAAAGCCTCATTGTGTCATCTTTGACTATCTCTGGATATGGATCCTGTAGAAAGCCAGAACATTCAATAAGTCATTCCAAGTGGACAGTTTCATGTATGTTAGAATGGTACTAGTACATGGTTTGAAGCATTCTGGTAGCAGCAGTATGACAAAAGACTAGAATGGAAAAATGACATTAGGATTCAATAACTGGTTTGATCTGTGCACTTAGACCAACACAACTGCACACCAAACAAAATAGGTTTTCTTCTGCCAATGACTGCAGTTCCATCAAGTGTGAGCTTCATTGATTGTCATAAAATTGTGTTATTTATTGGTGGAGGGACTAAAGAATGATGCAGAAGAGTTCATTTGGTCTCACATTTTGATTGGTCTCACATCTTGAGGGATATTCATCAGGTGTTCATGGGAACTTCAGGGAATGCTTTTATTCAACTGTTGCTTGTTTAAACTTGGCCTAAGGGGCAGAACCACCATAGGATAATTATGCCTGTGTTAACAGCAGAATGAAGCAATGAGGGGACCTTATAGGAACCTTACAGAAACTTATAATTGACCACTCCAAATTTGGCATTATCTGAACTTACATGGAGCATAGAAGATTCCTGCAATTTTCTAGCTGACAAGACTTGTAAAATATTGTCAATGTTTAAGCCTTTTGAATCTTGGGATCATATAGATAATGAGCAGATTGCAGGAGTGGATGAATCAAATAGGATCACAAAGGTGACAAATATACAAAAAACTTCCAAAAACTTTTCACCAATTTCTTTGATCGAAATTTCACAATTGGATCAAAGAATCAACCTTTTTGGTCTTTCAAAATGTCATGCACTCTCTGTTCACATAGCCTGTATCAAAAATTAAGTACCCTTTTCACAAAAGAATTCAGAAGTAGCTCCCATTTCAAACACTGGAACTGTGTATCCTGATTAGACAATTTGAATGCAAGATGAATTTGAGGGAAAAAAAGCAGCCTCAAGGGTATAGCTACGCCTCCAGCTATCACACACAAATTGGTTGCCAGTTCAATCCAAAATCTTATCCTCCAATCCTACATGGATACAAAGGCTTTTCCCTTCGGGAAAAGCCAATAAAGAGACAGTAGCCATACAGATTTTGAACAAATGGAATACCTTGCTCATGATTCACCAGTTTCAAGTGATTTCTTCCCAAATCTTGCTATGAGAAGTGCATCAGCTCGACCTGCAGATAGATACCCAAGACCAACATTTCATGTCAAAGCCTTAATGACTAAGATCCAACTTCCTCTCTAAGTTGCTCAAATCTGAATCTAAAATCCTGCATCCTAGGCCTCAAACATGTCTATGAAATGGATGTTTTATGCAGAGAAAAAGTAATGGGCATTTCTCAAATATTGAGATAAAGTGAAGCAATTGCTTCACTGTCTTTACCGTGGTCAAAGAAAAAAATCAATTTACCATGGTCTTTTTTGCGCTTGAGCAGCGGTGATAGCTCTGGGAAGAGCATTGATGCAAGAGCTCGACTGTCATCCTGCATTACCAAGGTGCTCAAATGTTGTGAGTCCCATGCTAAAAAAGCCTCTAAACCACTAGATCTCAAAGTAAACACCTGAACCCTAAACCACTTCTGAGAAAGCAAAATTGCAAGAGATTAAAGATCGATGAATTGGACCCCAGGACCTCAAAAGTTTTCATGACAGTAAGATAGGTCAGAACAGCTATACTTCCTTCCCAAGCAACAACTGTGCCATGTACTGGGCACTGACAAGATGTGCAACACCTGCACAGCTGTAGTGATTTATGACATGACGACTCTCAGCTTCAGCACCACACCATGATGAGGATTGACATCTAATAACCTAAACCCTAAACCCTCCAACAACCAGATGGCCAGACATTATGTAATATTCAACCTGCACTGGAATATTACCTTAGTGTACTCTCTGCCACAGATGCCTGCTGCTTTTTTCCATGCTTGTGCCCGGACAGGCACCACTCGGAAGCCTGAAGCCACCAAAATGCCAACCCATGCTCCATAGCCAAAGCCTGTGCTATACCACCCCTGCATTCATGTCCACAGTTGCATTGTCTGATGCCATAGTTTTGGGAAACCAAGCACTAACCTGTGTACTCAGTTTCTGTTGCAAGTCCACAAGTAACAAGGAGACTCAGCCATGATACCAGCTAGCAACTAAGAACATCATAACAACATAGAAGGAGAAAAACAAGAGAAACGAAGAGGGGGGAAAAACAAAAAAGTCACACAAAAGAACAAACATGGGAGAATCAGACAAGGGCCAAATTGTCATAAGGTACAAAGACGCATAACCCATTGTGAGGCTTTGCTGAATTTTGGTATTCATCAATGATGAACATGCCCTTCAGTGATTCCAAGACTGAATGCAGAATTTGCTCACCTGCTTGCCATCCTTGGGAAATGGCTGGGCTTGCTCCACATATGCTATACTTCCTGCAAACCCACTATGCTCAGTGAGTCCAGCAAAAAGGTGAAGACAGTGGATGGCCTCATCGAAGAAAATTCATAGGGTACTTATTTAACTCATGAGTGTGATTTCATGGAAATGTTAGGGAAGCAAATGGAAAACACCTTGTGGTGCATTTAACTGGTGCACAAGAGCTGCAATGGAGCATGTATCATGACGACGTCGCATAGTTTTCCCAACTGCTACTTTCACACATGGAACATCAAGCACCTACTCCCTCAAATATTCCCAACACAGCAGTTGTAACACAGAAAGTGATCAGTGCAAGAATTGGAAAAAATCCGAACTGAACATGGTAGTGCAAGCGTCACCAATCAGCCTCGAAACACTACAACTGCAAAACTTCACACATTCTCTTCTACACCTTCATCATGCAAAAGTTCAGATGAGGGTTGGGTTTTCAGGGGGGTTACGAAAATTCATTCAAGAACCTCAGCTGCGGCACCTTGATCTTCAGACTTGATCACAGCAAGTGCACCAGAGACATCTGGATCCACACCCACTATGCACACATTTCCTGTCGGACTCACCTGTTGGACACCACAAAGCCATGCTCAACCCTCAAACCCCACTCCCCAAGGAATTTTTTTGCAATTGGTTGTTTCCAGATAATCCAGTAATGTTCAAAGCATTCTAGATATATACCAACACCTGTGCTCTCATCTGATTGCAAAATGAAGTTTACCACAAGATGTTTGTTGGTTGGAGAAAAAACTGGCATTACCTCCATCACCTCCTCCTCAGCAGCACCCACAGCAATTGCTGCAGACTCAAGAACAGATTCAGCATCATCATCATCATCATCATCTTCTGTCTCCAAGATGTCTTCCATTTCATCATCTAGAATGGACGAGGATTCCAGAAACAAATCTGGAACCAGTGTCGGTGTGATAATGGTTGTTGTTGACAATTGCTGCACTGATGAGCATTTGTTTTCCTTCTTCACCTCCTCCTCCAGAGCAGCATTGGTGCTATGTGCCGCCTTTTGCAAACAATATGATTCCTCATGTGATACAGCAGAACTGGTGCTATGTGCTGCCTGCAAAATATATGCATTCCACATGTGATACAGCACTAGTGCTATGTGCTGAATACAAAGCACATCTATCCACATGTGCTGAGCATGTCCTGACCTCAAAGACACTTCAAGAAACACAAGGAAAACAGAAGGAAACCACAAGAAAAAAAAACGAACCCACAAGAGAGTGTCAGAATTCCTTGAGACCAAAGCAAGCACCTTCACTGTGTTGCTGGGGATCCTTGTATCTGCCGCACAGGCTACAGCTCTTGAGAGCTTGAAATGTAGGAAAGGTCGGCGGCCGAGGACCCATTTGTTGAACATCACAGGAGGAGCTGCTGCTGCCTGCATAGTACTGAAAGAGAGTTTGGAGCAACACCAGGAGGGAAATTGAGAGAAGGATGCTCCCTGTCTCCTCAAAAGAATCGTGCTTGCCATGGCTATGGGATTGATATCCTGAGCTCGTGCTTGTCACAGCTCTCTCATGTGGAGCAAGGCAAGGGAAGGGAAGGAGGGCTTGATCCTCCTCTTCAAAGCATCAGCAAAAATACAGCAGCATTGTGATCAAGAAGAAGAAGAAGAAGAGGCGGACAAGAGGCGTACTTTCTCCGGAGCATCGTCAAGCAAGTTTTCAAAACCTAGAGTGAGAGAGAGAGAGAGAGGAGATCGGGGTTCTTAGTTGCGAGAAATCCTCGCAAGAAGCTTGAATTCTCTCCTTCCCCTTCATTGTTGCAGATTTTTGGATCCAAATTGCCGCAGATTTCTTCTTTCGAGGAGCATTCATTACTACACGATTCTCTTTGTTCCTTCTTTCCTTCTTTCTTTCTTGCTCTGGACGGTGGCGAGTTTCTTCGTCGGCGTCGTCGGCGTCTTCCTCTTCTTCTTTGTGCTTGTGTGCCAGCGATTATCGTTGACGTCCAAGGGATTCCGGCCTCGAAGCACAATGCATCTTCGCAAGCTTTCCTCGCTCTTTGACAGTAAGCATAGTTCTCGCGTATTCTTTATTATTTTGGTTTTTCTTTCGAGGTTGTTGTTCGGTTTCTCCTTTTGTGATTTTCCTCTTCTGTTGTTGTTGTTGTTATGTCTTCTGCCGGGTTCTTCAATTGACATCGCTCTTTGTACACCTTCAATAGCGCTTGCTCTTTCCATCATCGCTGCAAATTTCTTGCTCGCAGAAAGATAGTAGGACAGTAGGACAAGATCAACTAGATTTTCTTGCTCTTTCCATCATCGCCGAAAATTACTTGCTCGCAGACTGACAGTAGGACTTTTTCCACAAGATTAACCAGATCTTGAATCTTTTCCTTAAACATCGCGCTGAGGAGGAGCATGATCAAAGGAAAGGAAGTGAGTAGTGTTGTAGCTACGCTTGGAGTGGAAGGAAGGAATTCTAACTTGTAGCTTTTGCAATGGCATTGCAACATAAGAGTTCTTCTCTCAAGAAGAAAGTCTTTTTCGAGTTCCTCTTCTTGTCTTGCTTGTTTGTTTTTCTCAGTTTGTTGATTTCAGTTTGTTTGTTGAATCCCAACATGGTTTTGGTGTGTTCTCCCTTGGTCCTCTGCTTGATCTGTTTTCTCAAGCTTCTTTCATCTTTGGCACAGGAAAATCTTTCCCAGAGAGATGAAAGAAAGTTTTGGCAAAGCTTGTTTTTTCCCAGACAATTGTGTCGGATGAGAAGATGAAAGTAAGCGTTTGGCAAAAGCTTTCTTCTTTCCCAAAGAAAGAGAAATTGTGCCAAACATGAAAGATGCTTGAAAAACAGATCAACAACAACAAACAACCAACAGTGATTTTGCCTTGGAAGAGAGACAGAGAGAGACAGAGAGACAGAGAGCATCAGAAAGCAGCAGATCAGCAATATTGAGGCTGTTGTTGTGCTTCTGCCCGTATACTAAAAAGCCAAAAACTTGGTATGAAATTCTCCAGAGTGGGATCTTTTGTTAGCAGTGATTGCAGCAACACATATCATTCTGGCTCCCTACACCAAAGTGGAGGAGAGCTTCAACACACAGGTAAATAGGAATCTGCTGCCAAATGCCGAACTTTTTGCTTGAAGCTGATGTGTGAGGTTGACGGAAATAAAAAACTCACACAGAAATTCTTTTTCTGCAACAAAAATGGAGATGGAGGAAATCAGATTACACTGTTTTTGTGATTAGATCATTTCCTCCCATCTCCATTCTGTTTCTGAAGAGACTTTGCCATTGATGTTGCTTTGCTGTGAGCTTGAGAAGAAAGAAGCTCGAGTAATAAGTGGTATTCCTGATCCAGTCTGATACTCTGTTGCAGGCCATGCATGATCTACTCTATTATCGCCACAAGCTTCAAGAGGTATGTATGTATGTGCATCATCATTGTCACTCCCCCTTGCTGATGAAAAAGCTCAACTGAATATGTTTTGTTTGTTTGTTTGTTGTTGTAGTAGCTTTGAATTTTGTGTTACCATCTGCTGCAAGCTAGAGATTGCAATTGTTTTACTGATCATGTACACATCCCTTGCAAGAAGAAATCTGCTAGAGATTGCAACTGTCATTATGATCATGTCACACACCTCTTGCAAGAAGAAATCTGCTGGGGGCGTGACTTTTGATCAAAACTGAAGTTGATGATCACCTATGGTTTGTTGTTTGCAGTATGATCATTTTGAGTTTCCAGGAGTGGTGCCACGCACATTCCTTGGTAAAAACTTATTTGTACCGACAGAAACTTCATCTCTTTTTTTTTTGTGGCTCATAGTGGAAAGAAGAACTGAAATGTAGCAAGCAGCAGCAGCAGCAGCAGAGAAAGTCGGAAGAGAAGGAAAAAATTGAACAAGAAAACTTGTAAAAGTTGATTTGATCAAGTTGTTAAATGTGCCACCTGAGAAATGCAAACACTGTGAATGTTACAGGGGCATTGGTGATTGCTCTGGTATCATCACCACTTGTTGCAATTCTCCATCTTTTGAAGCTTCCAAAGATTGCTGCCCTCTACACTGGTATGTGATGCAACCAGGCCAGCAATACAAAATATATCACTCACTCACATGTGGGTGGCATGCCCTTGACTCTAAAGCTTGTGCTTTGCTGACTTCACTTACAGTGTGTGTACTAGTTCTACAGAGAATTGTCTTGAGAGTCCTCAACATACGGTGCTTGCTTGCTGTGGCAGTGCGTGTGGTTTTAGGTATGACTGTACTCGGGACAATTTTTGCTCTACGTTTGCAGGTATCATCTTTATCTGTCACTTTTTCTTCTTCAACACCACATGCCTCATGCCTCTCTACTGAGACTGTGATGTTTATGATAGCTTCTGATTTCAGATCTGCCATATTATTACTATGTTATGATGCTGCATTTTGGCTGCCAGCTGAACACTTATTGAACTGCATCCAGTCCCCCTACATGTCTATCATGATTCTTAGGGAAAGAATGAGATGAGGCATGGAAGCTTGAAATGGTGCGGTTGAATGTCAAGGGTGAGGATATTCTGCCCTACAGTTGTGAGAGGAGGAGAATCTTAGGGAATCTTTTTGCTTTTGAACTTTCTTGGCAGGTTGGCAGACAGTTTGGTAGAAACATGTCTACAGCATTTGCAATTATCACTGCAACACAATTTCATCTCCTCTTTTACTTGTCTCGACCACTTCCCAATGTATTTGCTTTAGCTCTTGGTAAGTGAACATTTCTCACTTTTGTGAAAACAGAAATCTTTTCTTGTTTTGGGTGGGTTTTTGATCAGGAGAGTGTAATTGTTCCTTTGTCAGCACGTAGTGAAGGACCCAACAACAGACTGTCTACCTTAGGAGAGAGTGATGAACTTACTCCTTTTCATAGAGTTGAAAAGGGTAGCAAGAGCAGAATGGAGAATAGAAATTCCTTCCAAATGGTTGTTCTTTTCTCAGCTGAGCATTACTATTTCAAGTTGAGATTCTGGATGTATGGGGGTCTTGAACAGTTTTTGAGCTATACTTAAGCAACTACAGGTCATGTTCAATATTCACTTGAAGTGACAGATTCTGAGTCATTGGTTTGAGTTCATTTCTGCACAGTGAACTTGGCTTTTACTTACTGGATGAGTGGGCAGCCCAAAAACACTTTGAGACTTCTGGTATGCCATACTCTTATTTACCTTTATTCTAGTGGCCAACTTACACTATGCTCTTCCATGAAACAATGGCACCAAGTTGCTGGTTTGATTTCATGATATAATCTTGGTCACTTAGATGGACATATCTTAAATGATGTCTAATGTTATGTTACAAGTCTACAACTAAGCTGTTGAATACCCAGAACTGAAGGCTTTGCACTCATGTTGTGTACTCAAAAGAGGCTGAGAGCTAAAGTGCTCTCACCCAGAGTTGAGTTTGTTCAATTTCTTTTTTGGGAGACACCTTGTTAATCATTCTTGCAGGTATTTACAGCAGTTGTGTTCCGGTGTGATGTGATTCTGCTTCTGGCTCCTATTGGCCTCACCCTTCTCTTGGTATGGCTAGACTTCCCATCACCAAACTATTTTTATCCAGTTTTTATCTGAATTTCTTCCATCAGCCTTCTGCCAAAGCTTTTACAGCACAAATTGCAGGTCTCAACCATGGACCTCCGTTTGTCTTTTGTTGGTTGGCATTCAGACATGTACATGATGATAACAGTATGTGACTTCAATTAAACATAAGTTCATAGCAAGAAACCTAGTCACTTAAGTACAGGGATATGGAGATCTCCTACTGAAAATGTACAGAGAGCTCCATAGTCACTGCTAGGTTCTCCTCATTGTTCATGGAACAATCCAGAACTAATTTGGTGAGTACCTGCTTTACAACAGTATGGTATCATGGTGCATACCAGTGTCGGTCCAGATTTGAGTTATCACCTTTGACCAGATGCTTGTGTGTGGGTCATGAGACAGATACAAGCAGTGACATTATGGGATGCAATTAGGTGCTGTGCAGCCACAGCCATAGTGAGCATAGGTATGCCTTCCTGTTGCATGTAATATTTCCTGTCCTTGGTTAGGGCGAGTGGGAGAATATATCCAGGTTCTTTAGGGCAGTTTCTGCATCATTATTCCAACCTCGACATGTCTGGTTAGAATGTGTACACTGCAAATTGGTCTCTAGTTCACACATTGTGCATTGATTGTCCCTGGTGTCAGTTGTTTAAGTAGTTGCAGCTAAGTATTGCTCCAGACTGTTCCAGGTTCCTAAGTTGACTTTAGTAATACTGATATATTGTGATTTCTAATGCAGCTGTGACTCTCTCTTTGGATTCTCTGATGTGGAATCACTGGATCTGGCCTGAGTTGCATGTGTTATGGTTCAACTCTGTGCTGAACCGCAGCTCTGAATGGGGTGTATCCTTTTACAAAAGATAAGCTCAAAGAATTGCCAAAACTTTCTTTTCTCTGCTCAGGAGAGTTTTATGTAAAAAGTGTGTTGGTAGCACATGTCTTGAAATCAGATTGCCCACCCATAAAGGGGCAGTGAATCTTTTGATCTTTGATTTTCTTCAGTTTCTTTACTGGATGTGCCTTCTGTGATGTCTACACCATTAAGTAGTTTTTGGAAAGGACTGGGAAAATTGCCACATATAGTCTTGTCATGCATGGTTTTCATACACACTTTTCATGTCAGGAACATGTTAGAAACATGTCTGCTAATCCATCATAAGATGCAATCCCTTAATGCTGGTACAGGTTTCTCCCCCTTACTGGTATTTCACCTCTGCATTGCCACGGGCCATGCTTGCTGCTTTCCCCTTGTCACTGGTATTTTCTCTACTTGTACTTCTGGAGATGTTAACTTCTCTTGGGTCTTTCTTGCTTTCCAAGTAGTAACCTCTACAGTTTGGTTCTTGCCTCTACTGCTATTAATGATGAAGTGCATGGAATGCAATTGCAGAAGGTTTTCTCATGGTCATAGCCAGCTTTCAAATCCCAATTTGGGTCACTGTTCGGAACTTGTATTCATCCACAATCCTGGGGTCTTGCAGGTAGGTCTAGTGCTGGAAAAGAGAATTGCAAAATATGTTCTTCCTGTACTGAGCTTCATTTTGGTCTACTCCAAACTTCCCCATAAGGTCTCTTTGTCTTGCTCATTGTTTCCTTGTTCTTGAAGTTTGTGCTATTCTGTGTAGTTCTAGTCATCAAGGCATTAGGGGAAAATATGGAAGATGCTAAGATTGATAGGATGTGGAGGATTGAGGCAAGACATGTTGCATACTCTGTAGAATCAGTTGTCAATTACCCTGCTTTTCTGTGCTTTTTCTGAAGTTCATGCAAAAGAAGGAAAAAAGAGAAACTTAAGGGTCCCAAATCTTTCTCTAGGGTATGGCCAAAAGTAAATAATGGGTTATGAATCTGGCTCTCTGTGTACATCATGCAAAAGGAGAGGATGGAAAAAGTTGAGAATCCCACTTTTTCTTCTAGGTCCTGGCCAAAATATATGGATTATGATTCCTGGCTAACTGGCATCTGCATTTGCTGGCAGTGAAGTTAACAATTTGGTTTTCGTTGTCTGAATTCCTGCAGGAACTACGCTTCATTCTTCCTGTAGTGCCTGTGCTAAACATTTCTGCAGCAGCAGCGATTGCTCGAATGTATGTTCCAATTAGGCTTAGATGCTTGCTTGTACATGAACAATCTAAAATGAAATAAGCTTACTCTGACAAGCGTGTTTCAGCTTGAAACAGAATCATACAATTGACTTCTTTGATTAGCTGTCTATTGAGTGCTAGCCAACATCATTACCAAGTCCTTCTGTTGCTTTCAGAATGCAACAGAAACTCAGGAAATTTTCAGCAGATTATTATCTACTTATCCACACCCACAGTTGAAGATGTCAGTGGGGAGTCATGGCTCTTGTTTCTGCTGTTCCTGATGAAGGTGATGGTCTGATACTTTGTGAGTGGTATTTGTACAGTTATGACCACACTTGCTCTTGTCATATTACCTTCAAAGGGTTGTTGTCTCTTTGCAATCTCATAGTTATGTTCCAACTCAGTCTTTCTTCTTCTTTTAGATTCTTTAGCAAAATTGTGCAAACTTCCCTCATAGAGGCCTTGGGAATCTCACATCACTCCAGCAATATGCATTGCTCTGCTTGAGTCAATTGAGCTGTTTCTTATACAGGGGCAAGCTGAAATGAAATGAACCTTACCCTCACAAGCTTTGCAGCTTGCACGAGGATATATTGAATTTTATCAACTATGTCTCTTGAGTGCTAGCTGACACAAGTGCATGGTGATATACATCATGACTGAGTCTTCCTGTCGCTTCTGGAAATGCAACAGTAACTCAGGATGAAGAGTTCTGTATATTTATTTGCCTAAAATTCTAAGCAGATTCTTATATGATTATCTAGACCCACCATTCGCAGCTGATGAAATCAGTGTGCAGTACTTGGAGCCTGCCACTGCCATTCATGGAAAGGTAATGGTCTTATACTTTGTGAGTGACACTCACAAGGTTATGACCATTCCTGTTGTGTTTGTTTTCAGTTGGCCAGAACTCACATAATCAAAGTGTTATTGTGGAGTGTCCTCTGCAGTCTCACAGATATGCTCTGGTTGACTTAATCGAGTTGAGGGAGAACAGTATGTTTGTTGCCATTTGTTTGGCATCTGTAGTCTATACATTGTAAAATTTTGTTGATTTTAATGCAGACACAACAACCGGCAGAAGCCCATGTGGATGGTGGCTCATGGGGTGTGCATTTTGTTGTTTCTTTTGAGGTATAGTCCAAACTTGATCACAGTGCTATTCTTTTCAAAATGGTAGACGCACCATTAGCAATCTTATCTTTGTATTTGTTTGATTAGTTTGAGAATGCAACAGCAGTCCATGACAGGACTGCTAGCTTGGGACTTGCTAGGATACAAAGGTGCCTAGGGGACACTTCTGCAAACATGGAGAATTTTGTGCATCTATTGAACAACCTTTAGTTTGATGAGGATTCTGTCTTGGGTCCTTCTGTTCCAAAGCATTCACAGATGTTACTTATGTTGGTGGCAGTGTAGTGGCCACAGTACTGATGTCTGCAGCCTCATATGCAAACTACCCTGGTGGTCAAGCCCTCCATACCCTTCATCAGCAAGGTTAATTTCTGCTCACTGTTGTAGCTGTGACTTATCACTGCTAGCCAATAATACGCCAGATATTTTTCTCTTCACTACTTATGAGGCCCAGTTTCTGTGTGTATTATCAGAGACAAATGTCAGCAATTTGGAGCCAAGGATTGTTCACATTGACACATTGCCAGCAATGACTGGGGTCTCACGCTTCTGTGAGAAGGGTCCACCATGGAGGTAATGGATTCAACCTTTGAAGATTTGTAGTCTAAGAAAGGACTCACACTCCTGGACATTTCTGCAGCTTAAATTTTGCATGGATTGCAGGTACTCAAAGGAAGAACACATTTCAATTGATGCCCTTGCTCTCCAAAACTTCACTTATTTACTGAAGTAAGTCATTTTCAACCTTGCTGTATCGAGGGTTCCTGATTTATCCTTTTGCCACTAGTCTTCTGGAAATTTCTCTGCTCCAGAAGTTGTTTTGGCTTCAAGCAGATCTTTCACAAAACCACCTTGGAGACTACTCTCCAACTCAGCTGCTCACTTCATGTGAAGTCCACTGTACTGTCTTCTTCCACCTAAATGGTTTGCCCAAAATTTTGGGCAGATAATTATATAATTATCTATGCCCAACTGTTGGAAGCTGATGAAGTCAGTGGGTAGTCATGGAAGCTCATCACTGCCACTCATGATGAAGATGATGCTCTGACACTTTGTGAGCGATTCTCTCTCATAAGGTTATGATTGTGCTTATTGTCATGGTTACCTTTAAACTGTTGTTTGTGGAGATTCTCTTCAATTTCAGGGAGATAGTCTTCTTTCCCAACCTAGTCTCTGCTCACCTTTTCTTGTTCCAAGATAGAAAAACTCCCAATACTCAGAATCTCTTTTTGCATGATAAAAATGGAAGTGGTGCTTACAGCTAAGTCCTTCTGACTTTAGAAGATTGTGCTGCTTGGCATGATGTATGTTTTCCTTTGTTTTGTGTATGTGGAAAAGCAGTGCACATCCTAGGGTACCAGGCTTTGATTGCCTGATCGCAGTTCCAGGATATGCTGGTGTGCGACTTCAGCTATCCGTATTGGCACCAATTCATCTGGTGAGATCTGTGATCAGATTCATATGGATGTGTCTGATTACTGTCATCTGATCTGTGCAATCTTGATAGTGCAGAGTTTTATAATCTGCCAATTGTGTTTGACCCACCAGTCAGTTTCCAAAACATAAAACAAGGGAACATGTAGGTAATTTTGCACTGCAAAATCTGTAGGCATCCTATTGTTAAATCTTATTTATCTTATATGTTTTCAGTTTGGTTTCAAGACACGGTTATGGTTGAGTGCACATTTGGTTTGAGTGAAAATAACTGCAAAGACTATATGCGTGAATTATGGTGAACTGGAAAGGACAGACAAAAATGGGCAGAGGGTTAATATTCAACTTTAAATTTTGAGCTTTTCCTTCAATGGGCAATAGTTACACTTCCAATTTCCTCAATATTTTGAGCTTTTTTCTTTCAGCATCTTTTCAGTGCGTAAGTTCTAGGACTTGCTATTGAAACAATGGCTGTTTTTGTTGTTTCTCAAAACATTGTTCCTTCTACTTGGTTTACTACAACCCTAAGTGCAAAATTCTCAGTCAGTTTTCAAACTTGAATGCTACCTTAGCTTTTTATTTTTTTTGTGGCAGGCAATGGCTCCAAAAGTTTACATACATGGACATCAACAAAGTGGGCTGATTGATCATGTGCGATGGCCTCGATGTCAGTCAAGCTCTGCTTAAGGTTTTTTCTCACTCTCCATCACCAATTATGTATGAAACACTCATCCCTGCTTAAGCACATACTATCATGATCACCCCATTGCTGACAAGTTTGCAATGTCTAAGAGACAAAGATGTAATGACAAACATTCCTGAGTGAAATTTGTAAATCAAAACACAAAGCTTATGGTCTCAAGCTTGTTGCAGCTTGAACTAGGATACACTATTGACTTTCTGTTTTTTGTTAGCTATGTCTCTTGCTTGCTTGCTACTTAATGCAAATGTGATGACTAAATCTTCTTCCCATTGCTTCTGGAAATTTGCAACAGAAACTCAGACTGCAGATCTTTTTGTGTAGTGGATTTTGGATTTCATTTCCTGTATGTGCTCCCCACCCAAATATAAACCTGACCTTAAAACCCTACAACCTTAGAAATCCTTTTTAAAATCCTAAACCCTTTGTCATGTAACCCCTCAATTCATTGGATATACACTTCAGAAATGTGCCCATGGTAGTAGGGAGTGAACTAAGGTACATGATGATGCAATGTGTCATACCTTTGCTACCATTGCATAGGAGGTAGTTTCCACATGGTATATGTAAACAAATTACATGTTTGTGAAAACCTCTTACAAATTTTAGAGTGTATGTGTAGTAACTATGAAGCTTTGCAACTTCTTCAGAAGTGGTTCAGACAAAGGAAAGGAGTTTCTGAGATTGACATTACAAAGGATTTGTGACTTCAGAGGGGGCTCCAATGAACGAAAGAAATTATTGAGATTTGACATTAGGGAGATCAATTCCTTGCTTTTATCAAATAGAAATCTTTAGATGTTTGCACAGATGAGCAAATCATTTTTTTACAAAATTGTGTTAACAAACTGTAGCATTGTGTGTTGGATTAATATCCTGGCAGCATGGCATTACACCTTCTAAAAATTGATGGTGGCTGGAGCCCAAGGTCAGGTGTAATGCTACACTACCAGAGGCATTATTCAGTTCAGAGGGTGTAATGCAAGGCACATGTAGGTAAAATTCCTTTCACTATATGCTTGGAACAAAGACATTCATATTAATTTGGAGCCATTCACAAAGTCATCCTCTAGTAGTTGCAAATTGCAGAAATAGAACATACAATTAAACACCCTTTCTAGCCTTACTCAACACACTTTAATGTCCACATCTTGTTGTCCCAATTGTTTACAAATCTTGTTAAAGATTGGTTTACATTCATCTTGAGTTTTAGACCCCGCCTGTCAAAAAGCCTTCTCAAAATATAAAACAACTACATTTGTGAAGGGGGTGCTTGTATTCAGGTCAAACCAAAACTTTTTGATTTTTGAATTTGATGCCTTTGATAACTATTGCTCTATAGAATTGACAAGTTTTGTTAAAGTTAGACTTAGCATAACATTAGTTGTAAGATGGTGGCGTTTGGAAGATTCATCGATGACATTGGTGTGGAGTATTGACCATTGTGATTAACATTTTTTCTATTGAATCCCTTTCATAGCTCTTCAATAGAACCAAGCATTAGCTTTGAAACCATATTTAAAGAGGGATATGCTTGTTTTTCTTGTGTGTGGGTTTTTCATAATTTTTTTTCGATTCTACTACTACAGGAAGGTTAGACTATTTGTGATGTTTGATTTTAGTAATACTACACTACTCTTGCAAAAGTAGACTTTCTTTTACAATTTCTTATTCTTCCTATTTGTGATGTTTGATATTGTTTAGATCTAATCTAACATCCCGATTTGTTTTTTTTAACTGGTCTAAAGTTATGATTGCTTTTCATTACCTATTGAACTATTTGGAATCCTATCGCTTACATATTTCTTTCTTCTGTAATTTTTTTGAATCCTTCAAATTTGATTTAAATCCACCTTTGAAGGTGAATTTTGAAGGTGAGCCTCTTTGACAAACAAGTCTACATGGGTCTTTAAATCATCAAGCAAGGTTGAAATCTATTACAAGTACATTTTGAAGTTACAAATTGTGTACATCACAAGGTTGACAACAATTTCCTTATGACATTTTTCAGAGTGGGATTGCTATGTTATCTCCACATTGCAACACTTTGTGACAACACAAAGAGGTAGTAAGTTTCTTGTGAATAAAATATTGAGGATGCACCAAGACTACCAAAAAGCCTATCAAAAAGAAGAGAATCACAAGATCTATGCTTGTAACCACCAAACTAAACTGCATGCTATGTTTAAAGACAAGACAAATATTTCAATAGTAAAAGCTGAACCCAAAAAGAGGATGCTTTGGGAAACAGGGTTTTGGCAGGAACAAACTACATATAAGCAAATCCCCATAGGAGGTGGTTTTTTCAAGGATAATCAAATAATGAAAAATAAAATTCTCACCAATTGGGCCAAAGAGGAAAAAGCTCCAGAAAAAGTTTTTAATTGTTATTTAAGATTTCCAATAGTAAGACCCTCCAATTCAATTATCATTACCAAAGACTACCAATGTGGATTTCAGTAGCTATTTTTGTATTGTTTATATTTTGGATTGTTTTAGAGTTTATCACTTAGAATTAAGTTTTGAGTTTCTCATGCAGTCCCATTGTTTTTCTTGTGAACCCGCAAGTGCAAACAAGATACTTTGAGAGAATTTGAATTTATATTAGTTTATCAACATATGTGAAAGTAATAATAATAATTTATTATTATTATTATTATTATTATTATGGGTTTTTCTAGAGTTTATCATCCATAATTAGATTTTCAGTTTCCCATGGAATCACTTTGAAGTTTGTTTCTTTGGTGAACCTGCAAGTGAAAACAAGACACCTTGTGAAAATTTCAATTAATATTAATTTATCAACATATGTAAATTCATTAGTATCTTTTTTTAGACGAATTAAATATTTTCTAGAGGGCATTGTCCCTTCCAAAGGGGAGAGGTGATTGGTAGATTAATGTTTGGGACAATTAACGATTATAACAAATCCAAATTGGTCTTCATTTTCTTCCCATTTCTTGTAGAGTTCCACCAACTCAAATGTTTCATTTTGGCAAGGTCACATGTTTGAGTATTACTTTACATTAATAGAGGGTGTCTTTTGTGTGAAGCAAAAATGTCACGGCCAATGAAATTGTTGCATTTGGTGGTCTGAATTTTACCTTGAGTGAACTTAGAACAATTAAATATTTAACTCTTAGTTTAAAGATATTTTAGTGGGTTAGAATTTTATAGGACCAATGTAAAATGACAAGAAATGGACCATGATTTCCAATGTTAAGCAAACTAGGCATATGTGTAGGCCAAGATTTTTAATTTTCAAGCCAATGGGATTGCTACATTTGGTGGTCTGATAATGTTTTCTTAATTATCTTGAGAGGGAGCTAATAGTTCAATGTGTAATAGCTATTATTTGCATAGAGCCCGGTTCTTGCACATTACTTATGGTTTACTTATGGTGGGAATTATAAAATTGTCATTCTCCTTCTTGCAATTAGCAAAACTGAAGAACGATGATCCTTCCTGGTCATTATATCCTTCTTCCGTGCACGTTATGATGTAATGTAGTCGCTTCCCGGCTCCACTTGCCCGTTGATGTTGGCTAAATGGAGATTGAGATTCATTGAATTATAAAACTAAGCTCTGCTATATTCCTTGCAACTGGCTTTTAGGATGCCTCACGAAATCATTCATATTTCATCGCAATTTTCAAAGAATTTTCCACACTAGGTAATACCACATCATACACATTCACAAATTAGTCATCTGCATCTTTTTCCTGCGGAAAATGGAGTGGTGTCTTGAGATGAAGACCTGAACTGGCCCAGATCATGAACATATAGGTGGATGAAATCACATTTCTGAAGCTTTAGTAACGGAAGGTACTTTGATAAGCAGCTGCGGAGCAGGAGCAGGGATAGAATCACTTAAGCATTGGAATCACTACAACTTCATGAAAATCGTACTCTTCCAGGAGGGCATGCGAGAAGGAAGCAACATTCAGATATGGCCACCTAGCTCATTGACTATCAGAACTGGGTAAACTTCCATCAGTCCAACAACAAGAAGTATGGAGGTTATTTATCAATTTCCAACTGTTGCGGCCACTCACCTCGGATGCTTGAGTTCCGTTGAATAATGGACTGTTGTTGCTGGCACTCACACCGGATGCTTCAGCTCCGTTGAGTAATGGGCTGTCGCTTGCACTTTCCCCGAATGCTTCAGCTCCGTTGAGTAATGCCGACATGCAGAGAAGCCCAGCTGCCATAGCTAGAAGCGCCATCTTGTGCGAAGCCATGATGAATCTCCGATCAACACTGAAATTGAGCTCACAAGTAACAATTGACTAGAGAGAGAGAGAGACCCACGGTAGCTTGAATGCAATTTCAGTTCTTAGAAAAAAACTTTATGAATAACCTCAATTCTTTAAGATTTTTTCTCAGTTTTAGAGAACCAACAAGGTTTCAGAAATCCCCAAAAAACAAAAAACTGCTAATTTTCAAACAATCTGATTTTCACCCGGTTCTTGCCTCCAAAGGACTTATCCCAAGATCTTCTAAAGAGGGATCATAGTTTTTTTTATCACTAGGTTACACTCTCATGTACAAGAAGAAATAGATGTGATTGCTTTTGTTTTAAAATGACATTTGTGTCGATACCCTAATTAGTTTTGGCAAATTCAAAATTTAAATAAATTTGTCACCTTATACTTTGCACAAATGAAGTTGTAGTCTATTGACAAATGCACTCTTTGACCTCCAAGAGGTTCTTGGGTCCAAATTTCCACTTGACAAAATTTATGCTTATTATTTCAACTTACTAGCCTCTAGTAGGTTAAGAATTGGACCACATTGATTATTAACCCCATAACCATCATAGGTTGTCAAAGTTGGGGCCAAATGAGACATTGGATCTTATTGGGGAAGTAGGGTTTTTAGTGTCAACCTTGTCATGTTGCATTAGTAACATTTGTTTTGACATCAATGTAGTTTAATGTCACATCAAAATCAACCTAGGAAAAACCTTAGGTCAAATTTATTTATTTTTTTGCAAAGGTAAATAATTCTCCTTTACAAACTTCACATGTGTGGACTATCTAAAAAAGTTATCTTGGACAAAGTAGCACATGTGAATTTCACTAATCATTGATGACAACAATAAATACCATTGTAAGAATTGTTTTTGGATTTTTTAAAACAAAGATCAATTATAGTTTACGTAATTGAAGTTTATGTCGAAGAATGATTATCTTTGTTTACGAACGATGGCCCTTGTCTTCTAACAACAACCTCGTGTCCACGAATGACTACTTTTGTCCAAAAAACACAACCAAATTTCAATTACCTTTGTTTAAAGAGCGACTACCCTTATTCAAAAAACACAATTGAATTACAATCGCATGTGACAAAAAACTGGAGGTTACCAAAACCTTGGAATTCTTCCTGGTATACGATAACTACAAGAGATGGCATGCATCTAATTTTTAAAAAGTTCCATGAAATCAAAAGTTGTCAACTATCAACTAGAACCTAGGTGAATCATGAACCTTTCAAATTTTCTCTCATTGAGCATCCACAAACCTCTAATGGCATTGTTCATTCCCATATTCCTAGTGTATCCCAAAAGCTTTTACAAGAAAAGAGATTTTACCCAATCCCACCCTTGTTAGAAAATAAACCTTTATCTCCCATATTTCAAGTGAAGACTAACAGCAGATTCAAACTTGAAGTGGCTGACAAGGGCACTCACTTTTTCCCACTCAAACACATTCACCTTTAAATAATGCCATTAGAGATTTTTCATGAACCCCTCTATTATGCATCATTTTCACCACTAACCCATCACTAGCAAAGTGCCATAGATTTTACATCTCTAATGCAATAAAAAGTCATGCATGCAAAGCATTCATCTCTCAATGCATTTCTACATAACACCTTCTATTAGCTTCCATAAAAATAAACAAACTTCAAAATATTTAGTTCTTCTTCTATCCTTTTCAAAAACCAACCCCCCTTGTTGCAAAATTATCATCCTTCATATATTAGCAACTCCTCATCCTTCCATAATCCAACACACCAATTGGAGCCATACTCCCACAAAATGCCACAAAAAAACAAACTAACATAGATAAGCTTGCAAGTTCGTATTCGAAAACAAAAAAAGCAAAATGCCCACATTATCCCTCCTCCATGAATGCACAACCTACAAAAATAAAACACAAAAAAAACAACATACTATTCCAAGCACCATATGGTTATTGTGTCATGACAAGCATTTTGTTGCATCAATCACCGGTCAAACTTTGGTAACTTTTTCACTTTAGGGCTCCTTCTAGGTCACACACCCTTGTCAAGGGACCAATTGCCCTTGTATGAGCAACAATCCATGGACCACCATGACCAAGGAACAATTTGTTAGGTGAAAAAATGATTAGTTTTGAACTTTTTATGTTAACCAACAAAGTTACCATTATTACATAACTAATCATTAATAAAAAGATCACTCAAGTTGATTCTCGAAAGTGACTAATCAAAATTGCCTACTAAAACTACTAATCAAAATAGCCAAAATTGATTGCCAAACTTCATGTTTTTGGCATTTTCAAAGGTCAAACCAATTTTGATTGAAACATTTTAAATGACACTGGAAAGCTTTTTCCAAGGGCTATAAGATAGACTAGGCCATCAAATGTTCAAATTGGAGTTCATTTGAAAAAGTTATGAATTATTAAAATTTCTATGAAAAATATTCATTTTCTAATGATAGCAACTATCGACCAAGAGGATAGCCAACTCGATGGCAACCAAACAAAAAGACATAGTTTTAAACTTAAATATCACATGAATAATAAGAGGTAGTTAGTTATAACCATTCAAACGAAAGGGAAATGGTCCTAGGAGTAAAAAAGGAATATTTGATGCATTATGGGAAGGACCATAGAGAAGGAATAGAAGAATTGGAGAGAAGAAGAGCCTAAATGGAAGGAACAATTGAGAAAATATTGTTCATTTTCTTCTAGGGTGAAAATGGGAAAGTAAGGTCATGGAAATGAATGGTGATTATCCAAGTAATTGAAACTACATGACATTATTGTTTTGGATTATCAAATGATGGAAACATTCTTGCATGTATGTGGGTGTGTATGTGTGTACATGTGTTTATGAACTTGTGTGTGCATGCACAATAGTATTCCTTGTTTTAAAATAAAAAATTGTTTGCATATGTGTGCAAAGTTCTACTAAGATAATTGTTGAATACATGGAATTTAACACATAGAAGTTGGTGCCTTGGTTATTATCAATATGTGGTATTTGTAGTAATGGGGAAGGGCAAGAATACGACAATGATGCATTTTTAACGTGTATGATAAATTGGGTGTAAAAATATATTGCTAACACAAATCACTTTTGTCCAAGGAATGACTACTTCTTAAGCAAGGGTGGTCATTCCTTAGACATGTGGGATAATCTCCTTAGACAGGGAATGACCAAATTTTGGTCATTCTAAAATGATGGGAAGGCCTAATGGTCATTGGTGGTGTAACCCAAAAGAATAGTAAAATGCATTTTGAAAATTGAAATGCTTAAAATGACATGAAATTGTACACAAAGAAAGGTTGGTAGTTGGCATGCTTAATTCATTACAAAAAAATGAATTTACACACAAATGAAAGTTGTTAATTCTTTACTTTTTCATAAAGAAAACAGGAAATTGAGAATAGGAAAAAAGGGCACCCATGCAAAAAAAATTGGGCATACGAAAAAAATGATGTGTATATTCATACAATGTAGGCAATTGAATCTAGGTAATCAATTTAAATGCCATCCTACTTTGAATTATGCCTATGATATTTAAATCTCATTGCCCCTATGACTACCTTCCCCCATTGTAGAATTAATGAACATGGAACATTGTAGGTTGTGCTTTTAAAATTTTTGGCTAAATGTCTTTGAAAACCACAAAGCAACATTAACCTTCATGGGATTTGGAATGTACACAAGGCAATTTGGTTGAACATATAATCTTGAACCATTTTGTAGAAAGATTGACCATGGAATTGGAGGTCCACCTTGATAAATTCCCACACATCCCTAGGCAACTTTTTCATTTGAAAAGATTCCTATAAACAACCTCCCCTTGCAAGTTGGACCTAGTGTTGTTGAGATGTGTTCCAAAATGGAATTCTTTATGCACCTTATCCCAATTTTCGTATGCCACTTGGTAGAAAAAACCCCAATATCCATCATTTGGGTCAAAGTTCAAGGGCATGAACATTGTAATGATCATGGTGGAGTCCTTGTCAAAGTTGCAAAATTGAGCAAATGCACACCATGTTGCCATTTTCATACAAGGTCAATTCCCCATTCCTTTCGTATTTGGGTGCATTTTTTGGGTTGTATTTCCAATGTAATGACATGCAATGTTGTAGATTGAAATGACATACAAATTGCCTATGAAACAACGTTCAACATTACACACATCACCTATGCTACACCATGAATGAAAGGAATGACACCTTACAGATGGTACATGTGGGGCATGTGCCCAAAGCTTGGCCCCCTTCTAGCCCATATGGGTGGAGGCAAATTGGGTGGGTGGTGCCATCATATTTGAAGGATTGAAGTGTTGGCCAAAAACGTGTAATTGTCCTAGGTGTGGATTGGGCTATTCTACATTCCCACTCTAAGTGTAATTGGTGAAGCCAATTTATGTTATTGTTCCCATTGCTTTGCTTGGGCAAGTCTAACAAACCCACTATTACAATCTAATAGATTGGTAATTAAATTTTGAAAAGCAAGTGTACTTTGACACTAGGGCAATTTTTCCATTAACAATAGATTTGTTTTTTTAATTTTCTCTAGTAGTGTTTTCAAAAATTCAATATCTAACCCTACCACAGTTTCAATGATTGTAGACCCCCCACATGGTAGCCATTCAAGTTTAAATTGGCAAAATTATTGTTGAAGAGTGTTACCATATGGTGGTTTTGGAATTAACATCATTATTGTAAATTTGAGGAAATGACTAAGATTACCAATTCTTAAACTTGTTTTTTTAAAACTTAGAATGGTAAATCAAATCACGACCAAGCCTATAGGATTGATTAAAAACCTCAAAGTTCACATCCATGGAATTTCTTACATAATCACCTTTATTATCATTCAACATAATGTATTGGATGTTAGCTACTCCATCTTGTTAAATAGATCATGGTTGGAAAATGACAAGGTTTCCCATGATTGGGGGACAAACTTGATTACCAAAAAATGTAATGGAACTATTAAATTATTGTTGGCACTAAAAAATTGGATCAAAATACAAAAACATCTTTAAATCTTCCTTTGTTATGACTTGTGAATGAGGTTATCAATGAAGAAAAAGACATGTTGTTTGTTGCAAAACTTGACTTGTTTATAATTGATACAATGAGCTTTATCAATTAGCTTATTGAAAAATGCATCACCAAATTTGAAGAACAATTTCAACGTATTTTGAAACTTATTTTAGTAGATATTGCCCTAACATTAATTTGTTTTAAAAATTTCCAAATTTTTCAATAGACATTTTTGGAAACCAAAGGTGAATGCATGGGCAAATGGATCACTTTTGGTGTCAAATGTTCATTTTGTGTTTAAAATGCTTGTGGTGAATAACATTATTTTGAATTTGTAAATTAAAAATTGGTAATACATTAAAATTAATATTATGGATTTTTTTCCTTTGTTTTGGTAACTTTGGTAGCATGCTCACCCCTAAGCACTAGGGTAGTTCATTTGGCTTAAGCACATATTCCTTGTCATTGGGCTTATTAACCTTGGGTGGGCCTAGTGGTTAACTTGAGCTAATGGTTGGCCTCTATTGAGCACAAATTAAAGGCTAGTAACCATCCCCCCATTTGACTACATTTACTAATCACTATTTTTTTTTTCAAAATTAAATAGAAACAAGGAGCAACAAATGTCAAACAAGAATTAAAGAAAGAACTAGATGACTAAAAACTACTCGGTAATATTGTTTAAAGCATTTTGCATTATTATTTTTTCAAATTATGCTTGGCTATGAATACCATTTTTTTTTTTTAATTTACAAAATTGTAAAGGATTGTGTGTACAACTTACATTGGTTTTTTTTAAAAGATTGGTGTTTGCGTGTTTTTTTGTGATTTTCATAAGTTTAGGGTTTTGTTTTTGTTGTTTTAGATTTTGCTCATGGATCTAATTTCATTTGGGCAAGTTTTTTTCATTTAAATGCTCCTTATTTGTTACACTTGGGAATTTTATGACAAAGTGTGGAAAGTTACTATCGTCATAATTTTATTATACAAATTTACATATTTTGATTATTAGTAAGATTTAGTTATTTATTAAAGGACCAAATGCAAGTTTTTCTACATATTCCTACAAGAAATCGCCATTTTGGGTTACTAAAATGTGATTTGTTTAATTGTGTATTCATAATTATTAATTTTATATATATTTATATATTTTGGTTAATAGCCATATTTGGCTATATATATTGAAAGACCAATCCAAAGTTTTTTTTAATATATTCCCATGAGAAATCAAAATCATCATTTTTACTAAAAATTATGTAAAATCGTTGTAATCTACCGGGATCTTTATGTAGGTGAAGGTTTTAGGGCTTTTAGGGTTTCACCAATAGGACCTTTCTGATTTTGGGGCCCCCTCCTCTCGGGCCTACCAACCTCGTGTGGGCCCTTAAAACCTTCTCCTATACATCAATCAAGCCCTAAACCTATATGCAACGAGCCCTAAAACCTATCACAATTTTAGAATCCTAAGCTTTTAAAAAGTCTTGGAGTTTTAAAACCCTAAACCTTGACCCCAAAAAAATGTCTTTGGAGGAGGCCACTTTTAGTCCAAGTAGATGATGCATATACACCAAACCCTAAAATGATCTCAGCTTAAAACCCTAACCCTAAAAAACCCTGAACAATGGGGGTTTTTTTTGTTTATCAAGTAGATTATGCCTTCATATACACGCAAACCCTAGAAACGATTATACCCTAATTATATACCAAACCCTAAAACATAATACACCAAACCCCAAAATGATCTCAGCTTAAAACCCTAACCCTAAAAAGAACCTGAACAATGGGGTTTTTTTTTAATCAAGTACATTATGCCTTCATATACACCAAACCCTAGAAACGATTATACCCTTATTACATACCAAACCCTAAAATGTCACTGTTTTTTTTCCAGTGAAGAAAAGCTTCGCCTGGCAATTGTTGCCAAAGGATTCCACATGCTCTTCACGAGCATGTGCGAGTGCGGAAGCTTGCCTCTGATGTAAAACGGCTCCGAAGAAAAAGAGTGTGATGTGAAAAAATCTGGAGCGCATTCTGTTTTGGTCTTCGAATTTTTTTGGGGGGGGAGGTTTCGGGGAGCAGTCTGTCTGGATTATTGATTGAGAGGAGACGATGGGTGGTGCTGTGCTGTTCGAGGGTGCCAAAGAGTCTCCGGCATTCCGACTCATGACACAGATGGTGTGTGTTTTTCCCCTTCTTCCCTTTTCTCTTACTCCCCCCTTTTGTTCTTCTTGTATTCTTTAGCTTCTTTCAGTGCAGGGATTTTTGTAGGGACTTGTGGATTTTGTGATGCTGAATTCGAAGTCTTGATCTCATGGAAAGAAAGAAGTAAATAAGTGTTCTTGAGCATCATGCTGTTGTTGCTTAGGTTTTTTTTCTTTAATGCAAGTGCAGAATTCATTCGGGGGTTCTTGGAGAGAACCAAGACTAGACCCAGTAATAAGTAAGCAAGCTTGGTTGAGAATTTGGGAACAGTTTTTTTTTTTTTTTCCCCTGTTGTTAGCCAGAAATGCATCAAACACTTGTGAATGCGTGTTTTTGGCAATGTAAAAGATTCTAGTTGTGTGTATCATTTGCAGTTTCTCTTCTGAATTGTTGCAGGGCTGGGCAGAAGGCTCTGGATTGGGGAAGGACAATCAGGGAATGAAATCACACATTCGGGTCAAGAACCGAACTGACAATTCAGGTACCACTGATACACCATGATTATTTCAATGGATTTGCACAATGATCAATCCTGATTTTGCAATGAGGAGTTCTTGAATTTGGGGCTTTTCTTTTCTGGAGCACAAATTCAAACACAGTGGATTCTGACATCAATAATTCTTACATTGATATGGGCAGGCAGCAAATTTATTTTTTCCCCTGGTTCACTTGGGACTGAATTCTGAGATTTTTTGTGTGTTGCAGGTGTGGGTGCTGCTGAACACCAAGCAGTGACTAGGTGGACTGTCAACACGCATGTGTTTGATAACATTCTCAAGAACCTCAAAGTGGTATGTATCTCCTCTCAAAGAACTTTCTTTTTGAGTGTTTGTAAGTTGATGTTATGGTTCTCTTCTCACTCATGTATGAGTTTCTGAGATATACTGTCCAGTGGATAAGCCTTTCAATATTGAGATGGTTGTGTGTTCTCAGAAGAGTGGGTTGGTGTGAAATGTTGCCTTTCTTGTGTCTGTTTTTATGCTCTTTGGATCCCCACGGTGTAGCTCAAAGTGTGGATTTTGAGATGGCAATCAAGCCTGGGTCTGTGAGAATCAGTGCAACAGAGATTTTGCTTGGTGTTGACTTGGGTTAGCTGGGTGGTTATGGTGGCATGTGAACAGCAAGCTGCAGGTTCTGATACCAAAGAAGGTGTGTTTTTCTTCTGTTTATGAGAAAGAGAGGATCCTTTTTATAGGCTCCTTCTGTTGAATCTCAATAAGGTTTTTTCATGGGGGAGACTTGTCTTCTGAAGATAGTTCATAAATGTTGTGGAAGTCACAATGCTGCTGGGCATGATGTTTGATAAAACATTATATGGTGAATGTCATTTCTGCAGAGCTAAATTCAGAGGCAGAGGGTGAGCATCAGGATGAAGCCACAGAGGTTGAAGCAAAGAAAGTCGCTCATCCTCAAGGGAGGTGAGTACATGAGTGTGGGTTGAAGATTATCATTACACAACTACATTATTGCTCCTGTTTACTGAATGATGACCAACATTGTTGAACACCAGTTCTTAGCCAGATGTCATATGCTGTTAGATTTGATCCCTGAGCAATAGATGGATCTGCTAAGAAGAAGGGAGTCAACATGCGGATACTCCATCCAATAAGGCATGATCGATGTAGATTACAACTCCTCTTCTCAATTGTGTCAGTGCCAAGTCAATGTACATTTCTGTGGTTGATCAGATGAACTGATCAATTGAAGTACCCTGTCAAAATTATGAACCTTGATATGTGGCGCAGGTACAAGAGGAGAGAATGTGGGAAAGTGGTTAATTGTTACTCTGAAACTGGCATTCAATCCATTCTGGTGAACATTCCATCTTTCCTGTTTCACTTGAGAGGGAGATGGGTGGAGGGTGACATTAGGACACACAGAAAAGTGGTTGCTTGAAAGTAGCTCTTTGTCTAGCTTGGGGAGTCTGCATGTCAATAATGTGATGCTTGCATTATCTCTTTCACATTATTTGGCAGTATCTTTTCTCAACAGTAAATCCTGTGTAGGCTTGTTGGCTGTCACTGGAAAACCACATGGAAGTGATTGGTTTACACAATGGTTGTTTTACATGACAGGGTTGCAAGAGTGATGAGAATGGAGCTCAAGTTGCAATTGAAGTGTCAGCAGAGGCCCCTAAGGCAAAGATTGAAGACAAGGATGCTGAAGTGTCTGTGACTGTCAGTAAGAAGAAGTCAAAGATGAAGTTAGATAAGATCTCAACAGGTGGGCACCCTCATCTGTATCAGTTTCTCTTTGTGATTGTTGTTTATTGTTCATTCAAAAGCAAAGACCTGTATTGTACTGATTTTTAGGACTTACTAGGAACACATTCATTTTGTGAGGGAGATTGTGGAGCTGATTTTTTTGTGAAACACAATCTCGAGAGGGCATTCTGTGGCTGATTAGGCACCTATAAACTTGCAGTTGCATGAAACCTAATTGTTACAAATGTTGTTATTGTTGCTTTTTTTTTCTCTTTTCTTTTTGGTTGGGTTTCCTCTCATTTCATACTTGCAGATTGGGTGCTGGAAAAGTTGTCAAATCTGAAATCTCCCTAAACTTATTATTTCAGGTTGAGTTAAACCTGTAAGTGTTGAGAATTTCTCAGTACTTATGAAGATATTTGTTTGCTATTTGCAGTGGTTACAACACTACTGAACAGAGAGAACAATGTATTCAAAGAAGATGTTTCTCCCAACAGAGTGAATACTGAAGCAGGTTCACCAGTTGTTAAAGAATGGTGGGGTTCAAAGTATGGGTTTGTCAGAGGTGGTAAGCTTGGTTCTAAACTCCATGATGGAGACAGCAGCATCAATGAAGATGCTCCTTACCGAGCAGCAGACAAGACCACATTGAATGCACGTACTGCATTCTGTGAACAGGATCAAGAAAGCTTGTACAAACTTGTTCAGGTCAAAAAACTTGACACAGTACAGCCCAAATGGCCTATCCTTGTTGAGAATTGCTTTGTGTTATGATGCCAGATTACTCACCAGCTTGTCTACACCTTCTTGGTGCAGGACAAGGCTACAGCAGGGAAGAGGGGTTTGGGAATTGGTGACCGCACTCGGAAACTGGGAGGAGCTCATTTCAAAGGACAGAAAACAATTTTTGGTGATGATGGTGAGAGTGATGGAAATGAAGCACAGAAGGACCAAGAAAGCACTCTTGACCAGAGCACAGATTCTGAGAATTTGCAGGCTGGTTCAGAAGATAAAATATGCAGGAAGAAACAGAAAATAGGGGATGGAATCAAAAAGGGGGGTGTAAAGCAGGAGGGGGGATCTAAGGTGAAGTTGAAAGACCTAATAGCACACTTTCTGTCAGAGGTCTGATTCATCCCCAATTCTTGTTTCATTTCAGCAATGCTTTTGAAGGGTGTCTTGTTCCAGTCTGGTATCCAGCAGGTATCTTTAGCATAACACTAAAAGGAAGCCCCACCCAGATTGGTATGCAACAAGGATTCATGATTTGTAGCTTGCAAGATTCATGAATTAACTAACATGTTATTATGTTCATATTACAGGCACCAGAACAGGGTATGAAGTTGAAACGACTAAAGAAACAAGTGATTGCCACTACTTGCTTGATTTTGGATTCAGAAGGTGATCAAAAGGACACCTTCAAAGAAAAGGTAAATTTGTCTTCATAATCTGAATTGATTTAGTTTCTTAAAGTGTGTTTATGTTTGTGATGGGATTCTGTGGACTGTTTGTGAGATCTATGGGTGATGTTAAAATGTGACGAGTGGTTTTAGGGTTTAGAGTCTTGTGTGTTAAGATACCAGCCCAAGATAGACCTTGACCTTGAACTGTGAAAGGTAGTGTATCTGTTTGCTCCATCTAGAAAGCATAACAATGATGGTTGCTGTTTCGTGGTAATTGCCTGAGAGACACCATGAGCAACATCCCAAAGGTTATGACCACACCCATTGCCATGTCACCTTCAAAAGAGTTGTTGTGAAGTTCTCTGATACTGCTTCTGGAAATGTAGTATTGTGCTTTGGAGCATCCATTTTCAAAGCCAGTTTCAGAGAACTATTAGACACAAAAGAGGAGAATGATACAACCACACAGAGTGGTTTCTTTTGTTCTGTGTTCACTATCTTTTTCAGTGCTGTGGTTTCTTGACAAACATTTTGTAATGTTCTTTGCAGTTGCTAAAGAGCTCAAGGTTTGTCGTGGAGGGCAAGAAGGTTTTCCTTGCAGGTGCTAAGAAAAGAACTTGATATGGCAAATGTTTTTTTGATCAGTTTTCTCCTCCAGTAAAATTGCAGGAGGGCCCCATGTTTTTAGGATCATTGCTTTAGCCCTCCTTGTAGTGTAGGACCACTATACTGTAACTTATGTTCAAACCAGGAAAGCAGGTAGAAGTCCATTGTAAGGCATTGATGGGTCTGGATCCCTCCTCAGATCATTTTTGATCAATCCAAAAATTGATCTACACTAGAGTTTAGTATAAACGGCAGAACCTGTTATGCGTTTAGCTTGGCATGGCAGTGAGGTTTCAGGTGCTCAAATCATAAACTGGGGGGGATTGTTACATGATGGATCCCAAGGGAATCTGTTTTTTAGCTGAAAATAGCAGTTAACTTTAGCTGTTGTGAATCATAGAGAATGGGATTCATACATGCATACACCAGATGTTGGCAAAATGTGGTGTTGCAGCAGAGCATGAGCTTTGTAGGATATTGGCATGCATATACAACATCATGAAAATCAAATTTGCATATCTACTTGGTCCAAGTCAAGATTTCATATTATTTCTACTCTCCATTTTGAGAACAGATGTGTGATTGTTGAAATGGAAAATCCCAAACTCTTAAACAAAGTCTCAATATATGTTTTAGTAGCTAGTTAACATCCTATACATGTTTGCATGACAACTATATACATGCATTGTGGTTGGCATTCAAACTTCTCCAATCTACCTATGTAGTACATCTGATGAATCTACATGTTGGGATCCTTACTGAATTTTTGGTTGTTGTTTCTGGTGGATTTTGAGGTGAAGCCCGTTTTGGAAGATAGGAAATGGATCCATTGCAATTTTTTCATTTGGGTCAACCATTGACCATTCATAATTGAGCACCAAGTAATGTAAGAACACAACCATTTGAGTGCGTGCAAACTCAATACCGGGGCACATATGAGGTCCACCACCAAATGGCACATAAGTGAAAGGTTGTGGTCCTTGTCCTTCAAACCGAGATGGATTGAAACTTTTAGGATTTGGGAAAAAAGTTGGTGACATGTGTGAGCGCCCAACATGCCAAAAAAGCTGCAACATCATGAATGGGATGGTTATGATCTAGATGATGTTTAAGCTATACAACTCATAAGGAACAACATTTTAATCCAACAGGGTCTTAGCTATTCAATCTTTAAGATCAATTGTATTTGAGTTGTAAGTGGTTTTGATTTCAAATATCATATAGTGATATCCATCTAGAATTAGAATGTGGTTAGGAGTCAAATGATCATCAAATGATCTAGATCACCAAAATAAACCTATCATGCGGCAAAATCAAGTGGATCTTTGCCCTACTAGTTATGGTTATTGAAGTCCATATGCACTTAATAAAAGTTGTATATCGAATGTACTTATTAGTCTTCAATATTTTGAAACATTAAAAATTACAAATGAATGAAAATAATTTGGAATTATTTCAAGCATCAATATTTCCTAAAATCAAGGTTTGGTGAAGAATTCATAATAGATTGGATCATACTTTTAGCAGAAAAATTCAATATTGTGTTTCCCTACATAGTGCCCTTAGATTTCAAATTCACAATGCTAAATCATCAAGGCCAAAAAGTTCATGTGGTTAGATGTGAAATTTAATCTCAACTAACTTTTGTATATGGTATAAAATTCAATATCTTATCATGAGTTAATGGTAGATAGCAAGTTGCCAAATTACTACTTATGCAACTATCAGGTTATGTGAAACCAATTATGGGATTAAATGAAGCCATTTCTTTTGTCATGTTCAATGTTCAAATATTAAGAATTCTACACATATTTACTCTCAAGTCTAACCATACCTTCCAACCTTTGGGAATGGTGAATCCTCCATATTCAAATTCTTTGATGGCCAATCGATTCCCCATTTGTGCTATAGGTTGAATACGCATGGTTTCTTGAATCACTTGCCATGTATACTTCATTTTTCGAGTGTCATCCCAACTTAGCAAAGCCCCAACCTTGGCCGCTTCTATTTCCCTTTGTTCTATGAAATGCAAAGAACAAAAGTCCTTAGCTTGGATCAAATATTATCTAATAAAGAAAGAAGAATAAAAATGTGCTCAATTTCACACAAATGTTCTTGGTTGGAAAATATTACTTGGTTAAAAAATGTGTCCACTCTCAAAACATTTTGGTAATAAAGCCAAGTTATTATAAACTAAACACACACACACACAAAAAGAGGAAATACCTTTTATCACCGCTTGTAAGCAATGTGGGTTTAAAAAAAGGTATTTGAGTACAACAGCAAGTGCGGAGCTAGTTGAATCCAAGCCTGCAGATAGAACTAATAAAATATTGTCCTTGATTTCTTCATTTGTGATTGGGTAGCCTTGATCGTCGTGTGCGCTCATTAATGCTGATAAAAGATCATGATGTGTTGAAATCTTCCCTCCTCCTTCTTCTTCTTCTTCTAGTGCCTGTCATAGCAAATATGTTATGTAAAATACACAACCAAGGAGCACACATGTATCATCACATGTATGTGTCTAAACTTGAAAGTTGAGACCAACCCGCAAAATGGCATGGGAATGTAAAATTAGTTGGAACTCAAAATTATTTTAGAAACAATTTTGTCACAAGAAAATGAGAAAAAAAAGTTAACATAATTTAGCTAGTTTCCTTACCTTATGCCTGCAACTCATAATTTTGTCGAATGTATGAAGAATGCTTCCACGAGCTAGCCTAGCTTTGTGGTACATAGTGCCAGGAAAGTCAAGTGGTAATTGCACCATCCCTGTGAGGAATGTTCTAATGTCATGTGTCAAGGAATGGAATTCTGGGCCTTCTGTTTTGCTAACAAATAGATCAATTGCCAAAGAGAGTGTGAATCGCTTTAGTTGTGTTCCAGCCATGATTTCATCTTTCCCTTCCCAGAATTCAGCAAGATGAGCTCTTGTTATTTTATGCATTCTTGGCATGAAGTTTTTCAATCCTTCAGGACCCAAGAAGGAGGTGAGAGCATGGCGAGCCAACCTACACATTAAAAGAAAAACAACATTTTAACATCATTCTTTCGCACATGTCAATCCATGAAATTTCTAAAACCAGATACAAGTTTGCTTTATTTTAGGAGAAGATGAATGTATTACCATGTTTTTCAATATTCATCATATTAAGAGGCTTTAATTAAATCCAACAATTACTTTTATCCAACACCAAAGAAAAATTGAATGTGGATCAAGATATTATTTGGTAGGTGCTCATACTTGTGTTTTTTTCCCGTTTGGGTAGTCAAGCTACCACATCCTAAGAGCTTTTTCATGGATGATGGCCATGAGTTTTGCACTAGCTTGTCCTCATTTGAAAACAAAAACTTGTTCCCTTCAGGTGCGTCTAAGGACACCGCAGGAGAAAATAGAAGATTTGTCTTGAATACCTGCAATAATTTGAGAAATTCATCACAATTTTCTTCAACTTGTCTCCAATGCATATATAGAAAAGTTCATGTTGCACAACTCATTTGATTCACACCCTTTGCATAGAATCAAGTCTAAGTAAACAATGTTAAATAATTATATGCAAGACACATCGAAAACTTGCAACCTTTCTTTTAAAATTCTGAACTGGCCATGTAAACACTACTCAAAAAATTGCATTTGGTTTAGTATATATCTTTGTATTTTCAGGGACTCAAAAGATTCATAAATTGTGAAATACCACTTGCCTTAGGAACACATAAACTTGTAGCATTATGAACTTGATTAACTATATATTTCTGGACATTTACACATGTATCATTAAATAAAACATTATTGAGGATGTTCATTTGGAGTCTAAACACAATAGTAAGGTTCTAAAGACTACAATTGCATAGGTATTTGAAACATGGGACAAACATTTCACTTGAATATTTAACATGAAATGCATAGCCTGTAAACAAGATTAGATTATTGATCCATGTATCTAAAATAACACATTACGTAAACTTGACATGAATGTGATGAAATCTTTCTTATAATTTATAGTGTTTTGTTGAAATCACAATTGGGTTATATCATACACACCAGTAACAACACCTTTACTGTTTTGAAATATTTTATGAGAATGGAAACAAAGACTTTAAAAGAGATTTGTGTGATAAGTAGAGTATGAACTTGTCCATATTTGGCAACACGAGGATTGAGAAAGTCTTCAAGAACATTGTTGGCTTTGGAAGCATAAAATAACTCCAAAGTCTCTCCCAGAAAAGGGAGCCCAGAAGATCCTGGAGGTAACGTTGTAGTTCCTTTCCTTTTGATTGTCCCTTGCAAAAAATACCACAAAATGGACGAAATAACAACTACAATTCCCAGACACGAGCATACAACATGTAACACCAACAACACACAAAACATGTCATAGATGTTACAATCAACGCATGACCAATGACCCATTCCAACCTCTCCTAATAGTTCCAACCACAAGTCATAAAACCTTCACATAAAAATGGCATACCCTTGATAGTGAGCATCTACATATATATAACGTGTAAAGTTCTTTTGAAAAAAGGTTTAAACTTTATCAGTATGCAAGGTTAAAGCCTTAGCATACTAGAAAGAGGTCCAATTCTATTGCAACACACTAAACGCCAAAATACAAATGGTCCATGATTTTATTTCCTTTTGACAAAAAACAAGGAATCTTTTAGCCCTTTGTTGGACATAGATTTTCCTTTTATAAAGCAACAAAAAAAAATATTATTGCGCACACAAGTACATTATTCATTTCAAAAAAGTGGATGCAAGGAATGTTTTGGCCTTATCTCTTTTCACATTGGTTGATACTTTGTGAATTTAGCACCAATAAAAGCCTAATGGTAGTATATACATTGCACGTATATTTGAGTGGGGAATATTTTTGGACAATTCCTACCTTACCCAAAGGTCAGTTTCATTATTAAATAATCCTCAAAATAGTGAAATGAAATTTTGTGAAAATGTAAAGTCAAAATGTTAAAAATCATCAAAATTATCATAGGCTATGCTCTGAAGGATTTCACTACTCATATCGCAATATTATGAGAGATGATGAAAATATAGATAGTTCCAAAATTTTAAAAACGAATTTATTTTTTGTAAGAAAAAAAAGAAATTGTTCGTCTTGTCAATGTGGAAATTGATCTTAGGCTAAGGTATGCATAAATTTGGTTTGTTCCATGTTGGGTTTCTTAAGATTGTATAACCAACAATGAACATATTTGTTAAATAATAAAACAACCACACAAAGTTTTCAAATTTTATCCACCATATCCCATAAACCTATGTATAAAAAGGCACTTAGGTAGCCATTTTGACAATTGCCCACAAATAAATCAATGTTGTAACCCTAAAAAAAATTATGTCCATATCTTTGGCTGCTTGAAAACTTCACTCTTTTGGACTTGGTGTTGTAAAGCAAATATGAAACTAAAATTGTAAAACATTCTTCTACATTTTTGGCTATTATTGAAACAACAAATAGAAATCTAGAAAATTTTATGTCTATTATTTCTCAAATTATAGCAATTGAAAACTCCAATTACACAAATTTTTTCATTTTTTTTCAAATTTTCTTTTTGATGAAATTGTGCCAAAGAAAAAAAAAAAGTGGGATTTATTTTTTTTTTAAATTCACTTTAATGTCCTCCTTTTGAATGACTGGACAATTTTGTGATTCTCCAACCCAAGTGAAAAAAATTCTTTTCCCCTCCAATCACATTCTCTTATGGAATGGCTGGACGATTTTTTTTCTTTTCCTCCAATCTCTTTTTTCTTTTTGAAAGGGTGAATAAATTTTATTTTATTTTTCCAACACCCCTTTCTTTGGGGATGGCCAGACATTTCTTTTTCTCCACCCCCCCCCCCAACAATCTTCCTACCATTAGATCCACAATTCTCCCTTATATTCGAAGAATTTCAATAGTCGAGAATTAAGGACACATGATGGATTTTATAAAGCAGGGAAGAAGAAAAAAAGGTCACAAAGTTGCCATATTTTGAGGGAGAAATATTTGAAATTGCCAAATTTGGACTTTAGGTTCTAGCATATCATCGAAAGAGGTATAGCCAAATTCCAAAACTTTTGTACTTTTTTACTCTCAGACCTTTAGCCAAGTTTGGCTAAGTCCTCTCGTGGATGATCATCACCACTTGACCAACCTCAAAAAATATTGTAAACAAAAGCCACTATAACGGTATGCGAGGGAATTATCAATCCACAAAAAATATAAGAAATCCTTTGTGGTATACTCATTACTTAGATACTTTTTTTCACCTGACAAGACAAAACCATTCGTCAAAAGCTTGAAATATACATAAGCACAATACAAAGTCACATCCTCGAATGTGGATATGATGAGCTTGTCGTACATATACATAAGCACAATACCAAGTCACATCCTCAAATGTGATGAGCTTGTTGTACATATACCTAAGCACAATACAAAACCACCGTAGTTGCAAAGTGTTGTTTTTTAATGTCTTCCGAATATTAGATGAGCTCAGATGTGACAAAAAGTCTTCACATCGTGCGGGCTTATGGTTAGCTATGGTCCAATTGGAGCAATTCTAGAATTGCGCAGTAGTGATACAAGACAATGTTGTGTTCTTCACACAAAAAGCCATGGCTCACAACATGAGGTAAAAATATTGTGGTTTTATCCATTTCAATATAATATGTGGTGTTTATTGTGGCATTATATTAAATTATTAATAGCAAATATTATATTTGTGCCATATTCGCAATCACCTAATGTCAAATTGCCATATTCATGTAATATAATGCCATAATAAATATCACAAATTGTACATTTTAATGGATGAAAACATGAAGTTTACCTCACTCACACATGTGTTTTAGATTGATTGAGCATTTTGGGAAATTCTAAAAGAAGATTTACAATACAATCTTTGATTCAATTTGTTGCACAAAATCATATTGAAATTTGTTTCTTAAGCAAGTTTTGTGCGAAAAATGCAACTGAGCTTTGCAATCCTCATTCCTAGTAACATTGGTGATTGCATAACCGGTATTGACCAATGGTTAGGGGGAAAATGATGGGGAAATTTTATTGTAATTTTAATTAATGAATTTTAGTGACCTTTGTGAAGAGTATGGCTTTCTTTTGGGAAAACATGGCCCAAAGTTGCCACATTGTGAGGGAAAAAAATAAATTTGAAATTGCCATATTTAGACAATAGTTTTTACCCTATTCACAAAATTATAGCACAATTCCTAAACTTTTCTACTTTCCTCTGTAAATATAGTCAAATTTGGCTAAGTCCTCTTGTGGATGATCATCAACCCAACACACTTCACAAATTTCAAAAAAAAAAAAACCCCCCATTGGTAAGAAGATGTTGAAAAAATGGAGATCATATCCCTAAAGAGATTTAGCCAAATCTGGCTAGAAACTAGAAATGAAGCACACATCCTTAATCATCTCTCTATTATTTTTGGCTACATATTGAAAACCAATTTTTTTTTAAATGTAGCTATTTTTACTATTTTCTTGTCTCACTTCTGGCAATTGAAATCTTCAAAAATCACTTCATTTTCTAATCACATTTTGATTTAGTGAAATTTCAACAATATATATATTTTTATTTTATTTTATTTTATTTTGAAAAAAAAATTTGAAAAAAAATTAAAAGGCCACTTGAAATCAACAAGTTTGATGCATGCAGAGAGTGCCGGGGATAGATCCATGTTGGAGGGAAGGATGGAATCATCCTCGGGGACGAGAAATTTGGAAGGACATTGCCATATGGCACAAGGAATTTCCTAGTGAAATTCCCTTGATCTTCCTTCCACTTGAATTTCATCCCCCTTTTTTATTCCCTTTCAAGAAATTTTCAACGTCACTTTTGCAACCAGTTCATCCTCTTATTTGATTCCCTTTCAAGAAATTTTCAACCTCACTTTTGCAACCAGCCACCAACTGGGGGCCATACAAATCCCCAGTTTGAAAGGCTTATGTGTAAAAGCACACAGCCAATGCACAAGGGTGGTGGTGTTCCTTTGACAAAGGACCCCAGAAATGAGGCCAAAGTCCCCATTCAGAAGATGCCACCCTCAATTCCTGGGCCCTTAAACAAACAAACAAACAAACTGGGAAGAAATTTAAAAGCTTTTTTTGTGTTTGGGAACATTTATTTGTGAGTACCATTATTCCCGGGGGGGCCAGAGTGAACCAGCACCCACCCATGCACCATTGCATGATGAAACACTCTGTGAAGTTCCACCTGTGTTTTGCTTTTTTTGGGTGAATTTTGTGTTGTACCAGCATCTCCAATGGTGCTCAGTATGTGATCCTAGATGAAGAGCATCTCCAATGGTGCTCAGTATGTGATCCTAGATGAAGAGCATCTCCAATGGTGCTCAGTATGTGATCCTAGATGAAGAAAATCCAAAGTATGCTGGTTTGGCTCAAGAAAGAAAGAACATACTTTTGGCTCCGCATAAATTGCCACTTGTCGCCACGGCTAGTAAAAGCCGTACCAGCGCTTGTGCACCTCCAAAAAAGAGTGTAATAAATATGATCCCAACTGTTTCTCAGTGTTTCTGATTGGCCCATCATAAATGATTCGTCCAGGTGGTTTTGCTATTTTAGTAGCCTGTGGGGTTGCAAAAGATGATGATGCAAACCCTGTAAAAACTTTATCCATAGACACACTGTAGATTAGGAAAATGTACGAAGGGATAAGAAAAAAGACCCAAATAAAAAAAGGAAAAGACAGAATTTACAGGATGCCAAGTTAGCTCAAACTAGATGTCAAAATCTATCGTGTCCAAAATTGACTCCTTGTACTAGGTCGGTTGTATTTTTTCATATTAAAGAAACCACCCACTTGCAATAAGTTGGTCCTTGTACTAGGTCGGTTGTATTTTTTCATATTAAACAATAGGTTGGTCATGGAGATGGGAGATGTGTCCTAAAGAGGTGGCACTTGGGTGGAAGTTGGGAAGTAGCTAGGCTTACAGTTATCGCTCGACTAAAGATGGAAGATGCTTGCAACCTTTGACTAATTTTTTTTGTCAAAGAAAAATAACTAAGATGGAAAAAAAAAAGAAAAAAAAAAAGGCCATTTAATCCTTTCAAACTCCAAATGGCATTGACACAATTATGTAAAAACACATCCACCTGTTTATATAAACATCCAAATAGCTCCACCGATAAAGGGAGGAATTGATTGACAAGGCGTTGGTTGGGATAGCTTCGTTCTTTTGCTTGAGCCACATTGGAAGCATCAAACCCTTGGGTGGCGCAAGATCGAAGAAGTAAATTCGCTCGTGTTGGGTCGGCAATGATAACATCGACTAAGGTGCAAATTCCATCTTTGGTAAACACAATGTTGACTCATTGACAAGAAAAATTAAATATGTTTGAAAAAAACACATGTTATTATTCTTGCCTTACGTGGAAGTCAACATCTCGCACAATGGCAACAAAGGTGTCATGAATTGCATCATGGGTTCTTACACTCTCATTGCCATGAGCACAACGTAAGAAGTGAATACCCATAAGGTCAATGGGATATGTGCACACGGATCAAATAATACAGGCAATTGAGGGATGGGACAGTCCAAGTTATACTTGAAGTGCAGTGAAAAAGACTAAAGAAGTTAATCAAAAGCCTAGGAAGATTGGTCAAACTATAAGCCAAGCACCTACCCTTGGCCCAAAACATAATAATATTCAGGCACAATGGATTTAAAATATCCTATCAAAGAACATGCTAGAAAGGGTATGATGATGTAAATGATTTCATATGGAATCTTGAAGTCAAACCATTTGTTTGCCTGATGAGTTGTTCAAACAAAGGAAGACATGCATGAACTAAGGGCGATCGAAAACCACATGTCACCTTGAAGTGTTGATGGAAAGGGAGGGTGTTATTGTCGACTAATGTTAAAGCTTCAAAAAAGAAAGGACATTGATCAACCATAAACCTAACAACTATGATTGAAGTTACAAGGGCCCAACTCCATAAATAGGTTGTTGAAATCATGGTGGTCGTTGGTATGAACCCGATGCCACCGAAAGTTATTGGAAGAAAGGCTTCTTTATGAACTAAACGTCTTTTTGGGTTGTCAAAAGATCCTAGACCCAGGAGGCACCCAAGCACTTGAAGGAGGGAATAATTAGAAGAAATGAAAGACTCCATGAAAGCGGAAAAGAGAGGTGTACATCATAATAAATATGAAGGTTGTTGCATGAAATAATGGGTTAGAATTCCAAAGGCTACTTAAACATCACCCATTTTAGGGAAAAGATCAACATGTCAAACATCCTCTAACATGGCATCTTGGTGAAAGATGATGTGAATGATAAAGAGCCCAATGGAACTCCCAAAATTCTAATTCCTTCTAATGGGTTAGTAAACTAGAATGGGGTGTTACATCAGGTGGTAGCTTAAAAGGTGACCATGTTACACATTTATGAGGTTGGATAGAAAGACCTATTGCGCAGGGTTCGGTCTAAAAATGTTCATATGTAGATGATACAATAAAATACATAGTTTTTGGATGTGAAAAATATTTTCACATGATCACATGTGGCCAAAAAGTGGAGGTTACCAAAACCTTTGAATTTTTCCTAATAGACAATAATTACAACAGATGGCATGCATACGGTCTAAAAAAAATTCCATGAAAACAAAAGTTGTCCACTATATACTAGAAACCTAAGTGAATCATAACCATCCAAATTTTCTCTCATTGAACATTCACAATCCTTTGATGTGATTTTTCATTCCCATATTCCTAGTGTATTCAAAAAAAATTACAAGAAAAAATATTTTACCCAATCCCACCCTTAATAAATTAAAAAAACCTTTATCTCCCAGACTTTAAGTGAATACCAATTATAGACCCAAACTTGGAGCGCCCAACAAGGACATTCACTTTTTCCCACACTCAAACATAAACACCCTTTTAAAATGTCATTATGGATCATTCATGAACCCCTTTTGTTATGCATCACTTTCACCACCAACCCATCATTAATAACCTACCAAATTTTACATCTACAACACAACAAAAATCCAAAAAGCAAACTCATGCATGCAAAGCATTCATCTTTCAATGCATTTCTACATAACACATTTTATTAGTTTCACTAAACTTCAAAATACTTAATTTTTTTCTTTGTCTTTCTGAAAACCAACCAACTAATCCCCCCTAATTGTAAAATTTCCCTCTTTCAAATATTTGCAACTCCTCATCTTTCCATAATCCAAAGCACCAATAGGAATCATACTCCCACAAGTCTTCATGAAAAACAAAAACCAACATAGATAGCTCACACACTCATGATCTACATCAAGAGGAACATAGCACCCACACTATTTTTCCTCCATGAATGCACAACTTGCAAACATAAAACACACAAAAAAACATGTTATTCCGAGCACCATATGGTTAGTGTGCTCATGACAACAATTGTGCTCCATCAATTGTTGTTCTAGGGCAATATTTTTTGCAATTTTTTCACTTTAAGGCTCTTTTTAGGTCACACACATATTGAACACCACTGGAGATGCTCTAACCAAAATGGTGATGATCCACATGAAGATTTGACCAAATTTGACTACAAGTTAAATATGAAAACAACTTTTACAAATTTTATATATATATAATTTATATTCTATACTTGAACCTTGTATAAAAATATGGTCATTTTCCTTAAATTTTGCTCAAATTAGATAACCATTGAAAATCTCCAAAAGCACGTGATTTTAACACTTTTAATTTCTACTATAGCTTTTTGATATAGCCAACAAAAAAAGGCTTATGTGAATAGGGGAAAAAAAAAATTGTTCTTGTATTCCTATCTTGTAACTAGTCACAAGGGTTAATTATACATGAGCTACCCATCCAAATGTATCTACAAACCAATAATTCACCAAGTGCCTTACCCACCTACTTATAGAAAAAGTAAACACTTACATAACCTATCTATGTGCCTATGATACTAAAGAGTCATTCACATTTGAAGGTGGGGTAACAAAAAAGTTAGTCAGTTACCACCACAAATTAGGGTTTTAAGGATTAGTTTTCAAAAAGTGTTAGGGTTTTAAAAACTATTGATAATTACCTACCAATATTCACATGACCACCTATCTTTAACCTTAACCAACCTACTAATTTTTCTTGTTTTTATCATCATTCAAGGACAATAATTGTTACTTACCTTTCGCATTGTATTGCCATTGAAGGAAAGGGGACCGGAGCTATGCGCACAAGTAGGCATGTCAACAAGGGAATGCGTCTTCAAGTTTCTTGAGGTGAATGTTCCTACAACTATTTTATTTGCATATGCATTGGTATTCTTTCCTTCAATTCCAAAGTTTTGTGTTGTTGCAATTTGCATTGGCTTTGGTTGGTTAGAGACCTTACTAAAGTTTTGTGGAGGTTTTGATTTAAGGTTTTGTGTAACCTTTGAGAAGGTTTAGATTCAAGGTTTTGGGTTTGTTTCTCCAATATTTTGCCTCTTCTACATATGGCGTTCATTTCCTCAACTTTAGGCATTTTCAAACTCAAAAAAATTCTTGCATCTTGTTTCAGTCAATTTTTATCCTTTTGGGTATTTTGTTTCAAAAGCTATTGTAGGTTTTTTTTGTCTTATAGGTTTGTTGTTTGATAAGGTTTTATTCATATTCTTGCATTTTAGGTTTTCCTTCACGTTTTTCTCATTTTCATTTTCCCTTCATGCTTTTGAATTCCATTATCACTTATTTGTTTTGGTTATTTTTAACCAATTTTCTGCAATTAAACCACTACAAATTGTGTTGTTGATTCATTTCATACAAATTCTATTGCAAGTTCAAGAATGTTTGATCACGTGTTACAAGGTTGAACCTAATGAAGATTTTTCAATTTCACATTCCAAAGGACAAAATTGTCTTTTAATCCATGTTGAATTCCTTGATGTTTCATCAATATAGATTGTCTTCTACTTTCGACTTGTTTGATAGAAATCTTGGAACTAAGTAAAAACAAGGTCTACAACATGGTATTCCCAATTTTGATGAATCAATATAACAATCTAAGATGGGTTGAACATTTTAAGGTTACCAAAAGATTTTTTTTCAATTGACCATGAAGTTGAAACATATCATAGAAAAACAAAACACTCATTACAAGTGTGCAATAGCAATAGGAATTGAAATTGCATGTTCATTTTAGAAGCTTGCTCATGGAACAAAATATTTTCAATGCAATGAATTATTTGCTATCAACAAATCCACTATTCATTTGGTTCTTCAAGAATTTGTTTGTGCAATAAATATGATTTTCAAAAACCAAATGAGGTGGCCAAAAATAGAAGAGTTGGTAGAAGTGATGGTTGGTTTCAAAACCTTTGGTGGTCTTCCATTCATCCATGGTGCCATAGATGTGATCCACATTGATGAATCAAAAGGGACATTTGTGAGGGATTATTTTTCTTTCAAGTCAAAGTTTTACAACATGCAATTGCAAATTGTTGATTGCCAAAATAAATTCACATGTGTATTTGCGGGTACACCTAGCTCAATGAATGACATTTGTATCTTACAAAATTCAAGCTTATATTAAAGAGTTGTCAATGGTGATTTGTTTTAGCTAAATCAAGGTGAAGAAAATATCCAACCCTACATTCTCGGGGACAAAGGTTACCAATTGTGGCTTTAGTTGACAATTCCTCACAAATGTGCACCATATGATACTTTAGGTGCTTTACAACAAGCAATTAAGTCAAGGTAGAAATGTGATTGAAAATTCATTTAGGGTCTTGAAGAAAGTTTTTAAAAATTGTTGTTGAAAACCAACTTGCACATCCTTTTTATACGTAACATGGTGGTTTGTTGTTGTATCCTTTACAATATGATTTTTGAAAGTAAAGATCTTGACCTTGAAACCTTGATGATCCCATTGGAGCTTGAAAACAAAGCCAATGTTGATAATGTTCTTAGTAGAAGAGAAGGTAATGGAAGGATTTTTGTGGGACATTTGGAGAATGAAGTTGAGCCATAATTGCAAGATGTAAAGATTTCAAGAATGGTTCAAATAACCATTCTTGAATGATATTTTGGTAATAAAATATGAGGATATTGAACATTTTGAACATGACTTTGCATTAATCAAAAGCACATTTGACATTATCGAGTTTAAACATGAACTATGGTTTACATTACAACAAGTAATTCCATTATCATGGGATTATCAAATCAATTATTATAACTATGGACAATTTTGTTGCAACAACCTTTACATTTTTGCGAATGTATCTTCAAGCTAAATCTAACATTCAAAAATTTTGAACCTATCTTCAAATTGAATATGACATCTGGAAAGTTTCAATGATCTATTTTCAAGGTGAATCTAGTGTCAATTTTGTTGTAGCAATAGTAGCCTTTACATTATCACCTTTTGAATAATCTATATCAAAAGTAACAATTGTTAGCATTTGAATTTCATCACAGATGAAAGCATCGCACATTGTTATCCTCAAATTGGAAAGAATTAGAACCATGTTGTTCATTTTGAATAATTTTTTGGTTTTTCTCCTTGAGATATTTCAACTATTTCATGTGGATTTCGATGAAATGATCTTCAATTTGTAGTTGTGTAAGGTTTATTTAATCCATGGCTTCAACAATTTGTTTATTATTCTTGTTTGTAGCTTCAATAACATATGAAAATGCATTTGTGTGCTTATGTTAATGCATGTGCTTCCAAGTTTGTTTGCATCACGACCACTACCGATAACATTGTTGGCACGCGTGAATGACTTGCATAACACATTTAATTATATACGCAATTACCTAGGTAATGTGAGGTGAAAGTAGAATAGTGAATAGGATAGCTTGTAAAGTTGCAATGGGGAGATGTGCATGTTGTAACTATCTTTCAAATGATGTACTATTTGTTAACTCCTTGAAGTTTTGTAGGATGAGAAAGCTTGAAGGTGCACATCTTCTTGGGAGGATATGAATTTGTTTAACAATAAGTAATTGGGTATAAGTTGGATTGGATAGGAAAAAAATGTTCTCAAAACTTGCAATTGTAGCTTTTAAGCATTGTCATTCATCGTCCCCAACCCCATATTAATACTAATAGAAACAATGAGCACAAGTTGATAGTACTAGGAGGTTGTAGGGTTGAAAACATATACAAAAATGTTATGGTTTGTGCAACCTTTGTTTCATATAAAAGACCCATGTGTTAAAAAAACTCCAAATTCATGTTAAAAAGCTCTTTGCACTTTGCATGTTTCTTGCATTGGTCGCATGCAAACCACATGCAAGGTTTTAAATACTAGCTGGTTTATTAATGCACAACTCTTCAAAAATATTCAAGGATTTCATTTTAATAATCCCATTGGTCATGTAGGCTTTTGATTTGTAAATGCAAAGAACTTAAAAGGCTATAGATTCAACCTTCAATAATTTGACCATCAATCAACATATGGACTAGGAGAAATATGTTGTAATGTATTTATATAATTTTAACTAAATCTTCAATAAAAACTAATTTTATGAACTTAATCACATATGGTGACATCTAAATTAGAAGAAAAATGGTTTTTTTACGATTGGTCTATGCAACTATTTTTTAGTTGTTTACTCGTCACCTTGGACAAGTCGTATGTGTCCTTAGTTGCAAATAATGGATGAACTCTAAGGTAACATATATGATTTCATCCATATTCAAAATGTATGGTCTATGTGATTGCCATGCAACTAACAACAAATGTCAATATGACATGTGGCATGTTGATTAGCATATGGATAAGTTTTTAGTTGCAACATATTTGCAACCTAGTTGCATGTATTAACAATTACATACTAACTAACAACTACTAATTAACTAGTTAGATTAGGTTAAGTTAAGTTAAGTTAGGTATTTAAGTTAGATGAAAGTAAGTTACATTAAGTTAGACTAGGTATCAAATTTAGGCTAACATAAATTAGGTTAGGTTAAGCTAGATACTTAAGTTAGGTTAAATTAAGTTAAGTAATTATGTTAGGTTAAAGTAAGTTAGGTTAGGTTAGGTTGTTAAATTAAGTTAGGTAATTGGGTTAGGTGTTAGGTTTAAGGTAGGTTAGGATAAGCTAAGTACTTTTGATAAGATAGGTTAAGTTATGTTAAACTTCGTACATACTTAGATTAGGTTAGGCTAGATGCCTAAGTTAATTTAAACTAGGTTAAACTACATGTACTTAGGCTAGGTTAGGTTAAAGGATAAATTAGGCTAGTCTAGGATACGATAGACTCATTAAGTATATACCTAAGTTAAGTTAGGTTGCATTAAATTATGTTAGGTTAAAATAGACTAGGCTAAGTTAGGTACTTAGGTTTGGTGACATTAGGTTGAGTTAATTTAGGTTAGGTTAAGTTGAACTACCTACCTAGGTTAAGTTAGGCTAAGTACCTAGGTTGGGTTGAACTAGGTTATATTACATACATAAGTTAGGTGATGTACCTAATTTAGATACCTAACTAGGCTAGGTTATGTAACCTAGGTTAAGTTAAGTTACCTAGGTTAAACAAACCAAGTTAGACAACCTTAGGTTAAATTTAAACCTAGGTTAGGTTATATACATAGGTTAGGCTATTTTTAAATAGGTTAAAATAGGTACATATTTTAATTAGGTTTGGTTATGTTAAGTTAGGCTAAATACTGAACTAAGCTAAGCTAAGTTATGTTAAACTAAACTAAGTTAAGTTAGGTTAAGCTAAGCTAAGTTAAATTAGCCTTAATTGTTCAACCTAGATACTGAATTTGACAAGGTTAGGATAGGCTAGGCTAGGTACTTAGGTTAGACTAAGTTAAATAACCTAATCTACCTTTTTTTTTACATGTATATTTAATATACACATTAAATATCTTTAACCTATTTTTTAAATACAACATTATACACCCATAACATTTATACATACCCTTGTATATGTATATCTTACTACATTTTAATATTTATATTCATAAGGTTTAAGCCCACCTCACATATGTGCAATCCATTTTGGTCACTATTACAAATAATGGGTCATATAAGGTTGTTTTTGAATGATTTAAAAAAAAAACATTGTCCATATGAAAGGATGAAGAAAAATAAAATCATAATGTAGTTGCAAGTATGATGAAAATTAGTAAATAGTTGCAAAAAAATCAAAACTAGTTGCATACAATCGCAAATATATGGGTTGCATTTTTGTTTTTTTTCCTAGTGTTATGCTTTCACTACTTTGTAAAGCACTACAAGAAACTTCATCATGTATTTGGAAAGCACCTTATATACTTTAACAACGTCTCTTCAAATTAACACCTTGTAATCTACAAAAGACCTCTTGCACCAACTTTGGGCATAAGGTGCCTATCACTCCTTCAACCTCATGATCTACTCATGTTTAGGCTAATGATAATGTGATCTTGTGCTTTATCATGGGTAAGGGGTAAGGGTGGGGGACATTCCCAACATGTGGAAGTGCACTCACTTACTACCTTGTCATAGACCCTTTTATTTTGGCAATGTCCATCATTGTGTCTTCTAGGCCTTACCCTACATATAAGCACAACGGTGCATGTTAAAGTTGTTAAACTTTCAAGAAAAATTTGCTTTATATCAAGCTATGTGTTTTTTTCCTCTTATTTGAAGGATTGTATTTCCATCAGTTTTCATCTCATCTTTCTTGTCTTGGAAATAGAAAAGTATAATTTGCTTGTATAGGTACTCTTTGAGTATTGGTGTTGGGTGGGTATGTTATGTATATCACAAGTATCAATAGTAATAGTAATATTGATTTCATAGAACATGCCTCACGCTTATAAACATTTTTGCATTATGTATGTGGTACTATATGTCCCCATATTGTCATTCACATTGATAGGGGATAGGATAGGTTTTTTTTCTTTCAATTTTGTGATGTAGCAAAGGTGGCGAACATTTGTAAGCTGATATAACCAAACTTAGCTATTGAACATTATGAAAGGAAAAAAAATCTTCTATATTTTTGGTTACCTATTTGAACCATGCATAGAAAATTGGAGAAAGATTGTAATATTTTTTTGAGATATCATTTTAATTTTGATGGTTTTTATCAAAAAATTATTAAATTTGTGGAAAAAAAATTCAATTCTTTTGCAATAATTTGAAATTTCTCACCCAAAAAGAAAAAGATTGGGGATGGTATATATCCTACCCACTTGATCTTGATTTGGCAAGAACCCAATAATATTAATTTATTGTTTTGTAATGAAAAGTTACTAGCAATTAATAATAGGTGTACAAGGTTTGAGAGTTGATTTCATTGAAACATTATCAGTAGCTTCAATATGTGATAAAGTGGGTAGGGGAATGGGAAGCAAAATGATTTGTTATTATGTGTAATTAGTGGGTACCCGTGACGTTCGGACACAATCTGCCCGTGCCTAGCCCGCCCGTGCCCAACCCGTGCCGTGTCCGCTCGTGCCCGTGCCCAGTCCGTGCCCATGCCTGTGCTTGTGCCCAGTCTGTGCCCGTGCCCGTGCACGTGCCCAGTCCGTGCCCAGCCCGCCCCTTCCCAAGCCCTGTCACAGACTAACAGACCAAGTGAATTAATATATATGATTAACCAACTTCATGTTGGATCTTCAAAAGTATTTGCTTGAATTTTTTCAATGAAAGTGCATTTGGATCGATACATGTAATGACTTCAATTGATAACAAACCAATGTGGATGTTAAGCTCATATTAAAAATGAAAATCAAATATTATTTTAAAACCAATTCACAAAAAATAAAAGGCTAAATATGTATACCATGATAAGGTCAAGTTGATTTTTGTAAATAAGCTCAAACAAGGGGCCTTAAAATTACTCCTCCTAGTGGTAATATTAGGAAAGAGCAAATAAAATACTAAAAAGAATGGTGCTCCTTCATTGCTTTAGTACAATTATTTATAATATAGTTGATAATGCTTTACATAAGAGGTGCGCACAATAAGGTTCTTAGGATGGTAATTATATTTTGCAACAAAATGACTTTTCAAAGTGAGAATATATCCTTTGAGTATCAGAGTGAGGATATCAAATCCAAGAATAATGATTTTACATTGCAATAGAATTCGTGCTTGGGCAACAACCTTCAAGCATACCAAACAAATAAAACATTAGGAAACACACCCATGGAGGTAGGTAGGTCCAATTACTTTCTACTATCCATTTCCCTATTTCCTTTTGGCTATTTGTGAAGGTGGGAATATTGCCACCTCCTTTCAACAAAAATAATGGGATGGGTTCCCAATAGAAAGAGAAAAGAACCTCCTCCCTCTCTTTAAAGCTCTCAAAAAAAATTCATCCACCTCCATAAAAATAACCAAATTCCTCTTCCCTTCCTTCACTAAATGAACTCCTCTAGGCAACTAGTTACACAACTACCACCACCTTCCAAAAGGTTAGGTGGTTGAATTCCTACCTACCTTTCCTACAAATTAACTAGGCTAATGGGTGTCATCTCCAAAAATGGAAATAGTAAATCAAGATCTATTACCAATAATTAAAAATTATTTGATTACCCCTCTAATCACATTAATTCCCTTAGGTTGAAAATAAAAACCAACCATTTGTTCTCAATTTTTGATATAATGTTGTTGCACACCAAGCCCTACAACGTGATGAATCCCCATAAGCCCAAGGTACTTGGTTGAAAGCCAAACTAAACCAACATTAGATAAATAAATGAGTCACCTTACCCTTGCAAATTGACCCCACTTTGAGAATTAGAATTTACTAAGCCCATCATGGCTTCCTCAAGGCCACATATGGAATAACCTTGTACATACATTATGCAACTTTAACCTTAATTAAAAGACCCCTAAATTAACTACCAACTATAAAGCACCTTGTTGGCAAAATGTTAAGTGTCAATTTTTAAACATGTCACATGTCAACGTAGTTGGATCTAACTTATCATACTTTAGGATTTTTTTTAATGCCTTAAAAAAATCAAAATTTCATGTTTTAAACATATTTTCTTTGCAATCTCATGTAAGGTTTGTGTTCTTGTCAACATGATGTGATATGTCAATTTTTAGACAAACCACATGTCAATTTAGTCATATCGAACCTATAATTCTTTAAAGTTTAACAAAAAACTACGTTCAAAAAATTCATATTTTTCATGTGTTAAACATATTTTCTTTTGAACCTCATGTGAGGTTTGCATTTTAAGAAATCTTTACAAATAAATGAAAGACCATGTGTGATGATACACATTTGTTAAAAGAAATGCCTACAAATAACCCCCATTTGACCTTCTACTAATATTTAGCACATCCAAGGTGCAATGTCAATTCCTCCCATGTCCCCACCCATAAATATGAAATTGGAAGTATAAAAGGTGGGATACTACTAATAGCAAACTACATCGAGAACAATCAATCAATAATAGGTGTCAAATTTTGTAGCATCTTTTTGCCATACATTGTTTCCTATGCACAAATGCTAGTCCCAAATCCACATCTCCATTTGTAAACATGAAATTGGGACTATAAAAGGTGAGAGATTATTAATAACAAACTAGCTAAAATAATCAATTTGGCCAATCAATAACATTATTAGACTATGTAATGTCTTTTGCTAGAAATGATGTCCTATGCACAAATGCAATCCCAAAACCACTTTACTACGCAAAAGTAGCATAATTTATTTATTTTTTCATCCAAAACTTGTTATGTAGTGCATGGGTAGGATTGCTCTTACTAACTTGATACATTTCATATATTTTTAAAAATGAAATAACCTTGATCAAACACAATGTTGTCCCACTTTAAGGCCACTATAGAGTTCAAATTTTTCATGTTGTTTATAGTTTGCCAAATTGTGGAAAATAGGAGAAGGATTTATCTTTAGACCCTCCTAAAATTTTATCACTTTTATTCACATTTAAAAACCCTAAACACACAAAAATTGAAGTTTTTTTTGTTATGTATGGGAAGGGTTTAAAAAAATGTCTAAAAATTAAAACCTTTTACATATTTCAACAACCTGCACTTGGATTGTTAACTCTTGACAAAACACTTCAAATCATGTGTGTAATCACAACCAAACCAACCAAAAAGGGCGTTGGATAATGAAGAAAAAAATCAAAATTGGAGATTTAAAAAAAAACCATGGCAATCATGATAAGTTGTTCCTTTCTGATTCATATGAATAACAAGGAATTCAAGGAAAAAAATTAAAAAATAAAAACCCAAATTTGGTTATGATTTGAAATTGTTATTATTTTTAAAGATGAAACACTAAATTTACAAGGAATCAACACGCTGTCAAAATGCATATAATTCAAAAGATATATTTTTTAAAATCATGTACTTAGACAATTATAATCATTTAAAATTTTAAAAATTAAAAAAAAATTGTTCAAAAATTCATTTGTATAAAAAAATTATTTCTAAACAAAAGGAAATGAAATCCTTTTCTAAAGTAACACCATGGGCTCATTTGCACTGTCATAAAAAAAAAAACCCTTCTCATGTACATAAAAACATGCAGAAAAATGCAAATACTTGACAAGAGTTCCTTTCACATTATAAGTTGTCTTCCCTATATTGTGAACAAAATTTTAATGAGAATGGTAACATGGTGACAATGATAATAGGGTAGAGAGTTTATAGGGTCCATTAATCATCTTGTCTTATCAAAATAAATTTCAATATGAAATTTGTTCGGAATGGAATAGAAAGGTTTCTTTTCAAATATGTTTTTTCAAAGTTTTTTTTCTTCCCCAACACCATATTACAAATGATGGAAGTGATGAAAATATTTTCAATACCTTGTGCACCAACTTCATTTTGTTTCTTTTCAATGGAATTTGAATTTAATTCAATATGTTTTGGTTCAATTTAAGAAATTGGATTGAATTCAATTCAATTTAAACTCAATAAAATTTGAATTCGATTCAATTTTTTTAAATTCAATTTAGTAATTTAAAATTTATTTTCAATTCAATTAAAGTTGCATGCAATGTCATTCAATATTTCCATTTGAATGGAATTTAATTTTCACAACGTCACCTCAATTTTTCATCATTGCATTTTGTGAAATATCATGAATCCCAAGTATGAAAATATTCTAAGGACCTTGTTTAATTGGAGTCACTTTTCTCAAATAACTAATTTGAGAGGATATTTACCTATGTGAAAAATGTGTCATTTTGTACTTGCTTTTCAACACCTTTCACTCTTAGTAACCAAAATATAACACATGGAGTTTATATTCACAACAATGGGTCCAAGTGCAATGGTTTTTACAAATCATTTTTATTTACTTCATTCAATAATTCTCCAAAAGTCAAAAGATGTATATATTTTCCATCTTTGATTTATGGCATGTTCAACTAAAATACCTAGTTCAAAAAGGGAGATGCTAAAATATAAATGCCTAATTAAATGAAAAAAAGACCTTTTCCAACAAATTTCATTTTTGAGGGAGATCACCAATTTTTGTGGAGAGAGAAATAGAACTAAAACTTTGGAAAATATGCCTCATTATTTGAACGAATGCCTTTTGTACAAACATGTGAAATACATCAAAATATTTATGAGAATCTTGGGGTCCATCCATTTCTTGCATCTCTTCATAGCTTTGTATTCAACATTGCAATGTTGAACTTCCTTAATGGGTATGGCATTTGGTCTATTGGGAATTTTATTAGATTTGTTGAGAATTGTTGAGCAAAAGACATTGGAATTACATCAAACTAAACTACATCATAAGGTTTTTAATAAAGAAATAGATCACCCTTTTAATACAACAAATTTGGAAAATAAAATAATAATTATGGCACAAAAGTTATATCCTTTTATGTTCCTTTTGAAAATATTTCGCATATGAAGTATGCATAGTCTTCCCCTTTAAATTTCTATCAATAAAAAATAGTATGGGTAACAAATTTGGAATTCAAAAATAACTAGAATCCTAAATCTATTGAAAAATTGTCCATTTCTTTCCCACAAATTGGAACTCTTTTTTCCATATTAAATGAGATCGGGTTTCGCACTTCCATGTTGCACACTGTGAATAGTATGTATGTACATGAGTGCACATAATGAGGTTTGGTTGCGCCTCTCCCAATTATTAGATACTCTTGCCTACACAATATACATAATAATTCATATTATATATATATAATTAATTAAAATTTTCAACTTGGTTTCATTCAACAATTCAACCCAACAACAAAGTTTGGGAATAAAAGGAGTTATATGTCTCAAAGAATTGTTCAATCCCAACAAATAATACATAATCCCTTTCCATTTCCATTCATTCATGGACACATGAAATACTACTACAAAAATGGACTTTCAATGCACCGAATTTTTTCATAGGATCAAAGTTGAAAATGTTTTAATATATTTCTATACACATGAAGACATGAAGTTTTAAGTCGATTGTTGATTGGTGTCAAAAAATATACCTTACTTATGAACCCGCATTTATTTCAATAGATCTGAAGTCTAGACTATGGAAAGTTGAATTCCTTACAATATTCATGCTTTTACTTCCCTTTTTCTAATAGCATTCATTTATGATGTAAATGAGAAGAAAATTAGGTCACCCAATTTGGACCTACACCCATGCTAAAACCCTAGATTTTCCAAGAACCCTTTTTTCTCATCAAGATTATGCAGCAAACAATCGCAAAATGCACACAATCGGATCAATATTCTTCCTCTTCAACAGGCAAGTTACAAACTACAAACCTATTCTGCTTTCACTACCAAAACATTTTCATCTTGAGACCATCATTTACATGAAGTCTTTTGCATGAATGAAAGTTTGTCCAATGCTGTGACAAATAATTATTAAAAGCCTCAGAAAGATAAGAAGTCTGTGTGTGTGTGTGTGTGAAGAGTCCCCACACAAAATAAGCCTGCAGCATTTTGCTGACAATGTACTGCTAAAAACTAATGAGCATAATTGCAGCCTTGACTCTCAAACCCACTGTTTCAGGATATGTAAAATTTCCACTTGCAGTATTTGTTGCAAGCTGGAACGGAATCAAGAAGCAGCCTAGTGCATGCTGGCCCTACTGCTGAACTGTCACTTGCTCAGTTTCACCCTAAACCACTTGCATTATTTGTTGCAAGATGGAAACAAATCAAAGAAGCAACCTATTGTGTATTGGTAGTATTGCTGAACTGTCACTTACTTGGTCAAATGACCGTTGCCACATTTATTATCTCCGGCTCTGATTCTGTCGTTTGTTGTTCTGTGTCCATGGCTTATGTGCTTGGGACACTCTTGCTCGGTTTGGTCCACCCTTAGGAAGCTCGGTCAAATCCATTACCTGCACCACCCGTGACTTCTTCGCATTTTCTACTTCCTGGTATCTCTCTTGCAATCTCCTCTTAGCCACTTCAAGCCTTGCTGCCACACTCGTATCCTCAAGTGTCTGCTGCATTCCTTGGTGAACTTTTGGTCTTTTTGCTATCATCTGTAATGACTGAGATCCTCCCTTCCCCACGACTCCTTTACTGGTTCCTTTGACAGGTGAGGTGCTATCAATTGGGTGGTCATGGAGCTGAGAACTGGCCAATGAACCTCTGCTTACTTTCGCTGTCTTATTGGTGTTTACACCTGCAGCAGCTGTATGTTCAAAACCTCTCTTTAGTGGCTTATTAGTATTGGATGCAGAAACTCTGCTTTTCATGTTGGCAACTGGTGGATCTGGGCTCCTAGCCCTGATCTCCCTCCTCCCCTGTGGTGGTGTTGGTCCACTTCGATGGGGTAGGGTGTCTGTCCTAGTGGCATTACGTGGTGCTGGGCTAGGACCCGGGCCTGTTGTCAGGTCATCATCCCAACCTTCATCAAAAAGCTGAAACAGTTCAGCAGAGGGTGGGTGAACAGCAGCTAAAAGGGCACCTGGCTCAAGAGGGGGCGATGGCAACCCATTCTCCCCATGGTCATCTTGTGTAGAACCTGAACTTGAGCCTGCTAAAGCAGCAGCAGCAGCAACATCACCAGCACTCTTCACCCAATCATTCACCATATCCTTCCATCCATTGACCAATAACTTGGCAAGTGAACGGATGCGCTTTGACAAATGCTTTCGCAAACCATTTACCTCCTTGCCTATCTCAGTCTCCTTTAAAGCTTCCACTGAGATTTGCATCTCCTGGAGTGTCTGCAGCAACAACAAAAGCTCCTCATCATCCAATTCCAAATCTGTAATCCTCATCTTGATCCTATTAATCTCCTGAATTTGGCGGCTTTCCTCCTCCATCTGATCTGTCAATGCCTCCACCTCATCATACTCCTCACCAATTCCCTCAGTTCCCTCTTCTTGAGCTTGCTCCTGCCATCTTTGTTCTTGTCTGCCTCTTTCACCCTTTCCATACTCTTCTGCTTCTTCCTCTTCCTCTTCTTCTTCTTCTTCTTCTTCTGCTTCCACTTCTTCCACTTCTACTTCTTCTTCTTCATCATCTTCTTCTTCTCTCCTCTCCTCCTGGTCCTGGTGCTGGTTCTGAAGCCTCTGCTTGTTTCTAACATCAACTTCACCAGAATCTTGAGGTATCAAACAATTTCCTGGCTTCAGAAGATCACATTGGGAACTTTCAACAGCTTGGGGAGCAAAAAGCTGCTCGGCAAATGCATCCCTGCGACGACGAAGTTCATGGGGGTAATGTCTCGCTGCAATTGCCAGTGCTGCTTCAATAGCTTCAAAGAGCTGTGACTCCTTGAGACCCTCTAACCACTCCATGGCTAAATATTTAGCCTAACCACCCCTATAAATACACGTCCCTTGTGCCAGAAAAAAATGAAAAATGTGACAGCTAATCTGCAGATTCAGCATTCATAATGCTACAAAGCTCTCCATGTTTGAGCCCCAATTTGATGATGAACTGGCATAACCCTAGACTGTGCATGTGCAGCAGGATTGGGTGCAGCATTGAAGCATCCTCTTGAGGTCTCAATTCCCCAAAATCCCAACAGATCCTATGCTCATCATATCTGCATTTGGTGCATCAATCCATCTTACTTTAGAACAGAGAAAAAGAAACCACAAAAAACCATAATAGAAAAGGAAGAGTCAATGATATTAGCAGGAGGAAAGCTCATGTACTCTACTAGTCAGCTAATCTGCAGATTCAGCACTCATAATCCTGCATAGCTCTCAGTGTTGAAACCCCCATTTGATGATGAACTGGTGTAACCCTAGTCTGTGCATGTGCAGGAGGATTTGGTCTAGTATTGAAGCATCCTCTCAAGGCAAAAAGATTCCCCAAAAATCCCAACGGATCCAATGCACATCATATCTACATTTGGCGTGGTGCCCCAGTCCTTCTTACTTCAGAACAGTGAAAAAAGACACCACAAAAAGCACAAAAGAAAGAGCCAAGGCCGATATCAGCAGGGGAGGAAAACTCACGTACTCTTGTAATCAGATGCGAGAGCAGGCCAAGTCCTCGCAAAGAATCAGATCCTCTTGGCATCACTTTTGAACATAGCCCGCTCTCTCCTTGTCTAACATTTGTCTCAAGCAGAATTCAGCTCCGATTTCGGAATTTCTGTGACAAATCCTGGTCTGTGACGAAATAAAACCTCCACAAAACACAGACTTGCGAAACGAAACTAACTAACCAAACTAGCCAAACACACACACACACACACACACATAGAGAGCCGTTACAAAACCTTTGGCAACCCTAACAAAAACTCATAACATCAAATTTCTTCAAAAAGAATCCCCTTATTCTAACTTGCAAATCACAAAGAGAGAGAAGTACTCGATGTCTGAATAGATATATTGCACCAAGAAAAGCTCTAGGATGTGATCGAAAGCCCTCAAAAAACCGAGAGGAAATAAATTTTAAAAAAAAAAAAAAAAACCCGATCCGAAAAGACGACAACCAAAAATAAATAAAAATGGATGGTATGAACCTGCTGCTGGACTCCAAAAGCAAACAAATGGGAGAGACAGAAAAGTGAGTGTCAAAACAAAAAAAAAACAAAAAAAAAACTGTGCGTCCGACTCCGCGTCTTCCAATTCTCCTTCAGAAGCGCATCATCATCACCATCATCATCATCTCCATCTCTCTCTCTCTCTCTCTCTCTCTCCCTGCAAGAGGAGCCGGCCGCTGAGAAAAGTGTTTCCTAAACCGGGCAATCGCAACAACCACACACGACTTTGGCACAAGAGTCGGAGACGACGACGACGACGACGACACTACTGACTCTCTCCCTCAAGACATCCAGCACCCTACCTACCTACCTACCTACCTCTTCACCTACCTCCCTCCCTACTTACCTACCTACTTACGTACCTGTTCTGTTTGGTACCTACCTTTTGTTTCAGTGAAAGCATCCTGCTTGTCCTGTCTACCTACCTGGTATATTTGTTACCTACCTACCTACCTACCTACCTACCTACCTATCCAACATCTTTCTTTCTTACCTTTCATTTTGTTGTTTAAGTAAAAGCATTCTACCTACCTACCTACCTACTTACCTACCTACCTACCTAAGATATAAGGAAAGTGTTCTACCTACTTACTTGCCTACCAAGCCAGTATGTTTACTACCTACCTTGTGTTTCCTTGTGTACACTAAAAGTGTCCTACCTACCTGGTAGGTTCTTATCTACCTACCTACCTACCCACTTTGTTACCTTCCTAGGTTTTAATTGGGGGATACAATTCTAGCTTTCAAAATTGACAACCAATTTTTGAATGACACCTGGAGAGCTAGGTGACACCTGGAGGCCTAGTTCTAGGTCTCTAGGGTTGCTTAGTTCTCGGACTATTTGAACTGACCCAATAGGGCAGGGCTTTATATCATCCATTGGATGCCCATTAATGACTCAATTGTGGATGAACCTCTCAAACTGAGTTAATATCATCGGGTTACCTTCCTAAACCCGTTTTGTAACAATTACTATATAACCATAGTAAAAGGTGAAATTTTCATTCTCATTTTCATTTTCATTTTTTTAATAATTAAATATTTTTTGGAAAAAATAATTTTCATTTTCCTTTCACAATAATTTCAAAAATTTTGAGGGAAAAAATAAATTTTGGGTTGAAATTTTCAGCATTTCTAAATTGAATATATAATTTGTGCCAATTTTTTTATATTAACTAATAAATTAATTAAAAATTATATATTCAATTTATAATGCACAAAACATTTAGGTAAGAAAATAGGTAACTACTAGATAATTTGATGGTTATTACTTTTTAGGGAAGGGGGGTTAACCATTATGACTAAAAGTCGATATGAAAAACGCAACTGAGGTAACCACCATGGTTAGTTAGGGAAGTGGAACCCAACGGAAAATTGTTCACCGTGGATGAACATCCATCCCATCTACGGATAGGATATTTTGGATGTTGTTTAGATTTTGTACTAAAGAGTGCAAGAAGGGGCATTGGAAATTTCAAAGTGACAAGACTAAACAAAAGGGAAAAAATAATAATTAAAAAAAATTAGCTTCCTTAATAAATGGATAATAATAATAATTTAAACTTGTGAGTCAAGGTTATTTATTAATTATATAAGTAATATAGCATTAATTAAGAATTGTTTAATATTCCATATGTTTAATATTTATATTTTTTATTATTAAATAAATGTTTGTTTGTGTGGATGTGAGACCTTGGGGCCCTTGGTTCCACTTTTGGGTGTTGTTGAAAAGCCCTTCAGAAGGTGGTGTACATGTTTGTCATTTTGAAAATTTCAGACCAAAATAATAATAATAATAATTATTATTATTATTATTTTTGTTGTTGTTTTTATTGACTAATTAATTAATTAAATTATATATATATATATATATATATTATATAAGCTGGGTATCAATGTTGATCATCATGGTTGTCAAAAATCAAATACCCAGTTACTTTTTGGATTTTTTTCAAATACCCGAAGACAATGATTCTTTGATTCTGAATTTGTTTTTTTTTTTCAAATACTCAAAACCAACGGGTATTAAAAAAAATCAAATACCCACCCCCACAATGGCAATAATCCCAAAAGATGCATTGTCTAACATGAAAATAGTAGTGGCTTGCTTTTTAAGACTATATTATGGCGTTTTTTTTAGGGCTTGACTAGACATTGCAAGCTGAGTTTTGCTTTGTTTTTAAGCACCATTTGATGAAAAATCAAAAGTTGGTGATGAATATATGAAGTTTGATCAACCAACAATGTGCCAAGTAGAATATGTTTGGTGTATGTGAAGAAGAAGAAGAAGGAAGAAGAAGAAGAAGAAGAAGCATTGCTATGGCTATGGCTATGGATTGCTAAGGATGATGACATCACACCACCAAGTCACATGTTGTTCTTAGATGGTTTTTGTGTGTGAATCTTGTGGGCCACATAACCAAAGATTGTCATGCAATCTTTCCTATTGGGAACATCATCAATCCACTAGCCCAACAACTAGTTTGGCTTCATCATGGTTTCCTTTGTGAAAGTTTTGTTCACCACTAACTAGGCCGTGCTAAGATGCTATGTACTTAGTAGTACGAGGGCAAGTTCAACGTTTTTTGGTGTCGAATAATTACTATTTTTTTTTTTAGCATTCCATGTTTTTAAATAGAATTCATTTGGAATATTCTAAAATATTCTCTTTTTTTCCTCCACAAATTTGTTTGTCCTTTGAAACTTTCAAAAAATTTGAAAAAAATTTCTATAATTAGTGTTGAAGTTGTCAAGGTATTACAATAGGTGATGCAACTATAATAGGGGTCACCAAGTAAATGGATGATTCAAAACCACGTCACTACTAAAGGGTCAAGGCTTGGGAATGCGTGAGCACACTAATTTTTATTGTGGCAAAATTTCATTACTTTGTGCAATGAATTTTTTTTTGAGAAAAAAATTGTAAAAAATGTGTTTTTGTCCATGTAAAACATGTGTTTTTTTATTAAAAAAAACTTCACCATTTATTAAAAACCTTGAATGAATATTTTTGAAATAAAGCGTTGACATGTTGAAAAATATAATAAAAACACATTGAAAATATGAAAATATGATAAATGCATTTCAAAAGTGACAAAAAAATCTGAAATTTTGTAGAAGCTTTGTAAAAGAAGTCAAGCTCTAATGCTATTACCATTTCCAAAATGACAATAGTAACAGGGATTTGCAATGAAAGTAGGGAAGATGACAAAAATAGGTGAGAGGATGAGAGTGTGAACACTAAAGCATTATGTTGTTGGAAAACTATTGGATGCTCAAACAAATTTTACTTTTAAAAATCATTTTCATTAACAAAACTTTTAATAATTATTATTATTAAATGAATGTGTCTTTTGAAAATAATTAATTATTTGTTTTTAATGCATCAAACCTGACCCAATGCTACAATAACACAAATTGTGGTACTTTTACTTCTACTCCATCTCATGCCTAACTTATATTATGCCTTGTTCAACCAAAAAAAATTCATTGTTGACATATTTGTTTGTCAAGTCCATATAATCTCCTTGTATTTTTGTCTTGTATTTTATAGTCCAAATGAAACCTATGTAAATTATAATCAATAGAATCAAATAATTACTGGATTACATCATTTGATTCATGAAAACAAGACCAAAGTTTGTAGGTAAAATTAATTTAAATTCATTCTGGGTAGTATTATCAATTCAATTTTCAACATTTTATTTATTCAAAAATGGCTTACATCATATTATCCATACATTATTTTGCTATGATTAATGAAAACTTATTTTATGATTTTGAGTTTTTATGTTTATTATGCTCATTGATAGTACTTACCATCACATAATTATCTCCATGATTGGAAAATCAAAAGTTAATTTTGAAATGGAATTCCAAAGAAAATAGTATATGTGGGAAAACCTTTTGCTCTAAATAGTCACTATGGATATCTAATATTTTTCTAATTATTAATGGTAGGTTGGGACTTACCATTTCCTATTTACTATAGGATGAAGCTATTGGGATTAGTTAGCCTTTAAAAATAAGGTAATGAAAAAGTAGTTCATCATTAATTAAGGATTAATGGAGGAGATTTGAATAAGATGAGGAAATACAAGAAGAGACGATGCCTCTCGGTTTATGAGGTGGGGGAAAACCTTGTTGCTTCTTCATTCAAATTTTCATTCTCATTCCCATTTTCGCTAGTAGTTTTGATGTGGAATGTTCATTCTATTTTGTTATTTTTTGGAATTTAAAAGGACTCTAAAAGGGGAAAAAATAATATTTTTATAAGGAAACATGTAAGATGTTCAATGGAAGGTTGAGATTCATATTTCCTCTTCCTTGCTTTTACTTTGATTTCTTAGTGAAATGAGAATACTTAGTTTGTTTGATGTAAAAAATGTGGCTTTATATTTTGTGTTATTTTTCTTTCAAAATGTTTATTGGAGGATAGTTGTAGTCAATAGTCCCTTTTTGGAAATGGTCATTGGAGGATAATTCTAGACATGTTGAGTAACAACAACGGTGGACAAAAGCTCACAATGATGAAGATAACTTACACCTTTTAGTACAACTTCCAACATAATTGAAAAGAAGAATAGGATAGTACCTACCTTTTTTATCACACTAATAATTATTTTCCTAAGCATTTGTTGTGTTTTTAAGGTTTTACTTTATGTTTTTTAATGTTAATCAACCTTCAATATGCATGTTTTCTTATGTAATATATGTTTTTATGTTTGACAACCTTCACCTAATTTGTATTTAGAATGTTGGATCCATGGCTTTTACAATTGCCTTTTGGATTTGGGCTTCTTTTCCTTTTGTTGGTATATAATTGTTCCCCTTGCAAAAGTCCATATTATTCAGAAAGTGTTCAAGAATGGAAATATTTAATTACTTTTAATGTTGGTTGATTTTTAATTTTTGTAAGAACCATTGATTATGGTTATTAAACAAGCATTTTAAAACCATTTCAATTTTTTGAAAAAATACAACATTTTAAGATTCGCCCCAATTTTCAAAATGCCTTAGTAAAATATTGTTCATTTCCAAGTATGTAAGTTTTCATGAATAAAATAATAATTGGTTTTCAACAAGATAATCAAGTTTAAACTCAAGACCTTATCAAGGAGAAGGTGACTCTTTCCATTAGACCATGTTGCCCTCATGTGTGAAAGACTTGATTTTTTAATATTTTAATAAGATTTTTAAATCATGAAATAATGTTTTTCAAAACTAAATAATCTATTTAAGTTTTTTTAAACCTGAAAATTTTCATACATGGGGGATTATGGTCCAATGGTTAAATATTATTCCCTTCCTTGAAGATCTTTATTAATCAATTTTTACTTTGGGAATATACATTTTAAACCTTTAAATCCATAGTTTGAAAATTAAGCCCATATAAATGATTAAATTTACCCTACTTGGGGCTCTTTTTATTTTTTAAATTTGTATTTGTATTTGTATTTATATAAAATTTTAACACAATTTTTCATTTGAATGAAAATCAACAAGGCAAACTTATTAATTTGGATACCCATTGTCATAAACAATAGACTATACAAGAAATTTCTAGAATTGTTTTCAAAAACAATCTTTAAGAAATATGTTTAACTTTTTAAAACATTTTTTCAAAAAATCCATAAATAATATGTTTGAAATTTTTAATTTGTTTCAAAACTATCCATGAAGAATACGCTTATACCTTTTTCGAAGATATAAAACTAATAGATTTTTTTTTTGAAAATTAAAAAACAATTGATAAAAGTTTCTAATTTGGTGAAAGTTTTTTGAAAACATGTTCAATAAAAGTTTTAAAGGTTATTTATGTTAGACTTGTAAAAGGATTAGTCCAAAAAGTTCTCCAAAAGGTTGATGATCATTTAAAAGGTTCCATTAAGTAATATAACAAAAGGTTTATAAAACATCGCCTTTCAATCTTAGCAACACAAGTTGTGGCCTTTGGATTTCTAGTTCATTTCACATTTAATTTATGTCATGTTTTGTTCAAGCAATAAAATCATTCTTATTTTTATTTTTCATTGCTGATTTTTTTGTTTGTTATTTTAAAAAAATTAATCCAAGTTATGTTTTTGTTTTGTCCTTAACACTCATCCTTTTTTCATGATACTCATCTGACATTGGTTATATACATGAACCATTCCACCCCAAGGTCTTTTCATAATAAAAGCACTATGTATTTTTATAGCACCATTCTCATAAAATGCAAACAATTTTGCATGGGAGAAATCATCGTCTTTTGAATGATTTCACACTTCCTTGTAAGTTTGTGATGATGGATTGACATTTTCATGTTTCTTCCTTGTTTGATTCTTGATTGTAAACTTGTATGTTTAAATTAATGAAATTTCTTTTGAAATCCTCCCAATTATATGATTGAATTTTAAAAACAAACATTTCAAAACATAATAATCACTAACAATGATGAATTTGTTACCTAAAAGGTAATGACAAATTGTTTTCATCACAAAAATGACATAATATGTTTTGGTTAAAATTAATTATTGTTTTGCATAACAAATGGGATGATATTGCCCTTTGTCATCTAATTTTGAAAGAGTTGTTCTCCCAACTACATTGCATACATCCACATATTTTAAATGTTAAAGTCATCAAAATTAAGGGATTTGAAATTCCTTAACCTTTTAAAATGTTTCAACCATATTACTTTCATCCATAATTTTCATTTCATGTTCAAAACTTGGTGAAGTGTTATGTTTGATTTACATGACCTTTGATGTAATTTTGGCAATAACCCATTTGCCACAATTGTGTCTAACCCAAAATAATTAATTAAATAATTCATTAATCCAAACATATGTCTTTAATTGAAAAAAAATCAAACATATGGCCCATAGGGTGAATCACTTATTTTTTATATTTACCCATCTTTTGAATCATGGGTCATGATATTGTAATGCATAACTTCAATTCCCAATGACACATTTTGGTGTCACAAAATATTTTTAAATGATATCTTCACATGGGTCCTTCATGTGGTTACATGATATCATGAGGTGGAGGTGAAAGGGGAAAAATCAAATTACATCCATGATTTTGTGTTTTGTGGTCTATTATGGATGGGCCAAAGGACATTTCTATTTGACTAAGGATGATTTATAGGCACAACTTAAGATTAAAGTACGATGCCCTATGGGCACAACTTTAAGCTTTAGGCCATTTTTAACATTCACTAAACATGCATTAAACATACGACTAGCAAATTCTTGTTAATAATTTAAAAACATGCCTCCCACAAATAGTTCCCTATTTTTTTGAACTCACATGAATAAGAACATCTCCACCCATAATCAACACGTGGTCCACCAATAATAAACCTTACATTTAAGATATTTGGATTGTTGTTTCCCATGCCCTAGGTAGCCATAAACATGAATTAACATTCTAAAAAATCGAGTACCGCTACTAACAAACCACTTTGACCAATTAACCAATCAAACCAATAATAACATGAATTGAACTATGTAACACTTATTAAAGTTATCCAAAAAGTCACACAACTAAGGGGTGAAAATGGCCAATTTCAGCATACCATATTACCTTTACCATTTCGGCCATAATTAAAATAATAATAATAAAATAAAAAAATTCAAAAACTTTGCAAGTTGCCTTGTTGAAAGTTTCAAAAAACTTAATTTATTTTTTTTGAAATTTATGGCTGAAATGTTCATTTGTCCACGAGCACCTCTTGTTCTAGTACTCACAATTAATCCTACTTTAAATCATTAGAATAAATCATCACAATTAATTGATTTGCTAATTTAATAGCATTGAAACTACCTACTTATTAGTACCAACCTAATTACATAGGTACCTATTTGCAATAATATGTCAAATTAATATTTTTTCACTTTTATTACATTTGAAAATTTTAAAAATTGTGATTGGAGGGTTGAAATGAATAAATGAAAAAACAAATTGCCTTAACTATTCTGAAATGGTAACGGTACTATGGTAATAGGATTTTTATTTTTATTTGGCAAACTGCGACAAAATTTTGCCCTTCATCAAGTTGCAACAACTAACCAAAAAAGAAATCATATGTGGATTTTGCCACATCTAGTTTTAGATGACTATTGTCACTACTAGATTGCATCCAAACCACCACATTTCATTCCCAGACAAACATCCCTCAAGGCAATTCCAAAATCCTTTCCATTGCCCCATTGCAATTAGGGTTCAAGGTTTAATCGTCATATGGTAGCTTTGCTACAACCTTTCATTGCTAAAATACAACTATTCAAGTGTTTCAATTGTTGGACTTTTGATCCAACAAGTGCATTTTGTTCACTAACATGTAGTTCAATCACACATGTAGATTGCCAAATTCGATTCATTATTGCCCATGATCGCTATAGAATTTACAATATGGAATCTAGAGTCTTGAAGACTAATGTGTAAGGTTTTATTTGTTGGTGTAGGAAGTTAGAAGTTGATAGTACTAAGCAATGTGCATAGTGCATCACATAATGTGCATTGTTTGGACTAATGTCTCCTATAACCTATTTTAAGTTTTGAAATGTTTTGCAATGCTATTCTTGAAAGCTGAAATGACCACTCAATTAATTCATAAGTCTCCCCGTTCCAAGTTTTCGTGCTGCTTGATATTTCAAAGAGCCTTGTGATTTTGTAGACTTTTTATGCCAATAGAAAATAACTTCTTAGAAGTTAACATTGTGAAACATGAATTGATTTTATTGTACATGGATTTTTACAAATGTATTGGAGTAGCCATTTTAGCTTTGAAAAATATAATCAAGCAAGATGCAGCACATAGATTTGATGGAGGCCATGATTTGTGATTCAAGTCGTTGGTGGTAGTTTTCCAATATTGAGTTTCCACTCATCAATCAATCTTGAAAAAATGGACTCTAGAAATAATGTCATTGAAAGGATTTGGAAGTAAAATTCTATAAGCCTTCAACTTTTTTTTTTGTGTTCAATTCATCTCTTGAAATAGGATTTGACATTGAATTATTTGTCTAATGTTAAATAATTATTTTGTTACTTTTAGACCTACGTTACTTTTCTTCTTATGTTTTTTTAATGTTTCATATAGATTTGTTATTCATAGGTCTTATAAATTGGGTCAATTTCCATTCCTCATATACAAATGTCATCATCTATATTTTAGTATTTCAATTCCTTTAGGAACCCATCAACAACCCAACCACTTTATATTGTGTTTGATTCCACTATGTTTCCAAGATTGTATACTAGTTCTAGTATTGGGCCAAAATCACCATTTATTGGAACATAGCCTCCTTCCCATAATTTGTAAGTTGTTTAGGTGAGCCTTCTAATGCATCAAGTGTTAATGCCATGCTTACAATGAATATGCCAAAAGTTGAAGCTTCCAAATTTCATGTGCTAGAGGACCCAAATGAGATTGTAGAGTTGTTTAACTCCCAATCAAACCAAGTTTTGAAGAAATAGAAGCTAGTTTCTAATGGGAAAAAGCCTAATAATTTTGATGATGTCACTTGGAAGTTTTAGATTGAGTGGGTAGCAAAGTTGCCTTGGGTAGAAGGAATTGTGTTGGAAGGTGGTTTCATCCATATAATGAGGTGCAAGGTTGGTTTGTTGATTGAGGGCAAGGATAAGATTGTTGGGTGTAAGTGGGACACTTTGACGTAAACATCAAGGTGTAAAATTGTTCACCATGATCTACCAATCCTTGGAGTGAAAAAGAGAGGTGAATACATAACCAAAGATTGTGCACATTTGAAAAACATGAAATTGTATGTTCAAAGGGGTCTACATTCTATTTTGGCCTGGATTACAACACCCATAAGTGAAGAAAGTTGTAAAACTATGCAAATGAAGACATATTTCATGTCCTTTCCCATTATGGCCCAATGCTAAAATATGAAACCATGCATGACTTGTTTGTAAGCTTGGGTGTCTGTAACACCCCCTTAATGCATTGATCAAATTTTGTTAATTAGATCTTTGCTAAACACATGTATGGCCAAGTCCAAAGTGTAACTATGAAAGCCATCCAATTTGTTCAATATATTGTTTATTCATGTGATGAAGTTACAACAGTGGACAATTCTTCCTGGATTTGTGTCCATGCATATGTGGTGTTTGGGTGGACTAGGGTACCCATTTTGGTGTTCAAAGGGTGGTTGATGGATTGAATTCTAACAAATTGATTAAAGTCATTATGAATGCATTACAAGTTAATGGTGGGTTGCGCAAAGAGCAACTATTGGGGAAACTTCTATGTTTTGGTGCAAATGGAGTTTCAATATTCTAGGGGGCTAAAATAGGAGTCACCAAAATAAATCAAGGAGTTTCGGGCTGCAATCCCATGGGTTTTCATTGCATTGCCCATAGGGTAAACCTAGCACTTCAATCTTTATTTGATTTGATTTTCATCACAAGGCTTGAATCACTCATGATTAACCTTTACGATTATTTTAACCATTCACCCAAAAAACATTTGTAGTTTCAGAGGTTGGCTCATACTTTGGAAACAACTAGGAACAAAATCTTAAAGACTGCTAAGACTAGGTGGATGTCAATGTTGCAGCCATTGAAAATGATTATGGTTGAGTATCATTTGTTGTTTGATGTGATGCAACAAGACTCCAACACAGAAAAAAGTGGCAAAGGTAAGGAATTTTTACATGACTAGTTTTATGATTGATTGTAAATTAAACTTAGTTTGGTTGGATTTTGTTTGAAATACTCAATTCAGAAAATTGTTAAGTTTATGGATTGTTATGTTAGTGTAATTTTTTTAACATGGTAGAATGCCCATGATGTTAATTTTCAAGTTAACTACTCCATTGATGGATTATGTACAAATGTGGTGGATGGGAACAACCATCAAATTTTGAACATGATATTTATAATATGTACTTGGACATAAATTGAATATAGAAGGTAGGTATCAAAGTTCCATGGGTTTGGAATCTAGAGTTTGGGCAAGGTTTTACAACATATATTGTATAATAGTTGACTTTATATTACTTTGTTGACTTGATTATATGTGGTGTGAGATTTTGATAGGCCAACTTGGCCCTCCTTTGTGACATACATTTGTTATCGACCTTGACATGTGTCTTACTGCTAATTGAGACCATGCAATCCTCATTGAAGTTTGCTCAATGACAAAACAATTTTACAAGTGATTTCATCGTTGTTGTGAAAGTTTGTCAAGGACAATTATACTCTATGTATTGTGATACAACATCTACATTCCAAAGTGATGAACTCTAATCCTTTCATGGATTATTGCAAGGGGATCATTCACAAATTCACTTGAAATGGGTAACAAATTACAACATGGATTCAACTTAGCACCTTGCATTTTGTTTTGAATGGGGAGAAAACTTGGGCTCATTGGGGTGTTGTTTGCCTAAAGACAAGTGGTATGATGCCTATTACAAAAACTACATTTGGCCTTATAGTGGTTTGGGAAAGCAGAATGTAGAAGTCAGTTATATTATAGTCCTTCCCAAATGTGTTGTTGCATTTACATTTGAAATTGCATTTAACCAACATTTTCTATGTTTTTTTTGCATTGGTGAATTTCCAAATGGGCATAAACTTTCATTTTGATATGTACCATGGTGTGTGGCAAAGCTTCCTAAAGGGTTGATTGCAAAGCTTGATGTTCCTTTTCTTGAACAATCTATCTTGGATGCAAACGGGCATTGTTTACCCATAGTACTGGTTGCAAGTAGATGTTGAGGTCACATTTCCTCGACATTTATAAATTTTGAAAGGGTTATATTGTTCCCCTTGACCATGTGGCCAAGGTTAAGATGGCAAATCACCTCCAATGGTTCTTGGCTTTTTCTCAAGATGGGATTTGGATGTTCAACAAGGGCTTTTAAATTAACAATGAAATCAAATGTTGCATAGGCCATGGGTGAGGTAGTGGCCCTTGCAAGTGACAAGGCTAATCCAATTATAATTAATCCTCTTACACGCATTTGGTGAGTGATCAACGCATCACAACTAATATTTCATTCTTTTCTTGAGTTTTTGAAACTAGTTCAAATTGCCATGGTCCATGTCCTTGGATTTGTGGAGGATGAACATTGTTTTAGTTTTGCATCCTTCTTAAGGACCAAATTGCACAATTGCTTGGACCCTCATTTGGAGTTAACTATTGCTATGTTTTCTCAGAGGTTTTTTTAACTATTGACAACTTTCCTTACTAGGCTGCATATGATTCATGGTCAAATGTTCACCTTGCAAATGGGCATGGCAGATATGCATGAAATACAAATTCTGAAGTTTGGATAGATTTTTAGTGGAGCAAATGCTACAACATGATAGAGCCCAAGTAGTTAGCCCTTCATCAGATGTCACCAAAATTTGAAGATTAGTTTATTCCCCGCAGCCAGTTAGCAAGGAGGATGGATCTTTTGTATCCAGAAGTTCTAGATGAAGCTTCATGCATTGTCACCACCTTCCAAACTTTGGAATTCAACTTTATCGGCCAAGGGCAATATGATTCCCAAACTAGTTTTCCCACCAATATTGGTGGTAAACTAAGATTCATCCTGTCTTTCTTTTTCCTGAGCGCCTCTATTGTTGCTGCATATATTTCTACTACTCCAAAGAGTAGGACTACTATAACTACGCTTGAACCTTGTGCGTTAAATGCTAGGTTTCAGCATTTCATACTAAGATTAAATAAAATTTCCTTACTTTGCGGATACCACAAGAGGGGATAGAGGGTGAAAGCAAGTCCAAAGATAGGGTGAAGCAAGGGTGACTTCACAGATAACTCTATTGCGTGCCTGTACATACTTGTGAAAATGTTGGCTCAAAACCATTTCCTTGGTCCAAACTCCAAACCTACATAATAAATACTCTTCCTCATCCAAAATCTTTTGTATAGTGTGTTAGTGAAAATGTTGCTAAAGTTATGAACATTTGAAGGCATTAACACACTTCCCAAAAGCACACACCCATAAGCATTTATTAATGAAATATCATCTACTTCAGTGCACATATCTCTCTTTGAAAGTGATTCCATACAAAAGATGTCTATGACAATGTTCTACAATTGTCATCACCTGTGTGTTTAAGTGGTTCCCCCACATGTGCTCTTCTTAGGAACTCATTGGGGACACACCCTTCAGTATTGCAACCCTTGACAGCTTTAGAGCATCCTACCTTATAAAGGAAAAAGATGAAAGCAAACACTCCTTTGGATCACCTTCAAACAACACACTTGGGCCAAGCGCTGACTATTTTCAGTAATGTCCAAATCAAAATCAGATGAAGGAATTTAGCATAAAATTTTGGTGGTTACAATTATCTTCAAAATCTTCATCAAACCAAAGTACATTTGAGAGACAGTTAGGGGTAGTAGAAGATTTATGACTCACCGAAAACGTTGACTAATCCATCCCTCTTTGGGTTAAGCATATTGAGTTCGAAGAGGTACCAAAATGCGATGATCAATTGATACTAGACACTACAAATTTCAAGCTAGAAAATGATATTGAACCCAAGAATTAGGACTTCATGTCTCCTTGCTCCTTAGTAGATTAAGGATTGGAGTTAGCAAGCTAATCTTCGTACAAATTAAGATATGAGCTTTGAGTGTACAGCTTGAACGCTGAGGGAAAAGCAAGCCAAGGGACAGTAACTTTGAGTGTTATCAAAAAATCGACCAATACAATTCAAGCTTTGAAGTAATTGGGTTTTTTGCTCTTTTGGCTCTTGAACAAGATACTGAAACCCTCAGTTGCTTTCCTCATTCAAAGACTCACCTTCAATTAGCTTGACAATGTTCCTCACCTCTTTTCCCACCAGTTGTTTCAGCAAATCCACAATAATAATGGTTGGAAGTGGGCACCCGGCTGACCTGCACCTCATTCAGGAAGGTTTCTCCTCCACCATGTTTCCTACCTCCAAATTGCTCTAAGGCTCTCCAAGTCCGCAGATGCAAACCCTGACCTAGTGAAAGAAACCCAATCACTTTGCACACCAACTAACACCCCAAGTTCTACACAAATCTCGTCATCACATCCCTCATCAAAAATTTCTAGATAAAGAGAAAACCTGCAAATTAAACAAGTGATCAAATCAACACAAAGATGCAGTCTACTGTACCCTAGGTCAATGATTTTTATCAGTCTCCAAACTCTTACCAAACAATCGGGATGAATATAAGTCAATCCTCAAATGAGATTTTCTTCCCTTGTATGTTTGAATATCTTAATTCATGGCAATTTCACATCCAACTTCTCCTCAGAAGCACTTTTCTTCTCCAGATGCTTCATGAGCAGGTAAACCCGTGTAGTCTCAAATGTGAAAAATCCCAGTGCTGAAAAACAAGCACTGTAGAAACAGCGAGGCCCCATCCCTTTCGTGAGCCCTTGTGCACCTTCTTCCACCCATATTCGTTGCAAAGTTGAAGCCACTCCTTTGTAAGTGAAGGCAGCTATGACTTCTGTCCGAGCAGCTGCTTCTGCCTTCAACCCTGACATTCCTGCATTCAATGCAGTTTGACGTGCCTGTGTCATCAGTCGTGTCTTTACCACATCTAGTGGGGTGGTTACTAATGCTGAGAATGCTCCTGCCACTGCTCCTGACAGCACGCTTTCCCATGGCTCCAGTATTTGTCTCTCACTGTCCCTTAGCCATGCCAATTTCAAATACTCCTGATTTTTGTGTACCCATAACACAAGAAAAAATTAGAACTGACATGATCAGAGATCCTGCATATGATTCTAGCCATCAAGCAAGCATAAACAACATGAAAATGAACCCAAAACCCAACTGCCACTTACAAAAGTAGAAAAGCTAATGATGTTTGAAGGCAGGTTTCGCAAAAGAGCAGCTGAGTATCCTGCATATAAACCTCCAACTCCTTCAGTCTGGACAGTCCGTATGAAGACTTCACCTGCAGACCCAGCCATCCCTGCTTGCATGCGCTGCTTGATGACTTCCTTGGGTACCAGAATTGCTGATGATGTGATGTTCCCCAGAGCAGCTGCAAGAGGAGGGACAAATGCCCTAGGGCAGTTGGCTACGGAGGAAAAGATGCTCTTGCCCATTTCATACGTTCCAAAGTATATAGAGGAGGAGACTATGGAGCCCAGAATCGCTGCCTGCACTCCACTATAGAGGCCAGCTACCCCTTGCTGTGCAAGTACCTACACAAATTACAGGTTGCATCATAAGACAAACATGCACATTTTGCACAAAAGGCATCCATGATTGGCAAGTGAAAAACACAAGATATACATCTGAATTCTGTATGTGAGTTCCATGTGTTGCATGCATGCTGAGACCAAAAACGAGAGAACAGAGAGTACCTTCGCCACCACATCAAAAGGACCTGAGTAAACTTCAGATGCCCCTCGAGCCTGCAGCTTTGTCTTCACAGTGTCAATGGGATGCAGAGTTGCACTCACAAAGCCACCAGCCACACCACCTGCCAATGCGCTAATCCCAGTCCTCTCAACTAATGGTATCTGAGTCAACATCCTTCTGGCCTGCGTATGTGCCATTACCATACTCCTATTGCCAAACATCGGCAGTGTCTCATCAGCAAAGAAAGAATCTAGTGTATCATGAGACTTGAAAGAAGTAAGATAACAACACTGTGATACCAGACACCCATCATGACATTCTGGACATCCGTGATGATTCTAGGGTTTTAGTCAACCCTACATGAAGAGGTGATCAAAATCCTGAGGACTGGATGTGTGTGTTATAACATTCTGGATTCATGCCAACTCTAGGGTTTTAGTCAACCCCACATGAAGAGATGATTGAAATCCTGAGGACTGGATGCCTGTGTTATAACATTCTGAATCCATGCCAACTCTAGGGTTTTAGTCAAACCAACCTTAATGAAGATATGGAGGTACTTGCTACTACTACTACTACAGACCTATGAGGGATAGGTATTGTTCAGATGGGTGAAATTCTGGAGCAAGCACTGACCTAATAGCATGATTGAGACGGCGATTGCTCTCCGTCACAAATCCACACACAACTGCCCATACGGCTCCCGCCTGCAATGCCTTGAGCGACTTGGCCACCGATAAGGATACCGTTGCCAGGGGAGACGCCTCCTCTCCCTTCCTCCTCCTCCTCCTTCGCCCCCTCCATTGAATTTGTACCTTCGTACTCTTACCCATCACTGAAACTCCGGATCCTGATCCTGACACTGATACTCCTCGTCCTCGTCCTGCTGCTACTGCTTCTTCTTCTTCACCATATTTGGTTCTGGGAATCTGTGAAGTTAGGGGAGCTGCTGCTGCTGCTGCTGCTTTAGGAACAACCTCGTGAAGCCATGAAGAAGATGATGGATCTAAGGAGCCTTCAAAAGAAAATGCAGCAGCATCCTGCTTCTTCTTCTTCTTCTGCAATGGCAGACTTGATAAATTAATGATGGGCTTTCCCATGGTAGTATCTCCTTCAAGCAGGCAAACCCGAAACCCTAATTTGCATCTCTCTCTCTCTCTCTCTCTCTCTCTCTCTCTCTGAGAGCCTGCTGCTAACAATCCCTGCACACCCAATAAAACAATGCTATGAATTTCTAGCAACTGCAATCATCTCACCAAAAAACCAAAGATGATGCTGCAAATGCAACAAGAAAAACAACAAATCCCCACTCAAACTCTCACCAAACCCAAATCCCTTTCCTTCCCATTTCAAGTCCGAAATTGCTAGAGAAAAAAAAACCCACCCAACGCTACAACAACACAAAGCTGCAAGAAAGAACCAAACAAACAAAGCACAAACAAACTAATGAACCAACTAACAAACAAACAAACTAACTAACTAACTTGGGTTTTGCCAAAAAAAAAAGGAAACTCTTGATAGTTAAATTACAAATTACATCAAATTTACATATCATACCTACAACATATGTTTGGCACAAAATAATTTGCAAAAGGTCCAGCTGAAAATAAATAGATAATTAATTATTTTTTTAAAAAGAGAAAATTTTATTGATATTTTCACAATTATTGAAAATTGAAAACCCATTTAGTTACTACTATCTATTACAATTGAACAACACAAGATGTGTATTTTGCATACTTATTTCTTGAGAGTGTTATTTATTTGACCATGTTGGTTGGGACTTGGGACTTTTTTTTTATTTTAATAGCAAGATGGCAAGTTTTAGCCACATTTTTATTAAAAGTTTAAAAATCACTAATTTGTAAAGAATTGTTAGAAGCTTTGTCTTTCATGTAAAGAACTTTTCAATTTTTCTACATACAATTTTCCTTTTGACCACCATTTGGAGAGTTTGTGTTTCAAAGAGAAATAGGACCTTCTTCCACTCACTAGTGGAAGATCCCAATTTGTGTAGGGTAAAACCCTAAGGGGTGGACTTTATGGGAATAAGAGTCCCCCACAAGCCAAGTGGGGTGCTAGCGGGTGCTGGTTCACTTTGGTTTAACCTTGTCTTGTTTGATGTCATTTGTTGTTGGCCTCTTTTCTTTACGATACGTAAGGCCCTTGGACAAGAGGTTTACCCTTAGGTAAACCCTAAACCCTAAACCCTAAACTTTGACAACACCTCATCTTAGGACCTTACCCTATACACATATTTTGTTATCTCTCTACGTTCATCTTTTGTGGACCCACCTCTAGTTCAACTTTTGATTTGTTTGTCTCTACCTCTTGTAAGGGGAAAGACTCTATAGAACACTAGAGAACATGTGGTGTAGGTGTTCATTTGCCTTGGGTGATTCAGCAACTACACTAATACCATGACTAGATGAAGATTTTTCACACAATTGTTGGATGAAAGGTAGGTTGTGTTGGCCTAGGTAGGTGGTTGTGTTGTCTAGGCATGGTTTTTCTTTCTTTCCTATCTTCACACCTAGTTTTGGTTTTTTTTTCCTTGCTTCATAAGTGCTTTCTTATTGCCATGTCTTCATTTTTCACTTCTTTCATTATTCCTTTGTTGTTAGCATACTATCCCATGTCATGTTTCAAACATGAAACTCAAAATGTTTTACTCAAACATGTTCTTTTGGAGAGTCCCGTCCTTGTTGACTAATTTGTCCTATTTATAAAAAGCTTTGATTTCTTGTGAGCTTGTGCCTAGCTTGTTTCATTTCTCATGCTTATCCAACACATGGGCTCATTATTTGTTCCTATTATTTGTTGTTCATTAACAATTGTATACCTTTCCATTGTTGTTTTCCTTTCCTTGTTTTTGTATTGTAAGTGCATCAATATCACTTGAAAGGGTGTGTCATGTGTTTCATTGAGTATAACATATAAAGTTCAATGCCAAAAAGATTGTTGTTGCATGGATTAGGTTTAAGGGGAAAATGCCATGAATTGTAGTTATGAGTTCATATTTTGAAAACTTGATGAAACATTTCTTATTTTAATGGTTGTTGTTTGTTTGGACTTGTCATTACATGATAAATCATTTATTAATTACTATTAATAGTTCAATAATTTTGTTGTGATATGTCTTGTTATTAAGTTTGAAATTTTAAAACTAGCATTTAATATTAAAGTAAAAATGTTGTAATTTTTTTAATGTTTTTTAACCAAATCAAAATGATATCTATAAATGATTTCATGTTTTTCTTTTAACTATTTTCATTTAATATCTCTTTCTTGCAATGAAGTTTGAGAAGGTTACATCATAATGTCCAAGAAATGGGTTTTGTGTTTAATCATCAATCCTTTTTTAACCTTTAAGAAATGCTTTGACTTTTTTTTTTGTTAATTGAAAATATTCAAGTCTACTTACTTTAAAAGGATTTATAAAGATTTTCACTTGAATCACCCAATGTAGCATCCAATGGAAGCTTGTTACCACTTAATTGAGAACAAACGCCAATTGAGTTGACATTGTTTTTAGTTTTCGTGGGGCAATTTACTTGGCCTATATTTATTACCTTTCTTTTATGCTTTGTACAAGCTATTTATGTTAGCAATCACCTTGTACTCGTTACCTACTATATTCCACTTGATATTTCCTTCACATTCTACTCATCCTTTCCCCCAAAATTAAAAAATCATGAACTTTCACATTAATTTTAATTTTTTCACAAGTAAGATCTTGGTGATACTTTATTGTGAGCTTTTTTTTGTGGCATGCAAACCTACAACATGGAAGTACGTTGTGTTCTTTTCTATTTGGTCAAGAAGATTGAAAAGCTTTGTGAATAAGTGAAAGAAGAAATAATTGTATTTTGTACGTGTGTATGCTTGCAAAAAAGGTGGTCTTGCAATTTGTCTTGAAATAGTAACCTTGAAACTTAAAACTTGCCACACACAACAAACTCATGGATGTGATGTTATTGTTCTATTGTTGCCTTTGTGTTTATTTGTAAGAAAATGACTTTCAATTACATTATTAACTTTTCTATGTTTTTAATTTGCAAGAGAAGTAAAATGTACAATAAACCCTTACCAAAAGTGGACTTGTCAACAAAACTATATATTTTGAAATAAATGCATTTTCCCATTGTGATAATTGGGAGAGGGCAATGATGTATTGTACCTTGTGATTATACCACAATGTTTAAAGTGTAAGTATGTAAGTAAGCGGTCAAAATTTTGTTCAAGTATGTCGCATCCCCTAACCTTATGTTTTTACTTGTTATATAACTCAATTTCCATTTAGTTTATGCAATATCATCTAACAATTTTTTACTTTGTTGAAATGATACACATTGGACAATTATCTTGACATAAATTTGGTTTGGCCGATTGCAATATGAAAAATATGTGCATAAGAAAACATGTGGATAGGATGTTGAATGAGAATAAGTTCCCTATTCAAAATGAATTGTTGACTATTGTCACCTTATAAATAATGAAATTGTATATCTTAATTGATCCATGAAAAATGCATTTCATAGTTATTCTAGTTTATATGATATTATATTTTGTTGTTGTTGCTATTTTGTTATTAAGTCATTGCCTTTGTACATGTTATCACATTTAATATTAAGGTTAAAAGTTAAGAATGTGGGTATTATAAAATAATACCATTTCAACTTCGAATAAACATTTGAATATTGCATGATTACAAATCACAATATCATGGTTTATAATCAAGGTGTGGGTATTGTATGCATTATCATATGTTATGTATTGACATGTGAAAAAACTGTGGATTTTGTAGGTGTGACCAATTTATATATGTAAGTTTGCAAAAAAAATGGGTATTACACATTTAGTTCACTTATATAAAAATCGAATGTAGTTCATTGGCCTAAATCATTATGGGACCTTAAAAGTGAAATAGGTTCATCACACCTTAAGGCTTTTACCTTGGTTAAAGTTATTTCATTATAAGGTCATTATATAAACATCATTATTTCATTATGAGTTGACATAATTCACTATTATGATTTATTATGGTATATATATATATATATAATACCTTATGTTGTTTTAGGCTACCCATAGGGTTAATTAAATAATTTAGTTTGAAATAAGTTAAAATTAAAAAACTTATAAAATTTTGTAATAATGAAGGGTATTAATTATTTTAATTTAAATTAATATATGTTATTTCAAATTATACCTTAGGTTATTTAAGGTCAATATATTTTATGAAATTATGAATTTTTTAATCCAAAGGTATACTAATTTTAAATAAAATATAATGACCTATTGATAAAATAACATTAGTAAAATAACTTAGATTAGCCCAAAATGACACATGGTATAATAACCAATTATAACTTACAATATAATACCCAATAATAACTAAGATTAACTTATAATAATTAATAATGACCTATGATATAATAACCAATAATTACCTATGATAAAATAACCAACAATAACCTATGGTAAATAGCTTAAAATAACTTATAATATCCAACAATAATTAGTGATAAAATTGTTTAAAATAGTTGCATAAGGTGAAATCGCCTAAAATAGCCAACAATAATTTAAGGTTAAATAACCAACAATAATTAACAATAATTTATGATAGAATCACCAATAATAGTTTATAATAAAATAACGTATAATAACCAACAATAGCTTATGATAGAATATTCAAGAATAACCTAAATTAAAATAATATAATGTAGCCATTAATAGTTTATGGTGGAATAATTAATAATGGCCTATGGTGAAATAATGTAAAATAGCCAACAATGGCATACAATAGGATAGCTTATAATAATGTGTGGTAGAATTGCCAAGAATTGCCTATGGTAAAATAACATAGAATAACCAACAACAGCCTATTAATTTAATAGCTTAAAATATCATATGGTAAAATAATCAAGAAGTGATAAGGATTGTCAATAATTGCTTATGACAAAATAACATAAAATAATCAACAATGGCCTACGATATAATAGCCTATGGTAGAATAACTAAAAATAGCCCATGGTAAAAGAAAACATGCACAATAATATGTGATGACAAAAAAATATCATTCATTTAGATGGTGGTTCAATGGTTTAAAATTTGTTCTTTAAACATGTAACTAAAAAGAAGTGAATGATTCAAACTTTCACACTTGCACCCTAGGTTGGTGGGCAAGGTGTCTAGGTGGGTTAAGTTTTTAGTGTAATGAAGATTCCTAGGTTCGTAATTAACTATTAATGAACTTATTATTGATGATTTAGTTATTTATGAATTTGATTAACTATGAATGAATTCACTTGTTTGTAACAATTAAACCCTATTTATCAAAGGGTTACCCACTTTCAATTTGTTCAATTTCACTCAAAATCTATTGAAACACTGAGTAAATTTGGACACATATTGGTGTCATGGTTATGCATAGTATGATTTAAGTTTAATGTCAACAAATGTTAATGGTTATTACATGTATTTCAATATGAATGTAATGTTATAAACATTGTTTTTTCATTATTAGTAATATTTTGCATCATGCCTACAAATATCAAGTTATATTTTATATAATATGTATCTTTAATTTTTATATTATTATATCTTTTATATATTATATTTGAACCCACGTATATTATAATTTATATTTAAAACCCCAAACCTTAATAACTATGCACATACATTGAACTTTAAACCTCACATATTAAATATTTGAATGATTGCACAATGCAAATGTTGTATTATATAAATAACATTAAAGATGTGATTAAAGTAATATTTACATTGTTATATGTAGGCAATACTTATCACTTTGCCCATTGTAACAATGAAATTGCATATTCAATATTCACATTTTTCATTAACCCATAATGCATGATGCACCTTTAGGTTTGTTAAATGGTATCAAGGGGTAAAAGAACATGCCATTTCCCAAGTTTGTAGCGGAATGCAAACCCATAACACATTTTTTTGTTCTTAAGAAAGAACTAAGGTGGAAACTCCAAGATGGGATTAAAACATATTCACAAGCAAGAGTTCAAAGTGAAATCAATTTGTGCAAACTAAAAAAAGAAGTGATTAGTGCAAATTAAAACCAAAATGGCACATGAATAAACTATGGGCGAACCAAAATCACAAGGCACACCATGGCTTAAACTTGGAGAGGAGTCACTATTTCCTTTTTAATATATAGTTTATGACTAGTAGTGGGGGTTACATCAAAATCAAAAACAACTTTTAGAAATTCTTAATTTTGCCCCAACTTAAGAATCATGTATATTTGCAAGTTCATGACTCTTACATGCAAACTTTGATTGAGGAGCTTTTAAAGAAAAATGTGTAGCCCTTGAAAAGATATTTTCAATGTTGTATTACATGCTCAATTCCAAAGTCATTTGACTTTTGGCCTTTCTTTTAGCCATAACTCCTAGTTTAAGACTCCAAATATAAATGCAAGCTCGCTTTTGACATTTACGTTTCAAAACCTTTCTAATGGTATACTAGGACCAAATTTACTACCTACATTTTTGTCCCAAAAGTTTGAAACTCCCATAAAATTATAATTCTCAAAATTTTTTTTCACCTATAATTGATTTGAACTTTTTCCCTTCCACTCTTTCACAAGTTCACGCTTGTGAATCTCAAAACATTTTTTTAGTCCATTCCTATTTTCATGCCTTAACTTTGGTCACAACCCCAAAACTAGGGTCATGACAATGCACCTGGCATAACATGTAATATTTATATGTTTTTATAAACCCAACTATTTAGGGTAGTATTACATGCAATACTTGCATGGGTACATAGGTGGGGTTATTTAGGTATGTGGGTAAATAGAAGCATAAAATAATAGTAAGTAGGTGGGACCATGTAGGTGGGTAATAACTAGGTAGACAAACAAATAGTTATAACATAAGTATGTGAGTATGTAGATGGATGTAAATGTTAAATGTGTGTATCAAGTGATGGGTAACTAATTTGTAGGTACAAGCAAAAAGGTGGTGATAGGTAGGTACTAAATACAAACCATTACCAACTTATTATATTTTAATACAAAATAAATGAAAAGTTAAATAGAAGGTAATTGGAATAATTAACATTATTGTTATCTATGTGAACCCACATCACAAACTTCCAATATCACAAAGATTCAATAGAATATGTGTGAAAATCATAAAAAAAAAATGTCTATGCAAAATCCATGGATTTCAAAATGTAGAATTGGCACGAAAATTAAAAATAAAATAAAATTAATAATGTGTTTTTTCTACTTACGGTATCTTGATGTGAAGTACATATGATTTACATTTTACTAAATCCATGAAATTATTGTGATGTAATTTTGCATAAAATTATGCAAGTTTTGTGTATTAAATATTAACATTCACATATGTCATTCAAAAATAATGTTTCATATGTTTGAATATTTAAGATATTGAATGTGTACAAATATCGTTCATATTAATCATAACATGGAATCCATGTGATTTTTTTAATGAACCTATGAAGCTTGGTAAGTTTGTGATGCAATGGAATTTTTTTTCCTATCCACCTACCATCTATCCCTTATATTAGTGATCAAATGAACATCGATTCATTTTGACCCTTCACATGGGGCCCAAATAAATCAACACACACAAGTGCATCAATGGATGACACTTTGTTATGACTCAATTGTGAATGAATCCTTCTTGAGTTGACAATGGGTTCCACTTTGATGACATAACTTATCTAACATCTGGCAATTGCACTTTTCCTATTAATTACCCACCTCCTACTTTTATTTTCTACATTTTCTTTTCATAATCCCCCCCCCCCCCCTTCCTACTACATGCCCTTCCCCCCTTATATACCCCTTCAACCTATTAAACCTACTTATCAACTTTCATCACAATGATCTTTTTAAACTTTGGGTTGTGGTTCATGAAGTTCTTTTTGGCCTTTATCACTTTGTTCCATTGAGTGAAGGAACTTGTTTTTGCCCTTCATCAATTTGCTACATTGTTTCAAAGGAATTCAATAAGCCATTGAAATTTCAGCACATATTCATGTTTATATTTGGTGTTTTTGTTGTTAGTTTTTTGAAATGTATTGTTCAATTCAAATGTTAATTTGAATTTGAAGAATGATTTTGGGCCATTCAAAATATCTCCACAAAATGTTGGATTAACAAATTATTTAAATGTTATTTTGCATTGTTTGATTAAGGTAAAACACCCAAAACCCCAAACGTCCCTTAAACCAAGGTTTATGCCAACCTCCTATCACCATTTGTTATATGTGGAAGAATGGAGTATATTAAAGTGTGACAAATTAGTTTCACCTAAAACACTTTTTTTTACAATAATTAGTTTAGTATTGTAATTATTAAAACACAACTTACTATTTTGACAAGGTCAACAATGTAATTGATACAACATGTATTATATGCACCTACCATAAAAGATTTATATTGTTTATTTGTATCGTTTCAAAGATGAATTTTGTCAAACTTTAAAATTCCGAATGAGAAGAGTTGCATTGGAAACAAAGTTAACAACATGAACTAAATTGATTCATACAAACAATTAAATTGCTTCAAGGTTGTGAATTCTATGTCTATAGATGTAATTAGAGGCATTCTTAGATGTGTATTTCATTGCGATTATAGCATTTTTGTTTCAAAATTATTTTAAATTGAAATGCATTCAATAAATAATCATGACTTATTTACACATTCTATAAATTTATAATGTCATTGTTTATCCATATTAAGATATTAACAACAAGAATTTAAGGTGTTCAAGCATGTTGAAAAATACATCAATTAAATTAGTTAGTATTAACATCTTATAATTAATAAATCTACAAAAGTTCAAATATAACAATTTAATCTAGACCAAATTTTGTATCCACTTGCATTTTATGAATAAATAAGTCCAAAATAAAATCAAAAACTTTTATTGCCATATTGCTTATTGTAGTGCATTTGAACCCCAACTACTTTAAATTGGTGCTAAGATTCTTCCTTTAAACAACTTAACAAGTTAAAGTGCAAAGTGCCATTGTTTACTTTTGCAATTGGCAATGCTAGGTTTTTTGGTAGACTCTCTTTGATTTATTTCTATTTGTGCTAAATCATACCGTTTCAAATTGTGACTACTAAAATTTTCATTGCACCCTAAAACATAGGTTTTAGGTAGATTTTTATTTATTTATTCCTATTTGTGTTAATTTATTATGCTTCATATTATGATTGCCTAGATTTCCATTGTACCTTACAATTATTGGAGGTAGATTTCCAAGTTTACCCCTAGTTTTGAAAGCATATTATGTATTAAACTACATTTTGTATTGGAAAGTAATGAAGTTGGCGATGAATGAGGATATAGTTTTTTAGTTTTGTTGTTAATTAAGGTGACGGATTTATATTTTGTGAAGACTTGTATAAGTTTGAGACCATATTCAAGAAATTATAATAAATTTGTCAATAATTATGTACAAGTTTGTGATAAAATTGAATGTAAAAAAATAAATACAAACCCATATTGATAGATGGTCAACCTACAATAATAACCCCACCCCTTTCATTGGCCACTCAAAAATAAGAGAAATAGAGCGAATTAGTAACTTAAAATTTTTTTACGAAAAATAGTTGAACAAGGTTGTTGTGACATGAATCCACTAAAGATGTGGCAATTGGCCAAAAAACTAATGAAATGGTTCAACTCATACTAAAGTTTTTTTTAATGAAACTATATCACACGAGTGACATTGATGATTGATCACATGCATTGAGTTTCAACACACATGAAATTGATGTGACCATACGATCTTACTTGCACCAAATGGATGAAATTATGCTTGCAATTGAATTTCAAATCTCATCGTTTCAGTTACCATGGATTAAATTGGATTGGATTGAATCATATGAATGAAAATGTTTGAATGATGAAAATCAAACATATATACAGTAGAACCTGTCTAAGTTAATATTGTTGGGACCGAAGGTTCTGTATTAATTTAGACAGGATATTAATAAAGAGAGGGTCATTAAATAATTCTCCGCTCGCGCCATTTGTAACATTTGCGAGCCGTGGCGTTCACGTTGGGATAACAACAACCCACAACCAGAACTGTAGCCACAACCAGAACCACAACACAATGGCTTCAAAGAGGTCCACCAATACGAATATGACCAATGAGGTTCGGATAGCTCTTTGTGAGCACAAGAAAAAACATCCATTACTCACGCAAGCAGACTTGATCACGTGGCTTTAGGAGACGCATAACGTTTCTGTTAGTGAGGGAACGATTTCTCTGACGCTCAAACGCTCGGCTGAAATCCTTGCCAAGAAGGAGGATGTGAACCGAGCGGCAAAGCGGCAGTGGACCGTGAAGTACCCACTGATGGAGACAGCTCTGTACCGGTGGTTCTTCACATACTAGGACCAAGTCAATATGTCAGGTGACCTCACCAAAGAGAAGGCTGCGTACTTCCTTGCCGAGCTCTACCCTGGCCAAGGGGCCTTTGAGTTCTCAAATGGGTGGTTGGAGGCATTCAAAAATCGCTGCGATATCAAGTCCTACCGCCGCTTTGGAGTCTGGATCAGCCAACATGGTTGTGAATGAAGAGAGTTTGCGGCAGATTCGTTTGACTCTGGATCAGTATGAGCGGCGTGACATCTACAACATGGATGAAACTAGATTGTTTTACAGAATGCAGGTAAGTGCAGCATGATACTGTATGCCCATTGCCAAACCATCGATTTACTTTCACTAACACATGACATCTCAACAGGCGGACAATTCCTTGGCCACAAAGCAGCTTGAAGGACGCAAACAGAACAAGGAGCATCTCACGCTGGCTATGTGCTGCAATGTTGATGGCGCGGACAAGCTTCCACTTCTTGTCATTGGCAAATACGAAAACCCTCGCTGCTTCAAAAACGTCAACTGAGACAGCTTTGGATGTAAGTACCAAAGCAACCCGAAGGCCTGGATGACACAAGTCATTTTTCTTGAGTGGCTGAAAGGGTTTGATGCGCGAATGGCAGGGCGTAATGTTCTTTTGATTATGGACAACTACAACGCACATATTCCGTTAATGCAGCTCGCATCTGTTGTTACACTCCGCAACACAACCGTGTTCTATCTGCCACTAAACACGACCTCGAAGATTCAACCTTGCAACGCAGGAATTATCCGAAGCCTTAAGGCTTACTATCGGCGCCGTTTCAATCGCCTCCTCATTCAGCGCCTTCAAGATAAGGTAGCAGACCCCGAGAAGATCGACGTCCTCGAGGCTATGCACATTGCTGTTGCAACTTGGAGCATGGATGTGAAGCCACAAACAATCCGCAACTGCTTTCGCCATTGCCTAATTCTAACCACCGATGCTGATGTGACACCGGTCCTGGAAGAGCCGCTTATTGACCCTGAGGTGATCAAGGACTTCAAAGAGCAGGTTCAAGAGCTTCGGTACCGGAACCCAATGGATATTTGCAATCTCATTGACTATCCTGTTGAGCGCAAAGTTGCTTATGTTCCGACTCAGGAGGAAATTGTGCAGGACCTCTCCACCAATCCTGTGCTTAGAAGATGAAGTGGAGGCCGATGACAGTCAAGAATCCATTCCTATGAAGGCAACTGAAGCACTGCGGTGTGCAAGTTTGTTGCAGCAGTTTTGGATGCAGCAAGACATCGTCGACCATGAGATGCTTGCTAACATCCAGACAATCAAGGACAAGATCAGCATTATGAGGTCTAGCAAGCTCGTTCAAAAGCCAATTTCGGAGTATTTCTCGAAGGTTTAGCTGCCCAAATGTAGAAAAATTTGTGTCAAATCTATGTCTGCCATAGTGGTTATCAATATAGAAAAATTTGGGACCGCTGGTGGAGTATCAATTATTAACTTTTGGAGGTTTATTAATAAATGTATGGGGCCCGACTTGGGACTGGACCGCACATATTAATTAGCACATGTTATTAATTTAGGCAGTATTAATTTAGACAGGTTCTATTGTAATTGAAATTGGACAATATTGACAAAATCATAAATATAGATGAAATTCGCCATATGTGTATGTGTCAATGAAAAATAGGATAAATTTGATGGATTGAAACATGTTAAATTTATTATATAAAATGAAGTTGGTAACAAGTGCTAATTTAACCACATGGCTGAAACAAATCAATGAAGTTAATTATGACACTAATGATATTCATGATGTGCCTAATGTTGAACCATGTGTATGAAACTCATGGATGGACTTGGACTACATGGTTAAAGTTCATCATATGGATGAGAATGGATGGTATGGGTGAAATTTGAACATATGAATGGAATCTAACAATGTCAAACAAATTGACAAAAACATGTATGAAATAAATAACATTAAATAATTTAATTATGTGGATGGTGTCAATCATGAATACCACATGGATGAATTAATTTGATGACATATGCATAAAATTGTGTTCATAGCCAAAGTTGGCTGCACATATGTAATTTTACCCCTTGAATCAAACTTGGACATGCATGAAATCAATTACATGGATGAAATTGAATACATTAATTGCCATTCTTCATGTCGATGAAACTCATTTGCATACAATATGGTCATTTTTTCATTGATGTCACCAATGTTCATTTGTAAAATGAATTATATTCATGTGGTCAATGCCATATATGTCATCAAATTATATGAGGTGCTACCCTTTATCATCGTTTTGTCAATTTCATACACTTAGTCTTTTAATGATCAAACATGTTTTTCAATTTTCATTCATGTGGTATATTTCCATATGGGGATTGCATTTGTATGATGGATTCTAGTCACATGTGAATTTCCATCCTTGATATTGTTTCATCGATATGATCACTCCATTTGTGTCATCAATTCCACCATTGAAATTCACTTCCATCCATGTGACCAATTACATTTATGTGATCAATTTCATCCACGAACACGATTTCATTCACATGTGGAAGTCCATATTTGGCCTATATTACATACACAACAATTGATTAATAGTTAACATGCTACATAATGCCCACATATGAAAAATGATCATTTTCAATATACAAGATTTTGGGTGCTAATAATGTAAATCTAGGAGACACCTTAGCCTCTCCTCAATGATTTTCCCCCTTAAATTTTAGGTTAAATCAGCAATGGGTCCTTATTGCATATTGTATCCTTCTTTTTTTTCTTGTCTGCCCTTGGCATCATCATTTTATGGATGAATGTCACTTTGGCTGCATTAAAAAAAAATCCTTTAAAAATTAAAAAAAGAAAAAACACTCAACTTGAGCTCTTATTATGTTACTTTAGAATTTTAGTCAAATTTGATTAAATCTTTGCAAGGAAGATCATCACTTTTTTGACATCATTCCATGGATGAATGTCATTTTGGTTGCATCAAAACATTCCTTGGAAAAAAAAAGAAAAAAAGAAAAAAAAAGAGAAAAACTCCACTTGAGCTCTTATGTCACTTTGGAATTTGAAACCTGTATTTTAATTATTACAAAATTGTTGACATTTATGGTATTGAAAGATTGTCACTCCTCTTAATAACAAGAATAAGAATTATAAAGTCATGATGCTCTTCAATAATATTGTGTAGGTACATATTATGTAATGATGTACATAGTGCTTTAAAGAGTGGATTTTTAAATTATTATTATTATTATTATTATTATTATTTGGGGTAAACACAACAACTTCAGGAAATTTTGCAAAAATAAAAAAATTTCAACATGTCGGATGATATAAAAAAATCATTGGAAAAAATGGGAACATCATTGCCATTGTAAACTTTCTCTTTTGTCTTGGAATCCAAGAGGGAAGCCACAATAGGACTTTCCCTCAAGAGCATCGAATCGAATCGACTACTACTACTAGGGTTTTGCAATTTAGGTTTTGCAATACATTTTATTAGGGTTTCAATCATGGAGGAGTTTTTGTTTGCATTGGGCAATCAACATGCACAAACTTACTTGATGTGTGTAAGATGAGGGCCATGTACTTGTGGGTGTCCCTTCAAGGAAAGTTATGCATAAGCAAAAAGATCGAAATGGGTTAAAGAGAAACGACAAAACTATGTATTATATATTTCACATTCACAACAACTAGGGTTTTAAAACAAAAAAAAAAAATCTTTGAAAAAAGCCGAAGGCGAATAACCCATAGGGATAAGCATATATCCATCAACTAAAATGATGTGACTTCGTCTTTGACAACTCATGTTGATTAGAATCAAACTTTTATGGTACCTTGAATGAATGGATGAACAAATGATTCTTAACACACACGTACTTCACTATGACACAAGAATCAAAATAAATAGTACCTTGAATGGATGAATAAATAAATAAATGAATGGATGGATGAATGAATGAATGATTTTACACACATACTTCATCGTGACACAAGAATCAACATGTATTAGTAATAAAGAAATGAATGGATGAATGATTTTACTCACATACTTCAGTGTGACACAATACTCAACATGTATAATACCTTGAATGGATGAATAAATGAATAAATGAATGGATGATCTTAACACACACATACTTCAGTGTGACACAAGAATCAAAATGTATAGAACCTTGGATGGATGAATGAATGAATGGATGGATGGATGAATGATCTTAACACACATACTTCAGTGTGACACAATAATCAACATGTATAGTCCTGTGAATGGATGAATAAATGAATGAATGAATGAATGATCTTAACACACATACTTCAGTGTGACACAAGAATCAATATGTATAGAACCTTGAATGGAGGAATAAATGAATGAATGACACAAGAACCAACATGTATAGCACAGTGAATGGATGAATACATGGATGAATAAATGAATGAATGGATGAATGGATGGATGAAAAAAATGAATGAAATGAATGATCTTAACACACATCCTTGAGTGGTAACCCAAGAAGGATTTGATGATTGTCTTACATGACAGGGAGAGGGATTGTGTTCCAGTCTGTACACACTATGTAGGGTGAGTGACAATTTATTAGGGGGGGGGATTGTGTTCCAGTCTGTCCTACCCATGCAAAAGTTGATCAACAAAATTTATTGCTGCTAGGCTAGTTAAATTAAATTATAAATAAATAAATAAATAAATAAATGAATGAATAAATGAATGAATAAATAAATAAATATTTAAAAAAATTAATTAATTAATTATTTCTGTCACCCAGAAAAAGGCCCACTAATAACAACACATCTCTGCTCCTTGCAACTTGTCATTTGAATTTGGTAGTGGGCATTGATGATGGATGGATGAATGGATGGATGGATGAATGGGTGCCAAAACTCTTAGTAAGTTAAGAAGGGATTTTTGTACCTACCCACCTCTGCCCCTGTTGTGCCCCTTTCCCCTCATTAAAATTTAAAATAAAATAGAATAAATAATAATAATAACAATAATAATAATATAAACCTTCCTCAAAAATAACTCAAGAGGAATTGTGTTAGAGTAATAAAGCTTTAAATGGGTGAGGGCATTTTCAAAATAAGGGTTGTGCTAGGAGGATAAAATATTTTTTTTAAAAGTTATTATTTACTTTAAAATTTAATTACTTAATATTTTTATAAAAAAATTTAGTGAGAGAACTTGGACATATTGGAATCCAGCTGGTTTTCAGTCGAGCCGATTTTCATAAATTTTTGGAATCAACGGTTTTCAAAGACGGTTCTCACAACCCAGTTTTGAAATACATTTTACTATAATTTTTTAATTTAAAAAAAAGAAAAGAAATTTTGGCTAAAGCTCCCCCTAACACATTCCTAAAGCCTAACTGAAGACCGACATTGATTTTTTTTTAATATCCTTTTAAGTTCTCATTCTTTTCCAAGTTCCCATACCCTTTCAGATTCTCATTGAGCCGGTTCTCACCCTAGCAAGAATCGTTGGCAAGGTTTTCCTAATGGATGATACCCGTAGGGTTTCATTTTGAGAATTGACTTGAAACCCATTAAGATTTTTCAGAAAAAAATTAAAAAATAAAACGAGAACCGCCCAACACTGGATATCATCGACGTTAACATATATGAAATCGTGACGCTTAGGAGGGGGAGGTTTCTTACACATTCTCCCTAAGAGTTAGAGAGGGACTTTATACCTATAAGTAGGTGTAAGACCCCTCTAACTATTAAGGAGTAAACCCTAATATATCCCTCATAATCTTCATGGATACAAGGTGCCCTGGAAAATACACTACCAAAATTTGTGCCCAGATAAAGCTCGAGGTAGGGAGCTTTACTAGAACAATAAGGGCTCGTGCAAAGCAGAGCTGAGAAGGACCTAATTCCAGTAAAAGCTCTCACTGCCAACGGCTTTACCGAGCATTAAAAAAACCTGGTCCAGTTTCTATTTAAATTATTTTTTCCTTGTGATAACCGGAGGGTATCATGGGAAACAAACAAGCTTTTGAGACCAAGGAAAAACCCACACAAGGCCTATTATAGAAATTATTTTAATGTAGAATGTTTTATTTCAATGTTAATGCAAATCCTTTATGTTATTACATAGATTTTGAAAATTTGCATTTTTCATGAGAAATTGAGTGTGTGAAATAGAATGTACAAAAATGAACCCATAAGTCAATGTTATTAAATGTTAAAGTAATTTTATTGCATTCGGGTCATTGTGAATACCATCACCACAAGAAGTTTTTGTTTCTTAAGTCCTTCCTTTGCTTTCATCACAATCTTTTTCCCGCATTGTCGCCATTGAAGTTATGTCCACCACAAAGTTCGTGTTGGCCACAAAGGGAAAGTCCATTGCAATATTACACAAGGAGCATTTGCTATAACGCAATCACCAACAAAAGTTTTGCATTGTCACCATACCTTTACAATATCAAAGCAATGGCCACACCATATCATTATAGCAACATTTTTGCATTAGCAATAGAAAAGACATGTTTTTTTCACACACATCATAGATGTTTTCAAGGGTTAATGAACTCAAGCATCGACAATTGCAACGATGTACATGATGAATGTAAAAAATTCCCAAGAAATTCATGTGTATTTAGTTTGTAGTTTGAATTAAATTTGAAATGCAATTTGCCAAAGAAAAACATTGCAAGAAGATCTCCCCAAGAATTGATAGAGTTGGGGCCTTCATGAACAACTTTGGTGATTAAACAAACACCTTTCGTGCTATCTTTGCTTAAACCTCCTACATAGAAATGGAGATTTAGTAGGCTAGTTTGAGCACGGTTTTGGTTACAATATTTTATTTTCCAAAATTTGGAACCGATGCACCAAGTACCCGATGAATGACCTAGAACTGGAACCGATTAAATTTTTAAAAAAAAGAAGAAAAAGTACGAACCGGACAAGATGGGTGTAAACATGGAGGTATTGAAATTGGTGCTACCTCCTGACCCCCCTCCCCCCATTTTCTTTCTCAAATAGTACACCACCTTACACACTAATGTGTTTGATTATTTGGAGTCTACCTAGTACAATAAGAGAAGGGGGGCCCCTCAATTCCCCCCCCCAAATACACCACATATTTTGTGGCCTTTGGACATTACAAAAGTTTCTGACATGGAGAGTGAGAGTACCTTTGGGGTCTTGGGGGGGGAATTATGAAACAAAACCACTAATGAAAGCATGGTGACATTATGTCATATAATGGTATTTATCAATTAACTTTGTATGAATTGAGATCCCCATATGCAAAATATGTGACAAAATCTACTCTCAATATATATACATTAAATGTATAAAATGGCTCTTAAGAATTTCCCATGCCACCATACACATGGGCATTATTATTATCAAGTCCTATTTAAAATTGAGATCCACATGCCACAATATATATACCGTAGTAGTCGTATCTTGGCAGCTTTCACATTAACTAAAATTATTTGTCAAAATTAATTGTTGAAATTTCAAATAATAATAATAATTTTGTTTTAAAATTATTTTTGCGGAAGGAAAATAAAGAAATCTTTTGAAATATTCATTCTATTTTTCAATATGGAAAATTTTTCAAAATTAATTAATTATTTGATAGACATTTGTTGAAGTGATGGCCTTGTTAGGTTTTGTGCTATACAAGTCCAACAAAGATGGACGGAACAAAAGCAAACTCTTGGAAACCTTTGGTCTAATGAGTAATCCTCCCCACTTTCCCCCCTTCACAATACCGAGTTAAGTAATTACCTAAGTAGTCGGGGTATGTAAGTGGTTATACCATGTAGGTTAGGCAAAGGCAATTGGTGGTAACTAGGTTGGTAGATGCATGTGGATGGTCATTACATAGCTAACCACCGTGGTTAGCTAATGGACAAGAATATAAGGAGCCGTTACATGATGAGACACTTAGTTCATCATCATCACCATCATTATTTTGTTTTTGTTGTTTTTAGGCTAAATAATAAAAAATCTTTGGTATTTCACATATTTTGGCCAAATGGTAAGTTAAGGCCCATCTAGCCACATATATATATATATATATATATATATATATATATATAATTTCTGGGCTAAATTTTGGCACAAATGTTAAAAAATAAAAATAAAAAGGAAATTTTTGTCACATATATACAATTTTTTGAAATAACCAAATGGCCACATTTCTACTTGGATCTTAGAGAGAGAGGAGGCAATTTTTTTTTCCTACCTTTAAATTTATTTATTTATTTATTTTGGAATAGGTTTTAAGAAGCTTGTTGCCATTTAATGCTAAATCCTTTTTGGGATGCTCAAATATGACACAAAATTAAAACATTTCAAAAAAAAAAAAAACTGACCCCAACCATTGAAATTTGTGAACAAAAAAAGGAAGGCCCCCCCCCCCCCACCCCGCCCTCCTTACCCTACCCACAAACTTCTGACAATTTTTCTTGATGTTACTTAATTAGTGACTATAGCACCAACCCCCATGACCCTCCCATAAATGCCCACCTGCCCCCCATAAATTCAGCACTGAAAATTCAATTTGGGGTTTTGTGGTATCGCCCCCCCCCCCCCCCCCCACCTGCCCTTTCCGAGTGAGGTAGGTGGGGGGGGGGGTACCTTCAGCACCGCCTGTAAGTCATTAATGGGTGCACAATGTAAAGCATGTGATTGCTTGCTTACACTCTTTTCTTTTCTTTTCTTTTTCTCATTAAATAATAATAATAAAAAAATACAATTAGATAATAATAATAACAATAATACAATTAGATAATAATAATAATAATAATAATATCATTATAGAATTATTATTATTATTGTTATTTTGTGGGTTTTTATTTGGTCCCTCACCTTTTGTTTGAGGAATGTTCAATAGGGTGTTGTTCCCTGTGAAGAATTCTGAGTCCATCTTTTGGGAACTTCATGGGAACTTTATTTTATTTTTTTAAAAAGTTTTTATTTTACTGATTTTTTTACTAAAGTCAATTTTTTTTTAAGAACTAGACCTAGAATTGGGTTCCCAATTCTCATTCCCATTGAGATTTTTTTTTAATCATAAAAAAAATCTTTAAAAATGAACTAGAACCAAAGGCTAATTAAAAAACTTCCTATTTTTTCTTCGCATTGAATTTTTTCGTTTGTGCCATTTAAAAAATTAAAGAAAAAAAAACTTCCTATTTTGTTTCAGGAATGTTCATTAGGTGCTTTGTGACAAGTCCACTCATTTTGTTTTGTTTTGGCCTCTAAATTGATACATTTGTAACAAGGGGGTGTGTCACACTATGGCCTTGCCATCTACATTAAAAAGTATCTTAATGTAAAAGAAGAATTATGGAAACTAAACCCAAATATTTCACCATGCAAAAATGCACCTAATCTTCAGAAAAAAATCCTCTAAAAGAAACCAAAATCCTTCAAGATTTTATTATAACTCTATAATAACTAATCTCAAGTTTCAACATAAGCCAAAATATCATGTTTCAAAAATTCTCATATAAAAATGGACCTATTATTTATTACCTAGTAGGGGCCAAAATCCATTAAGCTAGTAATACTCAATAATGAATCTCAACATAATATCCTTCCCTTTGTATGCAAGGCCAACAATATATGTAAGAATAATATGCATATATTGTCAAAGAACACATGTAAGCAAAAAACTAAATGCTTGTCCCAAATGAGGGCCGGGTATGCATTTTGGGCTCGGGGTTTTTTTTTTCCTCCTTTTGGAGGTGGAGGAGGGTAGTAGGGGTGTTGGATTTTTGTTCTCACCCATATGTTCCCAATGTGTGTCCCCAACGAGTTCCCAATAGCTCCTCACTTTATCCCATATTCTTTGCCCTAAGTTCATAAAATTGAACTTTGGGGGTTCCCCACAACCGATTAATATGAGTCACAATATTTAATATGGTCATAATAAATGGAAGAAGAAAAGAACTCACAAATCTCACCTTTATTTGTGAATTTTAAACGATTTTTTTCCTCATTAATAAGTAATTTTTTGGTTAATGATGGGAGTTTTCTTTTTTTTGCACAATTAAATTTCAAATTCTGATGGAATTATTTAGGAAATGGGATTGAGTTGCAGCTTAATTTTCTTAAATAAAAGAAATTTGCAATGTTCGTGCTATGTGTGTGTGATTCAGTTGATGGCATGCTAAGTACTAACTTGAGTTACTTGTAGGGTAACCATGAGGAGCAAGGGCATACATAACACAAGAGAAACCTCTCCAATAATTTGAACTACACTTTTTGTTTTAGTACTTAGTAGTAGTGATTTCCCCTTAACATTTAGCTTCTTGACTCAAAATCTTGAATCCCCAAAGGGAGTGAACTCTTTGCTCATATTCGCACTCAAATCTCACAAATATCATCTGAATGTGCATCTACCCTAATCACATTTAAACCCTAATCTCCCCAAGGAGGTGTAGATGGAGGGAACTTTTTTCACTCAAAATGCACACCCAAAATCTCATGACCATGGGAACATATACCCAAATGTAATCTTGCAAAGGTACGATGGGAAGAAACAACTTGTCACTTGAATGGGCATGCAAATCTTAAGGACATGGGAATGAACACTCATCCTAGTCCCTCCGTATTTGCATGAAGGTTTTGAGGGGAGGGAAGGTTAGGTTTTGCTTGAATGCACATGCAAATGTCTTGAACAAAGGGAGGGATGAAAAGGTTTTGCTTGAATGCACATCCAAATGTCTTGAACAAGGGGAGGGATGAAAAGGATATACTTGAATGCACATCCAAATGTTGTGAACAAGGGGAAGGATGAGAAGGTTTTGCTTGAATGCACATCCAAATGTTGTGAACAAGGGGAGGGATGAGAAGGTTTTGCTTGAATGCACATCCAAATGTTGTGAACAAGGGGAGAGATGAAAAGGTTTTGCTTGAATGCACATTCGAAATGTCGTGAACAAGGGGAGGGATGAAAACACTTGATCGAATACAACTTTTGCACACGTGCAACCCAAAAATATTTCATGAAGTGTAGCAAGGAGGCATTGGACGGATGTGAAGTTGATGATGATGTTGTAAAATAATGATAGCAAAAGAGGGTGTCGAATGTGTATTGTGATGATCATGTTGTTATTGAGGTTGTTTCATCACATCATAAGAGCCAGAAAGGTGCTCTTGCTTTTTAAAAATTATTATTGAAATTTTTGCTTGCCCATGATAACTTCATAGCTACCCCATCTTTACAGCTAAACCTTTTTCCAGCTTTTTTTTTTTTTTTCCCCTCGATTTTTTAGTAACTCCAGCAGAGTATTTTTAAAGAAGCTAGGGACGCAATGAATTTTTGTACTAAAAAATACACTGAGGGTGGGGCTGGGGGGCATCCTTTTAAATTTAAAAAAAAAAAGGACTCCCCACCTTCCCCCAAAAGCTACATGAATAATAAGGTGTTAAATTCAAGTGGCCAAAGTTAAAACACAAAAATCCCCCTATTTTGTGATATACCTCAAGCCCAAGCAAATGGCCTTTGGACCAAATAAACTTATTGGAATTTTACATCTATCATAAATCTCACCCACTCATCTATGATATTTTTATTAATATTTCTAATATTAAAAAAATTAAAGTTGGAGGAAGAAATAGTTGGTGTTCCCCTTCTCACCCCTTAAACCCTAAAAAAAATTATTAATAATAAAAATCCTTTCTTTCCTCTAATCAATTTTTAAGCTCTTTAAGGTGTTCAAACTTTTTGCACTAAAGTTGTTTGATGATAGTTCAATTTGTTGTTAGCTTTTTTTTTTCCTATCCATGGAAGGCTATCCACATGATAGTGGTTTATTTACAATCACAAATTCGCAAAAGGTTTGAGGTGCCCTTTTTATGGCTAAAATAGATATTTTTTTGGCCTTTTAAAAAAAAGAATGTTGAATTATAATGCATTTTAATTTGTTTAAAAAAAAATTCACAACCTTTCACATGTGAGGATTCCTTTGTACTAAAGAAAATGTAAAATTTAATGTAAAAAACTCCTTGATTTTTTTTCCTTAGAGCCTTCAAATTTTGTGAACAAAATAAGGAAGATTGTGAGAATTTTAAAAAAAAAAGAAAAAAAAGATTGGCCATGAGAAAATCATTTGTTTACTCTTTGATCCAAATGCCCTGGAGCCATGCCCCATGGGTTCTAGTGTAAACCACCCCTAAGTTACTACTAGTAAAAAACTGGTGTTGGGTGGGTATTAAAAATGACACACAATAACCGGCGGTTCTCATGACACTTCTTGTAGATACAAACAAATGTTGGTTCTCACACAAAAAATAAATCAGAGAATTGTTTTGATATATAACAAGGGTTCTTAAAATCAAAGAACCGATTTCGATATAATAGGCTACTATAGTTTTTGAAATAAAATCCTAATAATCAGGCAAATAACCTTCTACTAAAATTGTAGATTCTTTAATTTGCAAATAAAATAATTAAAAATCAGGAACAAGAGGTTGAAAAATAAATTATATATATATATATATATATATATGATAAAGAATTCAAATAATCCACCAACGGGGTGATCCTTAACCATGATTCTCAAAAGAACCAAATACCCGATACGGATATATAACTATGCCAGTGTTTTTTTTGGGGGCAAAATTTCTAATGTTGCATCATATGCCAGCATCTCAAGAGGAATTTAGCATTAATTGGCTTCTACAACCTATTTTCAATTATTTGAGAAAAAAATAGTTTAAAAAAAAAATGCCTTTAGTCTAAATTCCAAGTAGAAATGTGGTGAATTTTTTTTGCAATTTTATTGGGGAAATTTGGCAAATTTTTCCCCCTAATAAATCAGGAAACATGTGAAATAATATTCTATTTTTTATTTTTATTTTTCCTCATTTGTCATGAGCTTTTTCACACCAAAAATAAAAGAAAATAAAATCCTCAACCATAGTTCTTCTCAGTTTTTTTTTTTTTTTTGGAAAAATCAAAATAACAGCCCAAGAAAACCAGCAGTTCTTTGAGGTTTCAAAGCAATTAGAACCGGCGGTTCTTATATTCTGAATTAACGTCATAAAAATAAAATACCCTCCGGATCTCTCACAAACCCCGGCAGCTGCTTGTTTGGATCGTTAGAAAAAAATCCAGGACCTGTCGGTGCTTCCATGCTGATTCCAAATACCCTGAACCGGAGGTTCTCTTGTTTAGAGAACGTGTAAGAAAAGATCCGGCGGTTATAATACATCGACTTACCCGCACCCGCCGAAACACTGTGAAAGAAGCAACCCTTTTTTTTTCAACGCAGCAGGGACGTTATGGCAAAACACTGGCGAAACTAGTTCTGTGTGTCCGTCGCTCCAGACTCTGCGAAAGAAAGAGTGATTGGCCGGACTCGTAGCCTTTTTTTTTTGCCACCTACAAATAGCCAAAAAGCTATATCGAAACTGAAAAGTGCTGAAAATCAAGTGCTTTTCGAGATTTTCAATAGCCATAAATCGACCAATTTTAGTAAAAAATCTCCATATTTCTATTCAGATTTTCAAGTATGATAGCCAACAAAAAAAAAAGAGGGATTTAAAAATAAAATCTACTTCATATTAGCAAGTAGCCAAAATATGGCTAAATCTTCCTGTGGAGCATCACCACTTTGGCTAGATCACAAAATTGACATTTAAAAAAAAAAAAAAAAAAAACCCTGGGTTAGCTGGCTGAATGGCAGTAGCATTTTGTGGCAAAAAAATTCACCATTTTGCTATTTAAAAAAATCCCAAGGAAAATGGGTTTTGAGAAAATTCCCTAGAAAGGGTCAGATTTGAAGGATAAGGGGTGATTTTTTAGCTTCCATTTTTCGAGATCGCCACATTTGGCTATATAAGTTCTAGTGATCCCTCCAGATGTAATATAGTGTTGCTATAGGTTGTCTATTTTTCTATTTGTCTTGTAGCCAAATGTTTCTAAATCCTCTTATTATGGCTAATCACCACTTTTGATGCAACACCAGAAAATTGAGAAATTTAAAAAAAAAAAAAGCCACAGGGATGATGAGGAAGCAATTGAGTTTTTTTTTTTTTTTTTTTCTGGCGAATTTTCGTCACACTTCGAGACCAAATATTTTTATAAAAATTTTTGGAAAATGTTCCCGTTTTGTAGTAGTGTAGAAAATCAAAAAAAAAAAGTAAAAAAAAGTGCTAATTTTCATTCAAAAAAACCACAAAAATGATAAGAAAAAACACACTGGGAGGGAGAGAGGCAGGGAGGAAGGGAGGGAGGGAGAGAGGGGAGGGAGAGAGGGGGTGCAAAAAAGTCTTGAGCATTCAAAGCTTCTGCATGAATTTGTCAGAGCTCTCATCAATCATGCTACTACTCACCTGACTGCAGCAGCTGCACACACACAGAAAGAAGGAAAGAACGTTTTTGCAGCAGCATTATCAGAGATGGGTGATGGATGGGTCCATTTGAAGCAAGCTTAGAAGCAAAACTGGAAAGGTATTAGCAATAGTAGTTCTCATGTGAGCTGCAGACAGCTAGAAGAGGAGAGAAGAAGAAGCAGCAGCAGCAGAAGGAATAAGTAACTACCACTGCTGCTACCACTACTACTACTACTACTGTAGGTCTGGTTTGGTTCTTGTAGTTTTGCTCTTCTTTGTGTTTTTTCTTGTGTTTCATGCTTTTTTAGCTTGCTGATAACAAGCTCATAGGTTTCCAGCAAGTTTCATGTAGAGGTTTAAGGTTTTTGGCATTGTTAGAGAGAGAGAGAGAATAAAGCTTCCACATTGTTGCATCAGCTAAGTAAGAAGAGTTGTCGACAGTTTTTGAGTGGAAAAACAAACTTGTGACCTTGTTTTTTGCAGAGTCTCTCTCGGATTGTGGGGCTTTTGGAGTGTGTATTTTTTTTGGTTGGGGGGCACCTGTATGCATGCAAGTTTAAGCTGGTAAACCCTCGCCTTCTTTCTTATGCTCATTCCTCATTCTTGCGTTCATCTTTCTTGCTGTCATATTGGTATTGGGTTGGGTGGGTGTGGGTCATAGCTACATGAGTCTTTTCTATCAACGACTTGTTCTGTTGTTGTCTGTTGCAAAGTCTCCTCCTTTTCTTTCCCCCCCCCCCCTCTTCCCAGCTGATGTGTTGTTGGATCTGGAACTCCAGCTCTGCTAAATGCTCTTCTCTTCTCGTGCAGCATATATCTATCTGCATGCCTGTAGCTGAGTGGGAGCTTATCACACAAAGTTGGTGAGGAAAGCTGCAGGTATATATATGTATACCTCTGCTTTGCATTGGAGCAGTGGGTTGAGCATCAGCAGTTGAGAGCTGGTGGAGGATGAGAAGGTGTTGAGAATATGCTACATTGCTAAGTTGAAGGGCAAGCAGGGAGGAAGGAACTCACTCAGTCAGCCTGCACTGTGTCTGCAACCACCCACAGCAGGCAGGGTCAGATTCTCAGGAAGGAAAGGAAGCTGTGAAGGCGCAAGATTTGTGCATCTTTTCCAATGGAGGAGGACCTTAAGAGATAGAAGAACAACTTAGACAATAACAACAATGCAGTGTAGGAGCTTGGAGGCAGCAGGGCATGGAAGACAGAGAGGAGGTGCAGCAAATTTCAAGCAAGGAATAGTCACTGGGTTCACTGAGATAAGCAAGCTTGTGAGGAGCTTAAGAAGAAGGGATCATCATCAAGCAGCAGCTTGGAGGTTTCTGGGAGCAAGTATTCTTGAACTTTGACAAAGGGAAGGCAACAAGAAGAAGAGAAAATAAATCACAAAGATAATAAATAGGCAGACAAATACCAGCAATAGGATTTGGGCACAGATGGGCACCAAGGGATGGTGGTGTTGTTCAGCCTTTCTTCATCGCACCCGGTTCCAAGCTCCGCTCTTCTTGATTTGTGTATTGTTCCTCATTGCACAGGAACCTTCAAGTGCTCAAGAAGCTTCAAGTGCAACAACATTCTTTTCTTCAGCACCACCCATCACTACATTGTTGCCCTGTGATTACCCCCCTGGAGCTGGTGGTGATCAAGGGGTTCAGTACAGTCAGTACCGAGCATTCATTGCCCTTCAAGCTTGGAAGAGTGCAATCACTGATGACCCATTTAGTATTCTCACAACATGGGTTGGGCCATCAGTGTGCAACTACAAAGGTGTGTTCTGTTCCCCGCCTATCAGTGGCGAACCATCCAACATACTTGTGGTTGCTGGCATAGACTTGAACCATGCAAACCTCTCTGGAACTTTGGTTCCAGAACTAGGGTTGCTGTACGAGCTTGCACTTTTCCATATCAATACCAATAGGTTCACTGGGACTGTCCCCAGTGAGTTTGCAAATCTCAGCCTCCTTGCCGAACTGGATTTGAGTAACAACCTTTTCTCAGGCTCATTTCCAGAAGTTGTTCTGAGCATTCCAGAGCTCATTTATCTCGACATCCGATTCAACCAGTTTACTGGTTCTCTTCCAGCTGGGCTTTTCTCGAAGCCCCTGGATGCTGTGTTTGTCAACAGCAACCTGTTCTCCAGCAGCATTCCTGAGAATCTTGGCGAATCTCCGGTGTCAGTTGTGGTGTTTGCTAACAACTACTTGTCAGGGCTCATCCCGTCAGGCATTGGCAACATGTCCAAAACTCTGAATGAAATCATTATCCTCAACGATTCACTATTTGGACCCATTCCTGATGGAATTGGTCTGTTGGATTTGGTTACAGTGTTTGATGTGAGTTACAATGACCTCAGCGGTTCACTTCCTTCAAGCATCTCCAACATGACCGACTTGGAGATTTTCAACGTTGCCAGGAACAACCTCACTGGAAATGTGACTGCGAATCTCTGCGGTTTGCCAAACCTGAAGCAGGTCAATGTATCTGATAATTTCTTCACTGGGATTAGTCCCATCTGTTATGACCTCACTGCTCGTGGTGTTATCATTGACACAGACGGCAATTGCATTTCAGGGGCTCCTGCACAGAGATCATCAAATGCTTGCTATGGTCTTGCAGGAGTTCCTTCAGGTCCTCAACCGGGGTACTCTTCTTCTCCACCTCCCATCATCTATCCTCCTCCAACAACCACCCCTTCGTCTCCTCCACCGCTACCACCATCACCTCCATATTATTCATCACCACCGCCTCCTCCTCCAACAACCACCAATTCATCTCCTCCACCACTACCACCATCGCCTCCATATTATTCATCACCACCACCTCCTCCTCCCTCACCTTCTCCTTCTCCACCACCCACATATCCTTCACCATTCTCATCATCTCCTCCACCTACATCACCCCCATTGCCACCATCACCACCACCTCCAACATACTCATCCCCTTCACCTACACCCTCATCACCAATTTATTCATCTCCATCTCCTTCATACATACTACCACCACCTCCAACATACTCATCCCCTTCACCTACACCCTCATCACCAATTTATTCATCTCCATCTCCTTCATACATACTACCACCACCACCACCATCACCACCACCTCCAACATACTCATCCCCTTCACCTACACCCTCATCACCAATTTATTCATCTCCATCTCCTTCATACATACTACCACCACCACCACCATCACCACCACCTCCAACATACTCATCCCCTTCACCTACACCCTCATCACCAATTTATTCATCTCCATCTCCTTCATACATACTACCACCACCACCACCATCACCACCACCTCCAACATACTCATCCCCTTCACCTACACCCTCATCACCAATTTATTCATCTCCATCTCCTTCATACATACTACCACCACCACCACCATCACCACCACCTCCAACATACTCATCCCCTTCACCTACACCCTCATCACCAATTTATTCATCTCCATCTCCTTCATACATACTACCACCACCACCACCATCATCAGTGTATTCAATACCATCACCATCACCATCAACACCTTACTACTCTTCATCCCCTTCTTCTCCATTGCTTATACCTTCACCTTCACCACCGCCACCATGTATCTTCTGAGCTACCCAGCACGATGTTGTTGGGGTGAAATTTAAGAATTGGGGTTTTGTGGATTGCTGAAAAATGCAATGGACAACCAACATGCAATGCATATTGGTTGGCTTGAATTTCTCGCGGAAATTGGGGTCAGCTGAGGAAAGGCGGGCAGTTGTGATGGATGGATGGGTAACAAAAGATGGCTGTGGAAGTGATGTCAATCAGTGCCATTGATCTTCATAGCCCAACCCTTTCTCTTTTTTTTTTAGTGGACCCAGTTTGGTAGCGGAAGCTGCCCAATAGTATTGTGATCAGATTTACATTTTTTTGGTGGGGAAGGTGGATTTTATTATTCTTTTTTTCTTTCATCGTTTTCATGACGACGGTTGGATCCAACTTCACATGACTCTGGACAGAGTGTGTGATGAGATTGAACAAAAAAGGTTTCAGCAAAAGACAGAAGTTTGTGGGTTGGGTGGGAGAGTATGTGTGTGTTGTGTTTTGTTTTTGTGAAGCAAGAATTAATGGGAAATTGGCTCAGAATTTTTCTTACTTTTTAAACATTTGTCATCAAAATTTCTGAAAGACAGTAATGAAAAAAAAATCCCTTGCATTCTGATTCTTTCTTTGAATGCTTACAATGCCCACTCTCTGGTTTGAAGAATCGTTGCTTAATATATGTATCCTATATAGCATTGGGTTTAGGGTTTAGGGTTTATTTGTGTTGAATGGCCGATTTCGAATGAGAATTTGGGAATTTGAGCAAGCCCTTTGGATAATTGGTTTAAGCTTTAGTTTTAAGTTTTAACCCAAGGATTATTATTTTCATATGATGATATGACTTCATCACTTCATGATATTCATAACTAGTGAAAAAACATAACAAATATATATACATTCTGAGCATATGCAGTTCACATGGATCACAAGGCAATTTGACTTTGAGAAGAAAAGATTAGTTTGGATGCTCTACTTGAATCTTATAAAATGATGTTTGTAATTAATATGTTGCAATTGACAATAAATTCTCGATGTTTTCATTATGTCATTTTTTCCATGTTGTAATTTAGAAATTTGTTCTACACCATTACACAAGTTTTTTTTCCTTGGAGAGCTTCATTCAGATTTTTGGCATGCAGGCAACATATTTTTCAAAAAAATTTGGCAATTCCAAAAAGTCATTTATTAATGCCTAACCAGGCTAAGTACTTATAGTATCTTACATCTTCATTTGTTTATTGTTGGTTTATTACTGGATTTGACATCAGTTCAAACCAATGTTGCAATTGTCTAATTATATTGCACACCTTAAATATAAGGTTTGCATGGTTTTTTCCTTAAAATTACCCTTGAAAAATGTTTGTTTAACAAATATTTAAAAAAAATTTAAGGCTAAATATCATATATGACTAGGGATCTAAGCCTAAGGGCATATATAACCTATTTTAAAACCAATATGAATATAATCTTACTGGTCCAAGGTAGGGAAAGTATGTAGGTAGTGTATCCCCTTCTTGGTTGTCCCTTTATTGGATTCATAGCATTAATTTGCATTAAATGGCAATTGTCCTAGGTGGGTTGTAGTATTTTTATGAAAATGTTGGTACAAGTGGCAACCTAGGAAGTGCCTAGGTCTAGATGTGGCTAATTTAATTATTTAGGGGAATTTTTTTTTCTAAAATTCACATTTTTTTCATTTTTAGAAAAGAAAATCTCCAAGTTGTGAAAATTCACAAAGAAAACACTAGTTATGACACTACAAAGGTTTTTAAAAAAAAAGAATGCACCAAAAAAAAGGGTCCTAAATTGAATTCACTAGATTAAAAAGGTTTGGTTTACAAGTTATCAAACAACAAGAAGATTACAATTTTTTTATTGTCCTAGTTGTCTTATTGTCATTTGATGTCAAATCCTTCTTGAGGTGTTAGCTAAGAGGCAACAATAAAAAACTAGAAAAGAAAAAAAATCGATACACATTTATGTAAAATTTAATTTCCTAGGAAAAAAAGTTTTAAAATTTTTATTGAACTTTCAATGACAAAATATGCTCCAAAAAAAAAACTTTTGCACCATACATTTGAAAATAACCAAACCACATTAGAATGGTGGTATGATAAAGAACCAAACCTTTTCAAAACATTCATATTGAAAATAAGCAAACCACCTTAGAACATTCATACTCAATGACTTTCCAACATGTATTACAAGCACACCCCAAAAGGACAAGTGTGATGTATCACCTAGCTATAGATTTCACTATCACCGAGTCAAAACATTTCTCTATCTTTTTCTCTACCTCTCACAACATTTCATTGCATCATTCTAGGTTTCCCATCGCAACCATGCACCAATTCTCCCAACACATATTACAATTCCCTTCTCAACATTGACGATCCCTTTTACAACTAATCAATTTCAACATAAGCCTAGCATGCATACAATGTGTCATTTTGATGTACTAATAGAAACTCCAAAAAGAAAATTGATAAGTGCACCCATGACCTAGACTAGATCAACTCATGCAAGATAGAAATAGATGGCATGCCTTTGATCACATGCATGATGTAGATTAAGTTAGTTTCCCAAGGTAGTGGAAATTCATGATAACAATCATGAATTGTCACTAACCCAAAACCAATGCAGGCATTCAAATCATCAAACAATTGATTGCTTTTGACTATGCAAATAAGATTTACAATGTGGCTATAAAATTGACGCACAACCATTGTTTCACTATACAAACTTTAACACTTATGGTTGTTCACACAATCCCATATCACATCCTAAATCAAGTCGATCCTTAATGAAATGCTACAATTTTAGAATACTGCTCACACTTTGTTTTTTTTACATGCACTCAAACAATCTAACTATTCACTTCGGATTGTAGCCAAGATTCTTTAACTCATTGTTATTCTAAAAACTCCATGACCTAGAAACAAATGCTAGACCCTACTTTCATATTGATACTCGTATACTACCCACACATAGGCTTGACATTCTAATTTTAACACAAATTCACCCTTTTAGTTCAAGTTTGCATTAGCTTCCTAGTCTCCCTCTTTTCCTCAATTGTTAAACACACCGCACATGCCAAAAGAATTACATTGTGCTTCTTCCTCTCCACTCAATGCCACCCCCTCCTCCTTCACATTTTTGCACAATTTCGATTCCACCAACCTTTCAAAGCTTGATTACTAAACTTCTTCACCAAGCCTCTTGCCTCAAGTAATTGCACATTGCCTAACCTTAATTTCAACTCATAATGATGACCTCCATAAAGTTCCAATAAGATAAAAATAGAAATAGTAGTAGAGAAAACAATGTTACACCAAGGGATATATAACCATGGCCTTAAAACTAAACACCAAGTTCATTTGCTATTAGGTACATTGTATTTTATTTTACATTGTAAATACAACTATTTTCTTGAATAATCAAACTAGATGAAGGGAATTTGAATTGGTAGCCCACCACCAATCCAATTCCATTATTCAACAAACTAGGATTGAATCAATGACAAAACCACTAAAAGATCACAAAGGATGGTGGTTTCTCATTTTCTTAATTGGATTGAATAATTGAAATGATCATAAGAAAATAAAATTCCATTGGGTTCAATTCCTTAAATAATCATAATGATTAATGATTAGCTTTAGTTTTTATTTTTATTACATGTTTGAGTAATAACCAAATTGGGATGTTGAATGCGAAAAACCTTGTCCATTAAGTTTTTTTATTTTTCATAATCCACCTAATAACAATTCAATTATATGTTTAATGCCTATAAATACCTTTTTTATTACGTTATAGTTTCTTAGGTGTGGATGTGTTTTGAATGAACCAAACTTACACTACTAACCAAGGTAAAAACCCTAAATTTTATAAGTTCCTCCTAACAATGTAATTGTCCCATCTTAAGACAAAATCATAGTCTTTCACAATGTTGGGCAAGTATTATTATTATTTTCAATAATTGACTAAGATGGTTTATTATTATTTTTTCCAAAGAATTGAGATGGTTTTATAAAAAAAAATTACAAAAAATTATTATCTTTGAAAAGACACTTTAATTCTTTTTCATTTGCAAAATCACTTCTTCCACAATTGGTTTTTATTTCATTTAGATTTGTTCGTTATATTCAACAATTCTTTAAGATCAATTTCAGACTTTAAAATTCAAACCCTTGCAAAATATTTCAAACTCTTAAATATTTGATATGTGAACACAAAAAATCAACATGCTTATAGATTTTAACTTCACACAAAAACATCAACTTTTGAAATTTGACATAAAAGCCCAAGTCTCAAAATATTTGAATGGTCAACACTTAAATTACTTTAATGTTTAATATTAGGTTTTTAAAAATTCATTTGAGTCAAATGAGCCTTTACATTCCTTTAATTTCTCCTTCTAATTGTAGTTGAAGATCTATCAATTCTACAAAATAAGAAGGGGCCTTGCCACAAACCTTTGCATCATTTAGCCAATTCTTATTCAAAAACATCAAATTTTCAAAAATTATTACAAATATCTTCTCAATATGTATCAACAAAGGGAAAAAACAATAGTCCTTTATATTTGTTAATATATTAACCCAATAGTTGGGAACATAAATTCATGTTACTTCCACCACTCCAAAAGGCACTTGATGTCTTTCATGTATTCATTTGATATCTTCAAAATATCAATAATCACAATTAACAATCCCCTTCATAGATTCATGGGCGCTTGCTACTTTCTCAAAGATATTTAAATTGCGATCATCATCATTTTTGTTAACAAAAATTAAGAAAAGAACTTTCAACTTTTGACAAAAGATGCAAATAATGTTAAAACTTCAAAAGCATAATAAACAAAGATCCATCATACTCTTCAACTATTGCCACCCCTTGTTACCCCTTGTTGATGACCAATAAAGGAAGATCTTAATTTCAAACTTTCCTATTTAGGATCCAACATTAAGCACAACATATTGGGAGCTTCCCTCTCATCATAGTTTGTCAAAAAGGAAGAAACAGATTCAATGACCCCACATACTTCTTTCTTTATGTTTATTACAAGACTTCCCAACTCAAAATGCATGCTTGAATATTTTGCCATCAAGGTATCTAAACTTGAATATTAAGATTACTTGTTTTTTCCTTCAATTTAAAGCTCATTGTCATGGTTGCATATTGAGCATCACTCAACAATTAATGACCTTGTGACTAGTTTAATACACATATAGTGACAATAGGAGACAAACAATTTAGAGTCATCTAATATATAAGTCATGTGAGAGTAGGAGGTACACATCTAATGACCTTATATCTAGCTAACATCAGTCTACTTGTCATAATAAAGAACAATGGCTACTTCAAATTATTGAGCTTTTTCAAACATGATTATTTTATTCATAAATTTGCACAAATCAATTCTATAGTTAGAATTGACAATGAAAATTGTAGAAGAGAAAAAATCAATTATGTAACTAAAATTTGGAATTTTAAGGGAAAAAGTTGCAAAGAGTTGATAACCAAGATAAGACAAATAAGAATATCACTTTGTTTTGACTAGTGTTTTCAATTTGTGTGGACAAAGGCCCATGTTTTCATCAATTCTTGTTTCCATTTCCTTGACTTTTTAGCCCATGTTGTATATTCTCACAAATTTATTTGGAAACATACTTGAAGCTTTTGCAAATTTTCTCATTTGTAGTTGCATATTAATAAGCCTTGGAAAAGGCATATTCAAAACATGTCCCTTGAAAAAAAAAAAAAAAATCCACACCCAAAGTCTCACAATTAAAGTTGCTAATTTCAACGCTATTATCATTATATTAAAATTAGAACCTTCATGTTTCAATAAGCATGATGTTTTTGTCAAACCATATTGCTCCAAAATGTGTAAATTTTTAATTAATGCTTATTTTGAAGTTTCAAATGCTTCAAACAAACCAATTGTAACGTATTTTGGCACCCAATTCATTTCAAGCCACTGGTGTAGTGTTTTGACCAAGGCACAGACATCATGTGGCCCTTTGGACATCCAAAGATCAAAGTTGATAATGGCAAAAACACAATATGCTAAAATTGGCAAAACATATGTTGTTTTTTCTTTTCAACCAAGCCTGATAACATAATTTGATTAAATGTTTTTAAAAAAATGAGCACAAAATGAGGGCACAACTACATTACCAAATGTTTTAATTAAATGCTTTCAACAAATTTAATACACAAATGTTTTTTGATTAAAAAAAAAACCAAAATTCTCCATTTTTAAAAAAATGTTACACATTATCCTTCTTGAAAGGATGGATGGGCCCCAAAAAGATGGAAATTGTATTTGAATTTATTGTTGCCCTTTTTTTTGTGGAATTGTTGTGTTATTGTTAACTAATTTATTTTTAAATTTTTTTTGGTGATTAATCCATGGTCTACATTCACATGTTTTCTCAAGGCACTTATATTATTACTTTTGAAGTAAGACATTAAACTATTCCTACACCTTGTTTTCTACTTAAAATTTGTAAGACCCATTCAATAATTATAACACACCATATACTGCATTTGTTGTGGGATATTCACATTCATTTCTAACCCATTGTTGACAAAATAAAATGTTCAATAAGAATTTCTATCATGAAACTTCCAATTAATTCTTTGTTTATGAAAATTTCAAAAATTTAATGTAATGTTTCATCATTCTCTAATTGCGAACTTGGCAATGTTTCCAACCTCTCAAATCTTTCACTATTTTATTTCATTACAATTTCACTTTCATTCATAACAATCTCAAAACTCTCCTCCACATGGATTAGTTCCATTTTCTTAGGAAAACAAAACCAAAAACCACAAACAAATGAAGAAAAAACAACAACAATAACATTATTAAAAAAAAATGTAGATCCAAGGGGGAGTGTCTAAGCTTTTTATTGAATTTATGTTTCGTTCTTGATGAAACATATGTATTCCTTGTCTTGGAACGTAATAACTATGATGTTCTTGCCTTAAATCCTAACACTAATTTTAACATTATTTAACATTAATGTTAACCCTATCTAACCAACCTAATCCTCACCTATAAGATAGACCTCATAAAAGAATTGGATTGATAAGGTAATAATATAATTTACATAAGGTTCAACATTTGAAGGGTCTCAAAGGAATTTGATTTTTGGTGAACTCATTTTTTTCAAATTTGATGCCTAACATGGAAGGTATTGACTTGATTATCACATTAATTGATACGTGTTAGCTCTTTATGAAAACATAGTTGATATTCATTAATTGTTTATGAAAATGTTAGTTGATACTTGTAGCTCTTATGAAAATGTTAATTGATACTCGTTAGCTCGTTATGAAAATGTTAGTTGATACTCACTAGCTCTTTATGAAAGAACTAAGTTGAAAAACCAACTTGGTTCTGAATTTAAAGTATAATACCCACCCAACATTAGTCTTTTAATCCAAATTAAAACATTTCTTAGGTTAAATGTGGTCACAAAATCACAAGCTTCAAATTTTTGGTGTATCTAGAGGGCACCTTATCAATCAAAATTTCACCTTGGCCATAGGTGTTGCATTTTGTAAAGTAAAATGCTTGTTTTGATGGGCATTTTGTTCCTTTTCCTATGATACTTGATTTAAAAAAAAAAAAAAAAAATTCTACTAGTGCTTTACATTGGGTAATGGCCTTCAATCAATGCATTCCCAAGAGAAAGTGTGGTAATTAATTTCACCTTGTGCAAGAGTTTATTTTGAGAATGTCACACACTCCTTGGGCAATGTTAAGAAGAGAATAGGATTCTTATGTATGTGTAAGGCTTCACGATTTTATTTAATTTTTTTGCATTTCAGGCCAATGGGATTGCTGGATTTGGTGGTCTAAGTTTCAGTTACTTACTTACCTACCTAGTGACAACCCAAGTTAAACCTCAGCTATTTACAGGTACCCACTACCTACCCACTAGTTCCTTCAACGGTCCAGATGCTAAGTGTTCGGGGAATGGACGGATGAGCATCGCACACGCAGCAAGTTTTGGATAGCATTGCTCGCTACCACACTTCGCAAAAACCCCAAAACTGCGCATCGCGTTCACACCTCTCTCCTTTCTTTCTTTCTTTCTTTCTTGCTCTTCTTCTTCCTCGCTTGTTCTGTGTTTGTTGCTCTTCCCTCGTTCACTCACTCGCTCGCTCGCTCGCTCGATCGCTCGCCCGGTCGGTCGCGCTAGCCATTCCTCTTTCTGCCATCAACAAAAATAACAGCCACCAACGAATTACAGAGCAATCCATGGCGGCCGTCACCAGCATTGCAGCTTCACTTAGCCTCAACAGCAAGGTAACAAACTTCACACAGTAAAACGCATTGGTTGCATGTGGCATTGATTCTGGCTACAGCAGAAAAAAGAAGGGATTGGATGTGTGGAGAAGAGGGGGATTATAATGGAATTTGTGGTAGCCTGGGCTGAATTTGTAAACAAGAGATTGGAATACCTTTTGGATGAAGTAGAAGTTGGAAATTACTGAAATGCAAATGCTGTTTCTCTAGTTCAGAAATCCAAGCAGAATCATTGCCTGGTTCTAAACTCCAGAATCTGTGGCCGCATAATCCTTCTATGCTTCCTAATTTGCTTGTGATGAAGTGTGTTTTGATTCTCTTTTGACGGGGAAGTTGTGTATGAAATGTAACTGTGGATGTGCTGCTGCTGCTGCTGTATACTGCGTTCCACTATTGTTTATGGTTTTTTTTGAGTCAATGAATTGCCAACTGGGGATGTGCTGCTGCTGTATACTGAGTTCCACAATTGTCTAGGGTTTGTTTTGAGACAATGACATGCCAACTGGGGATGTGCTTCTGCCATATGCCGAGTTCCACAACTGTTTAGGTTTTTTTTTTGAGCCATGTTTTGAGTCTGTATGTCTGCATGTGGCAGATTGCGTCATTCCACAATGGGATGTTTGGGGGATCATCAACTCAGACATTGGCATTTGCACCACTAAAGGTGCACATGGTGAAGAGCAAGCAAATTGGGCAGACTGTATGCCAGGCTGCAGTTGTTTCTGATCGTGTGCCAGACATGGGGAAGCGCAATCTGATGAACTTGCTGCTCTTGGGAGCCATCAGCCTTCCATCTGCTGGTCTTATTGGGCCCTATCTGTATTTCTTTGTCCCTCCCAGGTACATACATCCTTGTGAAGCACACCATGTCTAAACCTTACACTTGAATATTGTGTTTAGATACAGCAACTTGTGCAATGATGTATCCGTGGAGGTGGACTCTTACTTTCTTTGTGTGTGTGTGCCAGCTCTGGAGGTGGGGGTGCGGGTGTGGTTGCAAAAGATGCTTTAGGCAATGATATTACTGTAGATGGGTGGCTCAAGGCACATACTCCTGGTGATCGCACATTGGCACAGGGACTGAAGGTATGAAAAACTCTGCAAAGTGCAAAAGGAATGCTCGAGAGAGACAGAGACCTCAGCAGGAGCCAGTCTGGCAAGGATTGTTCCTTCTAAAGAGTATGGTTTATGCCACAGTATTTAAGCTGGTATGGTGGAGTTCTCTAGATCTTGCAAGTCAAAAAGAATATGTCATAAAGTAAGCAAAAATTGAGACAGTCAATCTTCTCCTCCTCAGGCAAAATAGTGGAGAAAGTGCCTGCACTCTAGCTCTGTTTTCCTCAGTTTATGAAACCATAATGATTATAATTCTAGTAGAGGTCTGTAACTGATTCTGTGTTGTGCGGTGGTTTGGACATAGGGTGATCCAACTTACTTGGTAGTAGAGAATGATGGACAGCTTGCATCCTATGGTGTGAATGCTGTCTGCACACATTTGGGTTGTGTGGTGCCATGGAACAATGCAGAGAACAAGTTCATCTGTCCATGCCATGGTTCCCAGTACAACAACCAGGGCCGTGTTGTTCGTGGTCCTGCTCCCTTGGTACTTACACTCCTCTCCTTTCTTACCCAACTTTTTTGCAATTTAGGGTTATTACATGTACAGTGCTGCATGTTATTGCACTTGCAATGATGCAGAGATCTTAAGGACTTAATAGGATGAGGTGAATTGTTTACTGTGCTTTTTGCAGTCATTGGCTTTAGCACATGTGGATGTCGCAGAAGGCAAAGTGCTATTTTCACCATGGACAGAAACTGACTTCAGGACAGGAGAGAACCCATGGTGGTCATAGGCACATGCATCTTTTCCCCAAGGATTGGGAATTGCCAGTGGTCTATGCATGGGAACTTGGTAAACCACTTTCCTGAGTGGTGGTGGATTACATGTACTTCTCCTTGATCTATCTATTCTTCTCATGACCCTTCCATATTGATCCCTAAACATTCTTAACAAGGTCATTTTACCTGGCATCTTTGTAAGAGTTACAAATCAAATCTTGTGCCAGAGTTTCCAATGCAATTGTTGTGCCACTCCAATGGACAAAAGACTGCAACTGAAGATTTTGTTCTTAGGAGATTGTTATAGCAAGCCATGAGTTGCTGGTAAGGATGTGGGCATGTGTCTCAAGGAGGGCTGGCTCCCAACAAGTAATCCCTCAAGACCACATTCTCTGAGTGTCCTTTGATGACCCAGAAATGACACTTGTTGCATGTTAATTCAAGGTTCACAAAAGTTTGATCCTTGACTTCTGAATCCAACAAAGCTGAAACACTGTGCCCTTGGTTCCATGAAATAGAATAATGTGCTGAAATTGACCTGATATGTGATTCTCTCAACTCCTTGATTTTAAGGCTTGATTTTTGATTGCTGAATGTTGTTCAAATCCAGCAGATAGGGACCCAGAAAGAAAAGATCAGATCTACCCTTGTAATCTATTATCCTGGATGCTCTTTATGTGAGTGTCTTTGTTTACAGACTAGCTAATCAAAATCATCACTTTGGATGTATATACCCCCCACAACTAACACATAGGTGTCCTCCCTAATGGATCTTACTAGCCGGTAGGGGACAGGTGAAGATGTCCAGTACTAGAACATCAATATCTGATCACCAAATGAGAGGATTCCCATGATATTCTCCACACTGCAAGATGCTAAATACTCCCAAATGAGTGCTGTCTGGTTATCTGCATGAGCCCTGTTTGGGCATCAGTGCAGCACCCTGCATGAACTCTGGAGCCACCTGGTTCTGCTGCAGCACTGGGTTTAGGGTTTAGGGTAGACAAGAAACTGAGCTAAAACCAAAGATTTGGGTCATCAATAACTTCACCAAATGGAGGGGGATTTGGTTTCGTGTGCTTTGTAACACCAGCCCATCTGGACTCTGAAATTTACCAGCGGCTCAGGCGAACTCCTCTCAAAGAAGGAGCTAACAGAAAAAGCAAAAACTCTTTATGATTGTATATATCCATTGTTTGTGCGACATCGCGCAAGTTGTCCTGAGTGGTCGACTGGTGCTGGAATAGCTCAGTTGGTTAGAGCGTGTGGCTGTTAACCACAAGGTCGGAGGTTCAAGCCCTCCTTCTAGCGGTTCTGTTTTCTTTTATTTTGTTATTTTGTTATTTATAATAAAATAAATACCTTCTCTATGAAGGAACCCTGTTTACACTATACTTTGTAGCTTTCAGGGCTTTAGGATTTTCTCATGTGTAGGGAGAGCACAAGGTATGCAAGAAGTGCACTCATGGATGTGGATGTATTTTGGAAGTTTATGGTCAGAAGAAGCTGAGGAGATTGCTCCTCCAAGAGAATCAAACATGGACCAAGAAATTTTTCCCTTTTGTCTATTAGACAAAGCTCATTCAACAACATAACTCCTAAATCACACGAGAATTCTCATTCATTTTTCTTATCCAAAGACAGTTTGCACTCGTTATCATTTAAAGCTTCCCTAGTATTAGGATTTTGGCATGCAGACAAGGTGTGCAAGTATTGCACATATGGGGGTTGGATGTTTTGGAAGTTTGTGGTGAGTCGAAGCTGAGGAGTTTGTTCCTCCCAAGACTATCAAACAGCACCAAAGAATATTTTTGGCTTTTGAATCTATCATAGGGATGATATTTTGTGCATGTAACTTTTTAATCACATATATTGTGATTCCGAGCATCTGAGAATATATGCAAATTAAGAAATCTCCATACACTCACAATTAAGAAAGCCACAATGAAGTTAATTATCTTCCTTGAAATCAAAGAAAGACTTCCAGATCAAGACTTAAGGAACAAAGAAAACAGAAACACGCCATACAATTCATAAACATTGAGAAAACCATAGGAGGGATAAACACCTAGCAAATTCCTTGGCCTGCTCCATCTTCCTCATCACCATTTCTCCTCTCCCAAACCTCCCACACCCCTGCTGCTACACACAACACACATGATTATGCACAGATCTGATCAAATCCAAGACTCTTACAAAAACCAGACATTACTGAGACAATCATAACAGTAAACTCAAATCAGGTTCACAAATGAGAGAGGGCATTGTAATTGCACAGCACAAAGCTCAGTACACCAGCACTCATATTATCACCAGGCTGGTAAGTAGAACAATACCTCCACCTGTGGAGGAATGGAGAGGATGCAAATCCTCATCCTCTGGCATTTCCATCTGCAGGTGAAGAGGAGAAAATATTCCTTCAATTTCACCTTATTCTAGAGCTTCTAAGAGAGTTTGTGTCTTTTGGAGTTCTCTCAATCTCAATTCATAATTTGGACAACAACTTTCCATTTTCAAATGGCTCTGAAATCAAAACAGACTTGAATTACTCTTCCATGGGGTAGGAAATCAATTTCAAATCTTCTCAGTCATCTGCATAATCCCTGACTCAGAACAACAAGCTGGTATCCCCAAATTATGTACAAAAGTCCATGTTTATACTCAAATGTCCAACAGCAATCAATAAATCAATCAAGTGACTCCTTCATGATCTGCAACAAGGAATCTCATTGAGCTAATGGGGATTCTGGCATCTATATCTGTATATACTGCACAATAGTGCACAAGGACAACAACTCTGCTATACAAACAGAAGCAACTAATATCAATAATCATGATAAATGTTAAATTTTCCCCAGATCTTCATCAATTTCACCCTCTTCTACATCTATATCTGGAGCAGTGGGCTTATCAAGCTCAATTTGGACCAGTTCATCATGTCTGTCTTTGTGATCTTCAGCATGGCCATCTTCAATGTCACCTTGATGCTCATCTTCATCCTCATCATCCTTCATGAAGAGACCCAACCGCTCAAGGGGGTTACCACCTTGAAGGGGATATTGTGGAAGCCCATCAGAGGACCCATTCTTGGGGCTATCCTCCTCACCTGAACTCCCCACCAGTTGCTCCACAGAGACAGATCTCAGTCTTTCTAAATCCTTTAAGATTTCACTGCTCTCATCAATCTCTACTGTCTTCTCCATCTGTACAACACCCAAAGGAAAACAACAAATACCACATCAGCCTAGGCAATTGACAGTCTAAGTTAGATAGAAGAACAGGACTAAGCAGATTCAAAACATCGATGCAAATATCCTTGCACTGCATAACTTTATGTAAGTTTCCCTGATGTTGCCCCAAAAAGAAAGGTGAATCTTATCAGACAAGAGGTGCTCAATGCAAAGAAACAGAGTGCAAAGAGACTTACTTGCTGAAGTGCACGGCGAGCAGCCTCTCTCTCCAGCTCCCTCATGCGTCTTGCTTCAAGGGCTGCCTCTTTCTTAGCAGCAATAGCTTCAGCTTGTAGACGTGCTTTCTCTGTAATAGAACCAAGTTCTGTCAGCAACTGGCTCTGGAGGGAGAGAAACACATATACCTTTGTAGTTCAATCACAGCTCATGCTCAAAACTAACTGTACCAGGCAGTGCTTTACCTTCTTTCTGCCGCCTCTCCAACTTCTCACGGTCTTTCCTCAATTGCTCAGGATCCACTTTCTCATTCTGGTCCACCATATGTTGTAAAGGCTCATTAGATCAATACCTCACATTCAAGTTACCCATTATAAAGAAAAAGAGTTACACATCATACCCAAGAACACCATAAGACAGACATTTCTCAGACCACCACAGCTCTACAGACACACACAATTTTGATAATCCTACCTTATCCACCAGTAATGTCTTTTCCTGTGCTTTCAAAATTGTATCTGCAAATCTTCCCCTTAGCAGTGCAGCCCGCAAAAGCTTATTGGGAGACACTTGCCTCTCAGGAGGAGTCCCTTCAGCTACAACTTCCTCACCTGAAGAAACAAAGAATCCATCAGAACAAATCAATACCAATGGACATACAACAAGAGCATTATTACATTCGCTGCAGCCAATTCAACATGATCATGAGATATCCAGGCACAAAATCAAGTGATCTCAGCGACTTCTTCAGGCCTGGAACTCAAAAAGTTTGACCAGCATAAGCAAAAGACAGCAAAATACAAAAGCATAATCATATGGTACTCCATTGACTAGTATATCCCTGGAATACTCACTTTGGGTGTTGTTGAGCTGGAGGGCAAGCCTGCCTTTTGAATCGCCTACAGCAGCTGAACCCATTGGTTCCTGCAGCGGTGGTGATGAACATACCCGCATTTTCAGGCATTTTCAGCCTCCTCTCCACTGAAAGGTTTACTAAGCACACTGGCATGCCCTCCTGACTTGAGCTAAAGCCAAAACTAGAGCAACCAATACCTTGAGAGCAGTCTGGCTCCTGTGAGCAAAAAAAGAAAGCTGCCTGCAATGCATGAAAGCACCACTAAATGCAGAAAGGTCATGAGCTGGCCGCAGCAATTACTGCTGAAGCTCATGAGCTTACTTTCCCTCACATAGTTGTTTGCTCTTTTCAGACTCTCTTCACACCTTTTCATGTGCTGTCTTGGATCCAGCACCAACTGATTGTGCATCCTCTGCATCTGACTCACTCCCTGATGAGCTGCCTGAATCAGAGTCTGCAATTCACCCATAAAGACACATGCAGGTTTTTTGAAAATCTTAAACATGGACTCTGAATCAAAGCATGTTTTGCATCTCAGAGTTTCTCAAACACAAAAAACAAAAGTACTGCTCCTGTTATATCCTCTATCTGCACAAAACATTGCAGTTCACTTCTAACAAAACCTTGCTCCCAACCCAAACAGAGAAAAAAGAAGGAAACAAATTCCCATTTTTTCACACCATCTCAAGAACCAGAACAAAACACTGTTCTAGTACCTGACTGATTTGACAACTGAGTTCCCTTGAGATTCACCAAACTGTCAAACTTTGTTCTCAAGATCCTTAACTCATGTCATTCTGTGGCATATAGTAATGCATCAAAAAGTTTGTGACCACAGTTGGTAAAAATTGATGATGATTGGCCCCTGCATACATGGCTGAGAAGGAGTTTTCATCAAAACAGTTGTCACCACAGCAGGAGTCATGGTGCTAAGAAGATCCATCTTACCACTTGATGATGATCCAGAATCACTACTATCACCATCCGAGCTACTTGACTTGCTTCCACCAGTTTCAGCACCTCTATCCTTGTCGATCACCACAGGAGCAAACTGTGCAGGGGCTAAATCATCATCAATATCCACCTCCTCCTCTCCACCTTCTGCCCCTGCAAGAAAATATCAATGTGAGGGGTGGGCTCTTACATAGCATGCACAAAAGAAACAAAGAAAACATCCACAAACTACACAGGAGAATAGCAAGTACAAGATTTGAATCACCAGAGGTTCAGAGATAGACACCAACCACAAACCATGGGAAAGCAGAATTCTAAACCACTATACCATGGGAAGCAATGAGCAAAGCTGTACTCAATGACAAGGGGAAAGAGGCAAGAAAATATTTTCTGAGACCATGTACATTACCTGCCCGCATCTTCCTCATCTCTCCAGTTGCAACTTGTGTCTGCAGTGAACAGTGTAAACATCAGGTTAGATTGAAAATTAGAAGAGATCAGTAAAGGTTCACTGACTCCTTTTAAGCTGGTCCTTTGGACATTTCTTCCATGGCCTTGCATATTATTCTCCTCCCCTGATTTCCTTTGAAGGGTATGCCAGAACCCATCAAACACAACAGCTGCATTAATTGAGGCAATCTAACCTAAACTACTTTTGCATCTAATCTCCATGCATTTTTTTTCACCACAGGAGACTCGAATGAAGGCCACTGAAGAATTGAAAATTGAACTGCCACAAATGTCCCATTTGCCATCCCTCCAACAACAATCGTGATCACAGCACAGATATGAATTCATCAGAACCATTCCCATTGTACAGGATGAAGGTTCAATGAAACTGTCTTGAATTTATGTCCCACGTGGCATCCCCCAAAACAATCATGATTCCAGTATAGATACGAAGTTATCAGAACATTTCCATCATACAGGATAGAGGTTCAATCTTCACACTCCTGATATGAAGAGCAGAAAATTGGTTGATCATGTAGTTTGAGCTGGTCCTCTACGGGAAAGAGTTCAAAGAGTTGCAGAGAAAATCTTTCAAGAAAGACTGACTACTCTTATTGGAGATTGCTACAGAATGAGCAAATAATTTTTCCATTGATCATAGTACACTCCAAAATAGGAAAAAGAGATTTGAGGAACAACATGCACCTGAGGAGCTTCAGAAAAACCATGTTGAGCTTTTTTGCTTGCCTTCTTTGTTGCTTTTTTCTTTCCCCTGCTCTTCATGCAGTTGGTAATGAACCGATCCAACTCCCAGAGAGTATCATTATCGAAGGAATCAATATCAACTTCAATCTCATCTTCATTTTGGCCAACATCTGGATTCCGCTTCTTGATTATCTGAACTATGCGCTCAAGCTTATCTCCAGGAAGGGTTTCAAGATTAATACTGAGTTTCCGCTTCTCCTCAAAGGTCATGGGACGCTTCTCAATGTCGCTCGGCCTTGGCTTTGCTTGTGCAGCAGAAGAAGAAGCTGGCCTGACTGCTGGTGGAGCAGGTTTATTACTGCTGCTGCTCTTCTTTGCCAGGGACTGGATCTGACTCTCAACTCTCTTCAGATGCTCATGCAGATCATGCAATGAGGAGTGAGTCTGTCCACTGGTGGTAGTAGTGTCATAATGCAAGGGTGCTGCTGCCAAGGTCTCCTCCTCAACTTTGATCTTCAACTTCTCTTCCTCAAGCTTCTTGACAATATCCTTCCAGCGATCATTGAACAAGCCAGCAAGCACCTGAGCCATGACATAGACATCATGACCTTGAGGATTGTAGGTCATGGCATTGGCAAAAGTGAGCCGGACATCATCCGCAAAGCTGTTGAGAGAGGAATACAAACCCTTAGCTAGTCTATCCCTTACAGTGCCAAGATCCATGGGCTTCTGAATCACTTTGTGGTAGTCATGCAGTCCCTGCTTCGCCGCATCCACAGGCTCGTTGAATACCCATGCGTACTTGTGACTCATGATCTTCTTCAGCATCGTGCTGCACTGTTTGAGAATCTCTGCCATGCGCTTCGCTCTCGCTGCTTCCACTTTCTGCCTCCTTCCATCTCCTCCTCTTCCTTCTGCCGCCTTTCCTCGGTTTCCTCCTTTCTTCACTCCAGGAGTCGTAGGAGTAGTAGAAGAAGAACCCTTCGGCTTCAGCTTCTCTGGCGGCGGCATTCTATCCTTACCGGACACAAACTCAGAGTTCAGGTAGAGCTGATTCGCTTTCGGAGTTCTCTTTTCCTTCCCCTGCGGTGTTGTTGTTGTTATTGTTCCTCCTCCTGGAGTTCCTAGGGTTCCCAGCTCCGTGACGACTATGCTAGATTGCCGTGCAAGACGAGCTTCTCGCTGTGTCATCATCCCCCGAGGAGTAGCGTCATCTCCTCCGGCAGTATCAGCAGAAGAGGACGGAGGAGGCGGTTCCGATGTCACGGAGGTCACTTCCTTCCCCGCAGAACTTCCGTTGTTACCATCCGTTCTTGAGAGATGCGCATCGACATCTGTTGTACATACTTGAGATTTGCTCGCAGAAAGAAGATATTCCTGGCGGACATCGATCTTGGCTGCAATGCTCTTCACTTCATCAAGGTTCAGCTTCAGTCTCTTCCGTAGCTCTCTTTTCTGGTCTCGCGAAAGCGAGGTAAGGTCTACGGTCAGCGTAGCGACCATCATATTGCTTATTCCTGCTCCTTCTTCGTTCTTCAAACTGCAGCTCGTGGACTTCTTCCTCTTCAAACTCCGGGAGTCATCTGAGGCTTCCACCATGTCTGCCATCGCCTTGGGAAAACTACTCAGCAGCTGATGATGATGATCGATGTTATTGTTGTTGTTGTTGTTGTTACTACAGTGTCGCTGCTCAAAAGTGGTGTACACAAGTGCAGACGCCATGCACGCCACTCACAAGAACAACACTACCACTAGCAGACATGCGAGGAATGACAGGCAGCTCCAGTGCAAACCAGAACCGGCAAAGCAGCCGCATGCAGAAACCAAATCCACCGGGCTTCTAGATCTCTGGAACCAAAACCGCATCAGATAATGGAAGAATCCGGGCTGTATATGAGAATCCGAGAGTTCAAAATGCGGGGATTAAAAGCGAACAGGTTCAGATCCTGTGGAGAAAGAGCTCGTGAGCTGCCACAGTCGATCTTTTTGAGCGTATTAGTTAGACCTCGAGAGCTCGCACCTCGAGAGCTTCGCAATGGCAGCGGCGGCGACAACAAGGACTCGAAGCTGGGGCGCAAAATAGGGTTTGAGAATTCATCTGATTCTTGAGCAAAACTGGCACCCAAAAAAATAATGGGGTAGGAAGCGGCCACAATTCTTGGTACACTCCGAGGCAGAATCGAGTGAGCCACGGAGTGTAGCGGGAAGAAATCGAGCGCGAAAGAGAATAAAATCCACAGCAAATCTGAGCTTCCGCCATCGCTCTTAAAGGGAGCGTAGCTTGTCCTTTCTCCCTCCATCGGTAAGACTGCCGGCGTTCCCGTGCAGCATCGTGACCGTCCATCTACAGTGTCGACGTCACCAAAACCTCTATTGGACGTCGATTCCTCCGTACTCGACATCCGACGGCGCTCCGAGCATCTCACCATCTTTTAAGTTCTGGGTGCTCACTGGCTCACTTTCCGCTCTTCTTTTAGAAATCTTTTCTTTTCCCCTAAAATAGCTAGCTAGGCACCCGATGGCTGGGGATAAGAAAACTTTAAAATCTTTACAGGAAAGTTTTTTTTTTGGGTTTTTTTTCCATTGCTTTTTTTCTTTTTAAAAATGTTCATAAAAAATAATTTTATTATTCTAGTTGATAAATAGCTACCCAGCTGGAGGGGAAAAAAATTTGAAGATTTTAATATAGAGGGGGTCCTTTTCTTATGTTTCCTTTTGTGAATATGTTAATCATTTAAATTTATTGAATTTCAAGAAATTGATAGAAGCTAGAAAAAAAAAGACACAAAGGCAAAAGGAGTTTTTAAATATGTATATATAAAGGAAAGAAAATTTCTTTGTTTGCCTAGTTTCAGTAAATTTTTTATAAAAAGCTACCAAATTCCAATAGCTTGTAAAAAAGGCATGAAAGAAAATGAATAAATCAATACTTATAAGAGAGAAAGTATTATTTCTTCAATTTGAATTTCCAAAAGGCTTTTCAATAACACATGATTTACCCTTTCAAATTGCACTCTAAAATTTAATGAAAACTTTGTGATTTTGAATTTTCAAATGATTTTAGAGGTTAAGAAATGACCTTAAGAATACAAAGTTAATCTTTATAAGCCTTACCACACTAAGCTTATTGGTAGTGAGTGACATAGAGAGGACTTTGGCACACACCTTAAACCCTAAACCCTAAACTTTCATTTGATCTCCACTTGTTTTTGCATTGTTCTTAATCGAAACCAAATCATCATCAAATCGTTCCAAATTTTGGATGAACTAAATCTACACCAATTTGGAACAATTTGATGGTCCATTTGGAATGCTGGGAATGTAAGATATTCAGTTCATAGAAGCTTCAATCCTTCAAATCTTATTTTCATTTTCAAGATTCCTACGGAGTTTTAATTCTCAAAATGGGAATTAATGTTGGAAGTGGTGGGTTTTTTTTTAAATTTAAATTTAAATTTATTTATTTTTAATTTTTAATTTTGTGATTTTACCACATTTGTAACAATCCATAGGAGGATTTAGCCAGGTTTGGCTATGAAATTAAAATTTAAAAAAAAAAAAAAACCTGTTACTTTTTAAGTTCCATGTAGGACTACAGAGTCAAATTCGGCAAACTCAGATTTTATTTTATTTTATTTTTCTTTCTTTTCACTACTTTTTTGGCGAATTTTTAGAACAATTGTGCAAAAAAAGCCCCTTTGAGAGGATCCCAGCTCATTCTCAAATATTGCAAGAGTGAGAAATTTGGCACAATTTTTTTGACTTGTTGGAAGCATATATTTTTCAAATGAAACTAAAAACGAAAAATATTAAATTTGTACTCACTAGAATTTGAAAATAATTAACAAAACTCACCATATTTATATATATATTATGCGTCAATAAGCAGTAAAAATTATAGAAGGATGCTTTAAATGGTTGTTACTTTGATGTCTTGTTTCTAACCAAATTTAGCCCTTTCTATTTTTGGTTGGGGTGGATGATAATTACACATAATACATCCCAAAATTGAAAGGAAAACATTGATTGGGAATAAAAGAGAAGTAAATCTAAGCCCCTTGGACCTTGGAGGTTTTAGAAGTGTTTTCTTCATATTCCTAAAAGATTTCTCCTTTGTTGGACTTGCCTACCAAGGCAAGGATATTGTGTTTATATTCATTATAGTTTCTTTGGTGGCTGTAGCTGATTTGAAGATTTTTGAGCTCAATGCTACTTGCACAGATGAATCAAATTTTCTCTGGTAATGCTCATTTGGATCAGTTCCCTTGCTTGTACCAGTTCATGGTTCCTTTTTCTTGGCCTAGAATTCTCAACAACACATTAGCACAATGACCACTTTCCTCACAGATTTTGCAGCCTTACAAACCAATAAATTTCATGCGACACTTTGTAATAGAATTGCAATTTTGCTATAGTTTGACCACCAAACATCTTATGATCTGATCTCTGTCATAGCAGCAAAAGAAACTTTCCAATTCAACATTTCAATTCTTTCTCACACAAACAAACTCTTTCACGACACTATTAACTTTGTCAAGTTTCATCATAGCAGAATTTGCAGGCACAAATCCTATTATAGCAATGAATGGACTACTGACAAAATTAATGCAAATTTCCTCAAATCCTTTCTGTGTTTACAAACACTTTGATATGCACATGAAACTAACTCTTCAGTCACTCATCACATTTCTCATCAGAGGACAGACTTCACCTCACTGAAATGGATCCCGCATTATTGTAACAAGTATGGGTTGTTCAACACAACTTCTTAACTTTCCACTTGTAGATGAAATCACAACACCATTGCAATGCAAACCCCCCAAGGTCCTATGCAATGTACAACCTGCACATCACCACAATCTTCAAAATGACACTTACTTTTCCATTCACCCCTTCCTTCCTCATCTGCCAATGATCGGTCACATATTTCCTTGTCATTTTTTCAAGTGGGTTTACGAGGCAAGTTTAGGATCACAACATCATCGCAAAATGGTACACACATTTTTATTTCAAAATATTGTCATTTTGTTGAACACACACATGTGATGTTACATGCATATGACAAACTGAAAATGGTTTCAATCAAAAAATATTATATATATTTGAAAACTTATGTGCCACCCATTTTATGAACACTAAGATTTCAAGTTTTTTTTTTGTTATTTATTCAAAAGTGATATCTAAAAAGCTATGAAAATGAAAAAATAGACACAAACTTCATCTGTTTGAACTTTACACATAAATCATACACTATTCCTAAACAAACATTCAAGTCCAATCGATCATGCAAATCCATTACTTTCACATAAATGTGAACATTTGAAGTTTGAACCAAGGAATCGCTTACAATGTGGAAACAACCAGGGGAATTTATCAAATAACATTATCACACACATTGGAACTTGGAACTAGCAATAATGTAATTTATACATGAATAGATAAAGAAAATGCCAAAAACATATGAATGCACAATCTACAAGGGGATGCAAGTCTATGCAAGGCAATCATGTAACAAACTAAAGAGCACAAGGATCCAAAGAAGTCAACCTTAGAGATATTCATTTTGTATTGAACCATGAATGAGTCCAAAATATTGGCCTTATTTCAAGCAACTAAATTTGTTTTGATTTTGATTTTATTGACTATTTGTTTCAAGATAGACACATCATTTTTTATTTGGGTTATAATTGTTAGCCTCTTCTTACCATTTATTCTAGGTCACATGACCAAGATGGAGATGGAAATTGATTAGTTCAAGGTTTTTGAATGTGTTTGTTACATTTTCCTACGATCTAGGTTATGGCACATGTGTGCAACTAGTTGCCATATTTTTGGGCTTCGCAATATATAAATGGGCACAATTCAAAGATTTTCTTTCTCCTTATCATAATTATGATATTCCCATCTTGCAAAATGGATACCATAGTCCTTATCAGATTTGGCAACAGTTTTATTTAATTTAAGATTTTAATTTTAGCGCTTGGTTTTTTTATTCTGAAACTTTTGGCAAGTAATATATACAAATAATAATAAACATGTCCTTGTTATGTTTATGGGATAGTCTTAAGTTTTTGAACATTGAGGTCTATAGTTCAAACCTGATATTTGAAAACTTGTAGCTTTTAAGTTTGATCATAATTATAATTTTTTCTGACACAAGTATAAATTAATTTTCAAAGATTTGGAAAAATGAAATGAAATTTAATTTATGCCAAAACCGTTCATGTATATGGTAGTTCTAAATGTGAAGTTGTACTACAAACTCCCTCCCCCCCCCCCCCCAAATATTATATTGTTCTGAATTTGTTTCAAGTTTATAGGTTTTGCCAATGAACTATTTTGTCGCCCATGCATCAAATAAACAACTAGAGTTCATGACTATTGGTCTCTTACAATTTCTTAAAGTGGACTAATAGAAATTTCATAATATATTAAGAGGAATCCATAAAAAGTAAAATTCACTCCGCAAACCAAGAAGGACTTTATGTTTTTAAGGAGAAACATTTTGTTTTGAAATGTTTGTCCTTGCAAAGCATGTAAGATTGTGTTTTTTTTACAACTTTAAAATTTAAAGGATTTTCATAAACATATTTCCAACTAAAAAACTATTTAAAAGGCATTTCAATTAAACTTCACATTATAATATATAAACTTTTCAATGAAAATGTCTTTGAATGTATTAGAATTACAAAAAAAGTAAAATGATTGAAAGCAATTGAAAAACATAAAATCCAAGCATTTAATTGAACCTGAAACAATTTTTAAAAATTACAATGCAAATGAAAAACAATTATTACAAGCGTTGTAGCTCAAAAACCAAGTTGAAACAAACTTGAATTTTGGAGAAATAATGATGCGCACAAAGGATTCAAAATCAACAAAATTACATTATGATAAGTGAGGTTCTTGAGTTGATGTATTTTCTTATGCTTGCCTATTGTGAGTCTTCTATTGAACTAGTCCATGACATTTTGGAAAACAAGAAAACTTGTATAAAGTTTCAAAATGTTATTTGATTTTCTTAATTAGTTTGCAACAATTTGAATGCATCATAATTGATTTTTATTTTATTTTTGATATTATTTCTACTTTAAAATAGTTATTAACGATATTTTGACCAAAGGGTGTAAACCCAATATAAGGAACCATTTCTATCAATCATTTGTGTTTTTGAACCAAATATTCTTAAAATCATGATTTACAAATCAATATCAAAGTTTGTATGTTTTTCTCAAAAAGACATTGCAATACATTTTATATAAAGGTGTACTTCTAAAAATTCCCATGAAAATTTCATTATTCAATCATTTCAAAGTCAATTTAAAAGTATTTTAATAATGGATTTTTTTAATATTGTTTTAAAATCTTTTTGGTACTCAATACTCATTACATATGTTTCAAATTTAAACAAATGTTGCATAATATATTAAAATATTTGTAAAAACATCAACTCATCAACCTTTGCATTGTTCAAATTTTAACATTGTCATTTAAATTTGATTAAAAGGTTAAAAAACCAAAAACGACATACATGATGAGTGTAAGTTTCAACCAAAATTTTAAAAATAAATGAAATCATTACGTGGAATTTTTTTGGATCATTGCACACAAAAATTTCCATACCATACTGCACCAAAACGAATGCATAAATTGACATTTTTCTGATCACAAGACCATTGTTGTTAGCATTGTTCTTACCCTTGAATTTTGGAATGTTTTCAATCATACATTTGTTTGGAAACCACAAAATGTTCTTCCTTGCATGAATTTTTATAAACCAAACAATATTTTTCATAGTATTCAACTTTGATTTTGGAGTTGAAATCAACATGGTTGCAAAAATGAATCACAAACCAATGGTTGACGAAAATGTCAACAACAAAAATAACATAATAATTAATTATTGGGCAAAAAAAATTCTATTGCACAATGATCAACACTGAACTTTTAATTTTTGGAAAATGTTTGTTGGTACCTACACACCAAGGGAAAAAACACAAGATTAATCAAAAGAATCTTCAAATTGAAGATATAAAACAAAAGCAAAAGGATAAAATTGAAATATATTATCTAAAATAAGTCTTGAATTCATTTATGTGAAGTAAAATTCATTATCATCAACATTTCAATTGTAAATTAAAAAGCAACTTGAATGACCAATTTTCAAATGTGCAAAATAACCAAGCCAAAGGTTAATTATTTAAAGATGAATTATTGGGAATTTTTTTTTTATTAAAAGCCATTTAAGTCATAACTAATGTTTTTAAACATGTATGTATAAGTTTTATAAACTAAAATATTGAGAAAAATGTGTGTGGTATTGGTTTCACACACTTATATATCAATCTAACATTTAGATAAATTCCATTGAAGTTCTCTTTCCAAAACTTATATAAATTACTTTCAACATGTTCTAGAATTTATAACCAAATTTTTTTGTGCTTGGAAATAAAAATGACATAACGTAAATTGTGGTCATGACACAACTTAAACATAATTGTCGATCCAACATTGTTTCAAGACTTTTTGACCAATCCCATGTTACCATATCATCTAATCAAGATTAATTCATCAACTCCAAAGACTATAGCAACTTCTATTACCCCATTTTTACGTTATCCAATGTTTATTTTGTTTCAAGATAGGTCACTTTATAGACAACCAAACAAGATATTTGATTTCATAGTTTTGTCAATATTAACCAAGATTAAAAATAAACTTGTTTATTCTTTCATTGGCAAAAAAATATATTCATTTAAATGTCATACTCACCAATAGGATCTTAGAAAAAAAATTATGTTTACAACTAGATTTATAGTCAGTTTGAATTGGACAATTATGGTCACTAAAGTTGTGCCAAACAACTTTTTGAACAACTCAACATGACATGTGTCAAGTTATGTCCAAAATAACTATGTGTAATGTCCACATGGATTTACAATAAAAATTAAAATATATAATCATTTTATAGTCATTTAAGACACATATAATCATTTTATAGTCATTTAAGACACATATAATCATGTTATAGTCATTTACAACACCATGTAATCATATTGTAGTCATTTTGGACCAAGTTTAAAATGTCATTAAAGGGAATTGATTTTTCATCTTCATGGTCACAAACCATTAATCATCTAACCACTACTTCAACTTGTGATATATTATGTCATCACATAAATATAAACATGTATATATTTAATTTTATGCATATTCATATCATTATTTAATTATGTACGTTCATAATAAATTAATTCAAAATTTTAATTACATAATTGTAATTTATTTAAATAAATATTTTTAATTCAGTATCCAAATTTAGTGTTTTGATTTTTTGATTTAGTTGGAAATTAGATGTAATTTTAAATTTGTAATCCATTTCAGTATTTAATATTTAGTATACAAATTTAGATTTTTAAAAATAATTAAAATAAACTGATTTATATTTTTGGGACATGAATTAAAATTAAAATAAAAATTAAGATTCTGAATTAAATTTAATCCATATTCTTAATTCCATAATTCTACTAAAATTTTAATGTTCAATCATATTTAAATATATTTTATCAATTTAGAATGTTTATTTCAAAATTTTCAGTGTAAAGTTTTAAATATAAACATACACATAAATACCACATGATTTACTTTTAAAAAATAAATTCACTTATCATTGGTTAAACTTTTATACATGTATGCATGCAATTTGTAAAAGTAATGAACTAAAATAGAACATTTTTATAAAATCCCTTCAAAATGATTCCACTTGAACTTCATATACACATGTGTTTTCATGTATTGTATACATGACTATTGCTATTAGAAAATGACATATGAATTTTTTTATGAATGTTCATATTAAATTATATTTTTTGATGTATGATGTCAATTATTTTTTATATTTTTGATATAATTCACAATATTAATTAAATTATGACTACATATATGTTAATTTGATTACATATTTACACCACATGGCAAAATTACACGTGTTAAATGTAAAGTGATGGACATTAATTTTTCACATTCTATCTTAAATGATATTATAATTTATTTAATATGTTTAGGTATACTTGCATAAAATACCAAATCCTTTTAATATCACTTGCAATATCATAATGTCATAATTATTATTGTTGATTAATCACTTTAACACTTTTACATCTTTAGCTTGAGAATATATAAAATTTGAATACATGCCCATATTATGTTAAACATTCATTCCACTAATCTATTAGTTGTAATAACCATTAGATTGTAACTACACATATTGACACATAAGCTAAATAGTTGCAAATATGGTTCATAGTTGTTTAAGGATCACTAGTTGTTTAAGAAGTGGTTGCATAGGACATGAATTCTTTTAATGATATCAATTGAAATGTTAGACTTTAAACCATAATTTGTGATTTCAATATAATGAAATGTTTCCCAAAATATTATCCATCGACCAAGAACCCTAATGTGTGTTGAGAGAAAGCATGGCAATATAAACCAAACAAAATATTTAACCCAAAACTTAGTTTACAATTGAAACAATTTATGACATAAACACAAGAGAATAAACATGGGGAAATCATTTCCATTTTATTCCGAATGGTGTGGAAGAAAAAAAAAGTTACATATTATTTTTTAAAATAAAAGTATAATTAACTTAAATGTCAAGAAGATGTATATAATTCATTATGAGAATATATTTTAAATACATTATATATATATTAAAATATTAATATAATATACCATGTTTTCATACATTTTATTTCATGACATGTTTCTTGAAATATAAGAATGACCTCCCTAAGAATTATATATATATATATAACCATTAAGGCTTCCATTTAATTTGTGATAGATTGAATATTTTTTTGATTTTAAAAATAATAATACTAGTAAGTAATAAGTTCCTTTGTAATTGAGTATTCAATATGGTGTTCAAAGTTATTTTTACATGACAAATGGAGTCTTAAAATTCTTGAAATTGGGACTCTTGCAACTTTGGAAGCACATAACATTTTGTGCAGATCTCAAATTGAAATGAGGTCTGAGGCAAAATTATAATCCTCGTCGCGAGCTTTCCAATGATATGTGATGCGCCACATGTACATAGGTAAATCAGGGCAATTCTGGACTTTTAATGGTTAGGAGTCAAATTGACAATTTGACTCTCGACCTTTCTTTTGGCCATAACTTATATTTTAAATATCCAAATGGGTCATGCGAGCCCATTCTAGACATTTAAGTTCTAAGAGTTTTCCAATGGTATAAAAAACTTTTCAATCCAATGAATTTTGACCCTTACAATTGCCCTTTAAAAATTTGAGAGTCCATTGGGACTCCAAGTCTCAAAGAGGGAACTCACTTGAGAGTGTGGGAGTTCATTCCCTCACACTCTCCTACACTCCCAAGCTTCACTCTCGGCCCGCATGTTTGCAAACCCTAATATTAAAACACATAAATTTTGTTTATAGATTGTTGTGTTATGTAAGTTTTTGTTGCATGGTTTTTGTTTGGTTTTGCTTTATGTTTTAAGCTTGGATTTTTGTTTGTTGTAGGCGAGTTTTATATTTTGAATCACCAAAAATCATTTATGGAATTTTATGAAACCTTAAAAGTTCAATTACTTGCACAAGATTTGTTGCAACAATTATTATGGAACAAATTTTGTTTTCAATGATGCATGGCGTGGATTTTTTTTCTTCTTCACTTGTTTGTGTTGTAGTTGGGTAGGAAATGAAGATGGGTAGGGTGGCCATTCTTGGTTTGAAAAAGTTTACCCAACAATTTTGTGATTTTTCGACATTTAATTCTTGCATACAACAAATATGACTAATGATTATTTCCAGTCATATAGTCACATATGCCATGTTTTTGTGTCTAGTCATATTCTTGTAACCATGGATATGACTACATGATTAAAAGTTTTTGTGGATAGGACTATGTGACTAAAAATCTTCTTCATGAGCACCATAATACAATTTGAAACATTAAAAACTTATGAATTAAAAAAAAAAAGAACTAGAAAGTAGACATACATACCTAGTAAGCATATTATAAACTTGTAAATGATCAAACACATAATTAATGCACAAATAAGTAACTAATACCTTATAATTTGTAAAACTTTTGTTGTAAAGTCACCAACATTTTAATGTAAATTTTTTGATAATGGCTAAAACAAATTTGGTGGGAATTTTTATTTTTCTTGAATTTTTCTCCAAAAAATGGAAAACAAATTGCCAAAGTTTTTGGAACCAGAAAATTAAATAAAACTTGATGCCTATAATATAATTAAAACATTTAAGTTGAGACTTTTGCTCAAAGGTTTATTTAAATGAATATCTTTTTTGAAATTTTTACATAAAATAATAAAATATATTCCTATTTATGACAACCAATGAATTTCAAAAGAAATTCACATGCCCCAAAATGGCATTGTTTTTCACGTTTCCATGTGATGGGTAACAAAAAATGTAATATTTGATCTTTAGTAATTTATCAAAATATTTGGTCATATAACTTGGAATTTATATATATATATAAATATAATCACATTTAATGAATTGAATTTTTAAAAAAAAGACTAAAATTTAATACTCATAATAAAATTTGATAAAATATTAAGAAATTAAAAAATATGTGTATAAATTGATAATTATGACATTTAAATAATTTAAATAATTTTTATAGAAAAATTAAATGTTGAAAATAATATTATATGTTTATATAGATAACATTATTTATTTTTAAATATTTTTATAATTAGAAACAAATATAACACAACATTTATACAATGTTTATTGATTCATTATATTTTTAAAAGGTGGGAAATATATTTATATTCAAGATATCATAGTTGTTCAAATGTATGAAATAGTGAAGATTCAAATGCATTTTCAATCAATTTATTTGATATTTTTGTTAATGTTTTTTATAGATGTGTAGATCTTGGGGAAAAAAAATTTAAGAATGAAATTTTTTATTTTCATTTGGACAAAGTATGGAAAAAATAATAATGGTCAAAGTAGGGTACTTTTGTATGTGACAAAGGATGATGTGAGATAATGTTATAATTTATCCCATATTCTTTGTCAATAAATTCAACTTTGGAAATTATATAAATAGGTCAAAAATTATACGTCTGCACACAATATATGCACTAAGTATATTCAAAATGCAAATATTACTTGTAATGAGCCAATAAAAAAGGCTTGTCACCAAAAAATAAATAGGATCATACTTACCCACCTACATAGGCCTACCTTCTTACCTACCTACCTACCTACCTATCAAACGGCTATAATTTTTTGAAATTAATATGTAATATGTTTGATGGCATTTAGGACTAGGACAAAAATATGACTAATGGATAAGTAATGTGTCCATAGTAATATTCAGTACATAGTCATGTAGTCATGAATGGCATAAGACTACAAACCCAATCATGGGTGTAGTCATATTTTCCATGTTTTGGTGTTGTGTAAATAGGGCAAAGACCTTTGAGTTTGTTGTGTGAAGGAAAGGTAAAAAACAAACCATCAAGGAAAGATCCCTTGCTTTTGTCACATGGGGCCATCCCGCCCCCCCTTTTTTTCCTTTTTTTTCACATTCAAAGGTCAACATTGACCAACATCAAAACTAACAATAGAAGTAATGCCGCCATCACCATCATAGTTAAAGTTCAAGTTTTAATTAACCAATTTTTAAAGGTCAACAACAAAACAAGGGGAAGGTGGGGAGTTTACATTTCTTTATTATTGTGACCTTTGTGATTGTGATTGATTTGTTTGTTCTAAAGGAATAATAACAACTGAAGTTGTAGCAAAAAAAACAAAGCAAGGGTTCACTAATAGGCAAGGGTAATGGCAAGAGTTAAACTCCATCACCATCACTGTTGTAAGTTGAATTTTTTTTTCACCTTTTTTAGACTTTGGAGGTTTAACTCATTTTGAAAGTTTGATTAAGTTTGGGGTGTAGAGCTTTAGGGGGTCCAATATGAACCTCCCTTTTTATTTCCAGTTTTATTTATTTTTCCAACTTAAAGGTTAGGTTCATCTTACTTGTAGTTGAATAATGGTTTAGTGACCATATAAAAAAACATTTGTCAAAAAAATTTGGACAAGTTAATGCCTATGGCTAAACATGTCATCACATCATTTTATGGCATGACATAAGGTGATGTACATGACATCATAAAAAAATTAAGAATTTTGTTTTGAAAAAAAAAGTCACAACTGGAAACATCATGTCATGTGAAGTGAGATGCAATGTGAATGACATCACATGACATGAGACATAATGTGACATGATGTCGAAAATAAATAAATAAAACTTTGGAGGGATTTATTTTGAAATTCATCGTAGTCACATATATTGTCGGTTTGGCATGATTTTTATGCCATTGAATTTTTGAAGAGAAGGGCTACAAACATGTAACCATGTAGAAGTTTTGGAAACAAACTTTTTTGGAGGGTAGAGATTGATTTTCCATTTTGCAATTAATTTCCATCTAATTTATGGGAATTCACATCTAATTTATACATAGGCAAAATCACAAATTGTTTGTGCTAGTGAATTCCTAGGGGAGAAACAATATTTGTGAGGGAGATTTCAAGTCATTTGGTGACAAAAAAAACCTTTAAAGGATTAATTTAAAGCATGGGGTGGTGTGTAGCCACTATTCTTGTGCCAAATGTTTGGCAAATCAACATTGTGCTAATGAGCCTCCATTATTGTATTTCACAAATGGAATAATGTTACATCTTAAATAAACACGAAAGTTTTGAATTGTCATCATGATTATTGTGTGAAATCCACAAAAATGGAAAATTGTGTTGTATGATTTATGCATTTCCATTTGTGTTTGTTGGGTTGTGCATTTTGTTCATCCGTATGTTGGTTGAATTATCATATGATTTTATGGGGCAAGGGTATTGCCAAGGTGTGTGCCACAATTGACTTCTTAGTTTTAGGCATTAGTTTTGGATTAATCACATTTTTATAGCATGGCATCCTAATTTGGAAATACCACTATATGGAAAAGGATCCACAAGTCGTACAAACCTCCATGTAGCATGTCATGATGGTGTAACAAAATTATCCCAATTTGTTGCCAACATCATCCATACAAGGTTATCACCATGTTTTACAAAGTAACATTATTTTGGGATGAAGGGGATGGTTTGGGCTCCAATTCATCTAAGGTGGAGGAGCCCAATGTTCATGAAAAGGAGCAAACTGTGGGCTTCCACAATAACATTATAAAGATGTTTTACATTTTTAAATGAGTTAGTTGGCAAATTTTGGGGCAAGTTCAAGACATTAATTGCCTCACGTGGCTTTTAATCTAAAATTGGCCAAACAAACACATTTTGCACATTATTTCCTACCCACACATTTTACACACATTGTTGCAATGCCAACTTGGACCACAATGTTGGTGCAAAAGGGGGTGATGTTGTAATAACACGAGTTATACATCCTTAGCATATGTGGGATCAAGAATGCCAAAAATGATTTAAGTGTGTTGGGAAGGAGTAATTGGTGATGTGGGGTGCTAGCCAAAAAATGTAGCACTTAGATTATTATTTTATATAATAACCATATGTTGCATTATCAGATTGGGGCAATGGGGATCATTCTAACCCCTATCGCTATTAATTGTGATCACATGGGAATCATTTATTGGTCCAATGGTTACAAAATATAAGATGCACACAACATGACCACTATTACAAGATTATGTTGGATGTTTTGTTTTCAGCTTGAAAAAATTGAACCAATTAGAGGGAAAAAGGTCCAAATGAAATTAGAAGATGATAATCCAATTTTCAAAAGACCTTATAAGCATAATGAAGTGGAAAGGGCTTTAATTCATGCTTAAACATTAAAGTTGTTAGATGTAAATTTGGTGGAATTGTTTAGGGTTGAATTTGCATCAACAATAGTGATGTTAACCAAAAAGGATATTTTCAGCAATTAGACTAAATTTTACATTTGTGAAGATTACCATTCAGTGAATAAATTGATGCATTTGAACAAATATGGTGTGCCCCTACTAGAGGAGAATTTTCGACACCATAGGACATGCCAAGGTTTTCAATTCCTTGGACTCGTGGTTTGGTTATCATAAAATGCCATTAATGGAAGGTGATGAAGTCAAGACAACATTTTGGGGAATTGATCCTCATGAGAAGGATTTTTTGTATTTATGGAAGTTTCTACCATTTGGTTTGAAAAAAAACTTTACAAAATTTCAAAAGGTCATGGATTAAATGTTGACATTGGACAAATCTTAATTTTGCCAAATGTTACAAATTGATGACATTATTATTTTAGTTTCACCCTAGGAAATCACATGCATCATGTGTAAAAGGTGTTTGGAATAAGAAACATAAATTTAAGGTTCATCTAAACAAGGGTTAGTTGTTTCATAATTGAATGGAATACTTGGGTCACATAATTTATCCAAAATGGATTGAGAGTTTAAAAGGTCAAGGTTGAAGCAATTTCACAAGTTCCCCAACCAACATATGTTAATATATTATGAACCTTTTTAGGTTTGTGTAATTATTACCAGGTTTGTCAAAGGGTTTAATACAAATGCCAAACTTTTGATCCAATTGACAAGGATTGACCATGAGTACATATGGGGTGAAGCACAAAAGTAAGTTTTTCAAAACTTAAAAGCTAGATTCACATTAATTCTTATTTTGAAGCAACCCGTCCAAGAACAATTGGTCCAATTACACATCGATTAAAACACTTTAAGGTTGGGAATTCACTACGAAATTGTGTCTGTCCACATTACCCTACAATTAAAACTCAAAAACAACTCATATACAACTATTGCAACAAGTATCCCTTGGGTATTACAATTAGTATGCAACTATCCCCCTAGAAATATAATGCATGAATAAAAAATTGTCGTGTCAAAAAAATAATTTATTGTATTATAGTTGCAAGTGAATTGAAAATGGGTCTTTTATATAGCAATTTATACACATTATACATGCATATGTAGTAAACCATGTTTGATTTTTAAGGAGTTACATTATAATTGGATGTGGCAACTACTTTAAAACTATTGTAAATGTGCCATTAAAGTAACAACTATGTTGCAACTAATGTGCAATGTACATACATGCGATCATGCCACGTGTCTACATTTTCACCACCCATTGTGGGATACATTTGCAACTAATTTTCGATTATGATTCCCATTGATACAATTAGTATGGCCACTAATGCACCACTACTAAAATATTATTGTTCAACTATGACTATAATACAATTACTTATAATTTAATAAGGATACATATGCATCAATTGTTTATGTCTTCATCATATGTGCCTCATTTTGAATGATTTAAAATGTCATGGGAATGCTACTTCAAGTTCTAAAAATCATCTTTGAAGTGCAAAGGAAAAGGAGTAATGAAAAAATAACAAGAAAAGAAATAAGCCTTCCAACTTATAAAACATTTTTTTTTCCTTTTTGTTTTCCTCTTCGGACCCCTCTTATTTTCAAACCTCATAACTTTTTTATTTCTTATTCATTTTAAACCATTTAAAATGTTATACAAGTGTCATTTACAATTCTACAAATAATTATTGAAATTTGATAACATTATAACAACATATAAATGTTTTTTTGGGTGTTTGGGAATTGGCTTTTGTAATGTTTGGTGGTTTTTTTTCTTGAGTTTTTGACCCCCTCTACTTTGGGAGGCTTTAACTTTTTCAACTTTATTCCATGTTTGACGATTTTTATTGCACTAAATGCACCATTAGGAGGGCTTTAAATTTTGTTTAAACATAGAAAAATGGAGCCTTCCCCTTGTATGTGGCATGTTTTAAATGTTTATAATGTTATAATTGTAATTCAATTTGCAACTAATGAACAACTAAAAGATTCAACCCATATGCTTTGTCTTCAAATCCCATGTTATAAATTATATTAAAAAGGCTTGTTTTCTTAATAAAATACAAGTGTCATTTTGGAATGAGTTCAAAAAAACTTAACCTAAAGGCAAAACATAAAATTTAAAATAATAATTTCATGGCTGTTATTTAGTTCATTTAGTATTATATTTTCCTACCTACTTACTTATCTAAGTAACTAAGTAGGTCTTAAAACCTACCAACCTACCTACCTACCTATGGTTATGTTCGACCTACTTAGTTATATATATATAAATTTTCCAAAATATAATTAACATGCCATATGGCAATTTGTTTATTGTGCCATGTGTCACAATTTTAGAACATCATTAGGAATCATAATGGATGATGGAGATCAATATTTTGAAAAAATATTTAAATGTCCAAATGTTTTTATAGTGCCACATGTCAAATTATAATAGATGGATGACAATTAATGAAATTAGTATGGCATCATGGGTGTAATTATAATGAAGTTGGATAGAGTTGAAAATGAATTGTTTTAATTTAGTTGTGATTGAGTTGTAATGAGTTGCACAATATATTTGGTGAGTTGCAACTCATGCAATTTGTCCGTTAGCACTCATAATGTATAAAGAAAATGAGTTGCAAATGTCATTTGCAACTCAAAAATTGAGTTACAAGGCCAATTGCAAAACACCTATTTTTTTCATAGTGATTATATTTACCCAACTTGATAATGATGGTGAAAATTTTGTGTTGGCATATGCCAATAGGTCCAACAACAATATGAATGCCACATATAGTTCCTATGAAGGTTCCATTTAAGGTTGGGGTACACAAAATGAATGTCTTGTCCCAAGTTAATTTTGAAGACATTACTTTGAATGACCATTACATTTATGAATAATTTTTTTGGTATTTTTTTTTCTTCGTTAGATGTTCACATAATTTTTAATTAAATGGTGGATTTTTTTTGTGATTTGGATGATTAAAACATGTCCTTAATTGCCTTGAACAATGGTTCAAAAATTGTGCTTCATTATCTAGTTATATATAAAAAAGAATCAATAGGAATAACAATATTTGTTCAAATTGTTCATTATTTAAACCACAAATAAAATATAATGTTATATATGATGGCATAAATTTTTAGTATGATAAATCACCACATTTTGTGGAATTGATGCAATGTTTTTAGATTTTTTCATAAAAGAAATGGTGTTAATAAGGACAATGAAATTAATTTTGTTAATTTCAAAGGTTCGGATTCGAAAAAGACATATAGGAGACATGGATGTAAAAAAATGACATTACTTGATTTTTAAATATGGTTTTGGCACTATTAATGAAAATATGTCATTTTAGAAATGTCTTGTTTTCTTTCATTTCTTTTTGGTTTATATTTGAATAAGACGTTCAAACTTTGTTCAATTGATTTGAATCATAACACTTATCGGTTGAAAGCTTAAACATACATATCTTCCTTTCATTATTTAACATTTCAAAACATTCATTTATTTCAAGAATTAAAACACATGACAAAAAGGTGTCATGGTTCCTATTGTGGTACCCCAATCATGAATGCATCATGAAGGATAATGCATTATGCAATTGTTTGGGCTATTGCATCACTTCAATGTTCTTTTTAATGTAGCCCTTTCACTTTGGTTACTAGTCACCATCCATTCAAGTATTTGATGGAATTAAATCAACTCACATGAAAGTTACTCGAATGACCATTTATTCTACATGAAGATGATTTTGATATTGTTCATAGGGTTAGTATAGTTAGTTAGTATGTCGATGGATTAAGTCAAAACCTAAGTTCTATTGAAAAGATATCATTAGGGTTTATTAACATGGTGATATATATGGATTTGGAATGAGTTTTGGGATGGCGTGCCTTTATATACCTATGCACCTTGGTAGGGTGCTTTGGGGATGCACCTCATAGTGACATGAATATCGAGGATTCATATGGTGTGAAGTTTAAGTTGAAGGGTGATACATGATGATGATATCATTTCATATTTGTAAGTAGTTGAAGCTTAATTAGATTAGTATCCAAGGAATGGGATTGTGTTGTGCATGGGGCAAAATGGTTCAAGTGGGAAGGTAATTATTTCTTATGGGTGTGGGCAAATGGACAATACAATTTGTTCTTCATTCATAACAATATGAGAAGCTTATGAAATATGTTCACGAGGAGTTGGGCCATTTTGGGGTTTGATGGATCTATAATTTGCTATAGTCACACTATTGGTGGCAAGAGATACTTTAGGTTCAATAATTTGTTTCTTGGTGTGTGGTGTGCAATCAAGTGCAAACATAATATAACGCACCTACACCCCATTTGTAACCATTGCCCATAACAAGGCTTGTTTATTGTTGGAGTTTGGATTTTGCAAGCCCATAAAGTTTAATAGTGTAACATAAGCAACATGTTTTGGTGATAATGAAACATTTATCCAAGTGGTTGGAGTTGGTGCCATTGTTAGATCATAGTAGTGAAAGAAGAATATATGCATTTTGGAATAGGGTATTTAGTAGGTTTGAGGCTCCAACCAAAATTCTCATTGACCCAAGTATAAAGTTATGTGAAAATTTTACAAGAATTGAACATAAGCATGGTAAAGTATGCAAGTTAGTAACACTTGGTATTTTTTGGGAAAATACCCATAAGGTATGCCTTAATATATTGAATTCGTGAATATTGTTTAAGTCAACAATCAACAATTATAAGTTATTTAACTTCATTGCATAACATTGAAGAACCAAATGTTGTAATATGCATTTAAGTGCATTTTTTGAAATGCAAGTACTAAAAAGTATGTGTCATACTTTTGCAAAATAAAGTTACAAGTACATGAAAGTGAAACATCAATTAAAATTATTGTACTTTCAAGTTGATAAAGTCCTAATGTGTATGAATATAGTTTCACCTTTTCATATTATGGTCATCATCTATCAAAGTGTTAATATAAAAGTATCTTGGAAAATTTAAACAACTAGCCAATTTAAAACATACTTTTCATCCACTTTATATATATGTAAATTCTTCAAATTTTATATTCAACTTACAATAAACTCAGTGAAAATTTCTATGATTTCAAAATTCAATTTAAATATACTTTAAATATATTTTTGAATGTGAATGTTGAAAAGAGGTTATTTTTGAAAATAAATTTTCGAAAGACTATTTTTTTGGTATATTTTATCATGCTTGTACCCAATTGTGTGAAAAAACATTAGTTAATTATTACACAACTTCACAAGACCTTGAAGTAAATGGGTTAGTTGAATTAATGGTGTAAACAATGAATTAGGGCTTGGGGAAATATGGATTCTAAAAGGCCCATATTTGAGATAGGGACCTTCAACTACCATGGTTAGTTATCGGGTTTAGGTTAGTTGATAAGCTTTTTAAAAATATTTTTCATTGTTCGGCTTGAACATCAATTTCAATTTGACAAGATGCGATGGTAGTAGTAAATTTGAATGATCCTAATGTGCAGATTTAAACATGTAAAAAATGAGCTACCTTTTTCCAACGTGTTATGCCCATAACAATGGAGGATTTGGCAATTGCCCAATGTTGAAATGTGTTATGTCATTATTCATGGAGGTGGTTATTACCTCAGATCTGTAAATTCAAGCTAAGGGATTATGTGTATTTGTCGTAGATAACACCAACTGTTTTGGATGTGACTAGGTAGGATGTGTTATTTTATGTGTGTGAAAGGTTTTACCTTTTAGAATGTTATTGTTAGAAGGTTGAAATGATCAAACATGGAAATACATGTGTCTAATTGTGCACCTTAGTCAAAACCATTTGTCACTTGTAAAGGTAAATTCACATTATAATGGATTTTAATGGAAGTCACATTGGCAAAAAAAATCTAGGTTAGTTGAATTTTTTGTATACAACTTAATGTATTTGTAAAAAAAAAAATTTAAATGAGGTGAAAAACTAAAACTCATATTTTTATCTTTTGAATTTTAAAAGAATTACACCAAAAGGATCAATACTTAATGAAAGGTGAACATTATAATGTAAGGTACATAAAAGTCACGTTTAGTCCAAAAAACTTGTGACTATGGATTTTTTTTTCTTTTAGTGGAATTTAAAAACATGTGCACAACTTTGGGAGAAATTACACAAAACTTTGAAGGCTTATAACACTTAAAATGAAAAAATGAATAGCAAAATGGCTTTCATTTAAAATAATATTCAAATGAATACTTTCAAATCATCAATTTTGTAAAGTTCATTTGGACATTTAATTTGATTTTTTCAAAACAAATATTTATAAATGTGTTTTTAGAAAGGTTTAAGTTAGGGCGACTTGAACTTGGATATGTGAAAATTTGTTAATTTCAAAATCACTTAAATGTTTTTATTTGAAACTAAATTCCATTAGGTCCAAATGAATATGGAAACGTGAAATAATTTTTTAAATGTTTGTTTTGGTCCATTCTAATATGTTTTAAACTTCATATTAGGGTCTCATCAACTTCATTAGCTTTTATTTCAAGATTATAAATTTCATCATGTTTTTTTTCTGTATATACATGGATCTAAAAAATCGTCATCAACTAAAACATTGAAAATAGGTTGAACAAGAAGAAGATTAGAAATAGATGTTATGTTATCATCATTAAAAAAAATAATGAACTTTGTATCTCCATTACCACCATCACAAAGATTTTCATTATAGTCAAATTTTGGTTAGTAACAAATCCATTTACATAATAAGAAAAAAAGGAACAACATGAAGGAAATATGAATAGTTGCATTGACATTAATGATGTGATATTTTGAACATAATCAACACATTTAATTTTTTTTCAAGAGTCAACAAAAGCTCCATAAATATTGCAATTACAAACCAATTTAAAGTTAAATCACAATTAAAAAATTAAAGATATATTGACAAAACTTTGATGTTTATAAAATTGATTTAAATAATTAAAATAATTTATTAACAACATATTTGCAAAAAATTAAAAAAAGGTTATACAAACAATGATTAAGGAATGAAATGTATGCTGTTGTAGTTCGCAAGTTGAAATAACTTCACAACAAGCTAGAGATAGATGATTATCAATAATGAAAACTAGACACATGAATAAAATATTGAAACATATTTCATTGCAAAAAAACTACATCACAATAAAGGAAATCATTATAGATGAAATAAGTTTGCAAATAAAATTGTGATGCAAAAGATATTGATGCAAAAAATGTTGTTGCTTAAAAGAGATCATTAAATAAAAAGTTACCTCTTTGTAGAGATGATTGTTACCATGATAAAAATAAATCAAACTATATGAAAAATGATTATTCCATTGTTGAAGTTATAAAAAACAAAAGATTTCAAGCCTTGTTTTATATGTGACCCTAAAAAAATCCAAGTTTTACATATTTAGTTGTTTCCAATCCCACCCAGAACATTAAAACTCAAATTGTAACTAGGTGGGAGATTATTAATACATGCCCACTTGGATCAATCAAACTATTTCACTAATAAAAAAATGGAGTGATCAATACATTTGATTTGATTATGGTCATTATATTGTTTGAGGGCTTCTCTAAGGTTTTAAAAGTTTTGCATTTTTTCAAGGTCACGTTGACAATCTTTTAATGAATTTGATTGTTATGTTTCATCTAAGATTTTTAATGTAAGGTCACATTTTGAGTGTTGGTGGAGATTCTTTAACAACAAAGTTACACAATATCACCAATTCATGCACCCTTAGGATTGTTAAAAATTATCATTGGTATTTCCCAATCCCAATTTTAATAGCAAAATCCTACAACATGCTCCTTATTTTTCATAATTGAATAAAAGAGATGAAAATTTCAAGATGAATAATACGAAGAGCTGATTCTTCAAATCAAACTTTTAGTCATATCAAAATACATAAATGAATTTCCAACAAGGATGGTTAATGCAATTGGCACCAATTTTGGTTCATAGATTAGCTACCAACAATTTCACAAAGACTCACTATGACCTAAACATGGAAGGAGCCACCAACAATTTCACAAAGACTCGCTATGATCTAAACATGGAAGGAGCCACCAATAATTTCACAAACACTCACTATGACCTAAACATGGAAGGAGGCACAACTCTCCTATTAGAACATTTTGCAGTTCATTGTCATAGCTACATCAAAATGAAAATTTCGCCAAAACTTTCAAAATCATTTTTCAAAATTGGGATTCATTTGTTGTTTCATAAATTTGGGCGCCCATAACTTTTATAGAATCAATAAAATCAAACATCTAAGTACATTGATTTGTATCCCTTGAAAAAAAAATTCCAAGCAATATCAAACATATGATTAGACATCATTTGGTCCCCGGATTGATGGGTTGAATTTTGTGAACACATTACCTTGTATTGTTCAACAAGAATTATCCAACAAAACTAAAAATCATTCAATTTCACAATATTTGGTTTAGGTTAAACTTTGTCTTAAAGGTCGCAAGACTATAAGAATTTATACTTTGCACCAATTCCCAAATTGGAAATGCACACTTGGGAATCATGGGAATTCTTCTTTTGCACCCATTCACACTTCCCACTTTTCAAACTTGTGTGTTTGAACCTTGTCATGCCTTAGCTTCATTCCTAACCCCTTTCTTGTGTCTTTTGAAGAGATTGTTTTAAAGTGATTATAGGGGGTGAGGAACATAAGAAGGTTTAATAAAGAAGTCAAATGTAATGTTATTGTCACATTCATTGAAAATTGTCATTCCAAAACTTTTTATTTTGGACCTTTAGTTAATGGCAAATATTTATGATGCCACATGCAAAGCTACCAATTTTAAACGCTTAGTTAATGATGAGACGTGAAGGTGGGTGTAGCTTTAAGTTTTGAAATGTACACATAAGTGGTGCATATGTTTTCTAGGGTAAAATAATCATGGTTGGAAAGGTTTTTATGATCTATTTGTGCCTAGTAAAAAACAAAGCCCTACAAAAATAAAATAAAATATTTTTAATTTTAGAGCATCATAGAGCTCTAACACTCAAACCAAAAGCACAAAAAATTTTTGAATAACAAAGTGGGGCCTAAGTGTTTTATTTTATTTTTGGAGAATGATGAAAAATGAAAAAAAATTCAACATTCAATAGTTGTGGTGGTGCCACTTGAAACTTTATATTTTTTTCTTTTGAAAACTTAAAATGTTTAGTTGAAAATTAAGGACCATACTTTGTTAAATATTTAAATGCCTTGTTAGGGTATCTTTCTTTTGAGATTTAAATAAAGGGGTGTGGTCTCAGATCAAATTGTAATAGCCCCAAACCATTGGACCAAACATTTTTCAATATTTGATGCAAATACACGTGTAAAAAAATAAATAATACGCATATATTGGCTTAATGTTAGACCGCATGCCAAGAGGGTTTATCTCAAGACAAAATAAATTTTCCATTTGCATATTGGCTTAGGGTTGAAATTTGTTTTAACATATTGGTTTAAGGTTGGAATATATTTTTGAAATATAGCCTAACGTTAGGATTTTTTTGACATCTTATATCATAAACATCACTCCTAGAAATGAAGAGTATTCTTACCTTAGGATGGAGAGGGATCATATGCCAATTCAAGGAACGGGATGGACCTTACATGTATAAAGAGATGTGGACCCCTTACACTCATAAGATCCCTCCCACTCCTAATGAAGAGGCATAAGGACATTTCCATGTGAAGTCTACATATGTTTAGGTTCAGGATAATATTTTCCTCGCACTACATGGTGGGTAAAGCTCATGGATTTGGGGACATTCACAAAATGTAAGGTCCAACTTGGCTATCACCTTGTTCTAGGCCTCTTGTTTTTGGAATATTTCCATCCTTAAGGCCTTTTTTTTTTTTTGTTTTTCGAATGTCTCATTAATTGCATAAATGACAACTTATTTATAGAACCTGTTCAAAAAGTGAAATCAACAAATAAAATTCCAAAATTAAAATCCCAAGTTGAAATGTGGCCAAAAAACTAAAAATAGATTCGTGATTCAATGGTTTAGGGTTTTTTCTTTCAAAAACAGAGAAAATGTGACCCATTTTAAATGTTGCACAAAAAATAAAGGCTGCCCAAACAACGGGTTTAAGTCACACAAAACCTTGAGTTGTAGCAGCATGCATTTCGTACCAAGTTGCAGCATTTCCTACTGAGATTTAATAAAATGTCCTTACTTTGCGGATACCACTGAAAGAGGGGATTGGAGGCGCAAAGACAGGGTGAAGACAAGGTTACGTTAGGGATAAACTCTAATGTGAAACCAAAAAAAGGAAAGAATCCAAGCCCCAAACACAAGGGGAAGACAATGTGGACCAAAATAAGAGAGAGAGAGAGAGAGAGAATCAAAACCTGAAACACAAGAATGCACAACGTGGAAGAAGAAGAGAGAATCAAAACCCCAAAAACCATGGGGACCCAGAAAATATGGACCAAGAAAAATAGGGAAAAAGTAGAAATCCAAACCCTAAACAAAATGGAAAATAAAACACAAGCCTAGCTCACATTTGTGGACCTAAAAAAAAAAAACCCCTAGAAAAAAATTTGGAATCCAAGAAAACCCTAACACGTGGCCATGCATTTAACCCAGACCAAAAGGGGAAAGGGCGAGACAAAATAGGGACCACCATGTGAAACGTGGTCACCTATGGGCCAAGCTGGTTGGGTTCCTTTTGTACTTTGCCTTTTCCTCACCACCCACTCACAAAAACTCCTCCAAGCTCAAGCTCCAGATGATGTTCATGTGGTGCAAAACAGACCCCACATAGGAAACAAAGCATACGTGCATTTGCTTCCAAGTTCCTTTTGTGTTGTTGCTTTTACCCAATTCTCCATTTTTGCACATATGCTTCCTCCCTTATTATTGTTATTATATTATTATTAGTGTTTGTATTGTTCTAACTACATGACATAACAACAAACCAATAAATTGGGGTATTTAGTAAATAAATAAGCCAAATAAATAAAAAGTCCACAAAAAAAAAATTGGTTTGCCAAAATTTGGTGCCAATTTGGTACTAATGTGGCCAATAATGGGTAGAAACTAGAAATGCTTATAATAATAACCCTAAGAGTGAAGCATGTCATTATTCACAACCCTAAATTTATTGGTGATGTAGCACCAATTTGACCACTGTAATGGGTGTTTTAAAAAAAAAAGCCTATTTAAAACATCCCCAGTAAGTAAGAAGAAGAAGAAGAAGAAGAATTTCACCTAGTTTTGTCCCAATTTGGGCCAATGCATAAAAACAGCTTACCTAGTCCAAAAACCCTTGTAAGCAAATTTTCACTATTGGAAAGCGCTAAATTTGGTGCCGATTTGGTAGGTACCCAAATTTGGCGAAAAGCTTACCTGGTACAAAAACACTAGTTATCAATTTTCACTATTGGAAAGCGCTAAATTTGGTGGAGATTTTGTAGGTACCCAGATTTGGCGATTGGGGGGGGCGGGTGTGGTAAAATAGGTAGTAAAAACCAAAAACGACGGCAACCAAAAAATAAAACCCTAGGTAAATTGAGTTAACCCAGTTAACCGCGTTCCACAATCCACAGCCGCCAAATTATGGGCCGCCAAATTTGGCCAATTGGGGGGGAGGGGCCTTTTGTCTCCAACTAAACTAAACCCCTGTCTGTCCGAAAGACACTAACTAACTAACTAAAATTTAGTGTTAAATATAGTTAGTTAGAGGTGATGATTAGTAATAAATGTGGGTAAGTTTTAGGCTCCTCTGTCTTTTACGTACAGCTCGTCTTTCGGGAGTTTTGCTGCCCGTGGCCTTCGGCTTCACCACTCTGCCGCCGCTCCCTTTAATCCCTTTGTTTGCTGTACGCGTTTGTGTGGATCGTCGTCGTCGTCGTCGTTGCAGACTGCGCTTCTGTGCGTGGGTCGGCCGTGGAGATCTTGGCCGCCATCGTCGCATTCTGTGCGCTCCCGTGTCTGCAGTCATTCAGGGACTCTTCGTGCTTCAACGGCTTCCAACAAGAATCTGTATCTTCTTCTCTGTGAAGCATCGGTGTAAAAAGAAAATTCAAAAGAAACACCTGTGACTACCTGCTGTTCGTGTAGTCGCATCTTTGTCCGCGCTTCTTCGGGCTCAAGAGCAATCTGTATCTCTTCTTCCCTTTGTGAAGCATCGGTGGAAAAAAAGAAACATAAGAAGCCCCTGTGAGTACCTACTGTTGTGTCTGCTTTGTGAACTTTCTCTTTCTCTTTCGTTTTTGGCTCTCACTTTCGGGGCAGAGATTGTCATTGAAGTTGCTAAATTTCGAGGAATGCGTGCTTATTCCTCTGATTTTTTGTCTTCTTGTTTTTTTGTTTGTTTTCTTGCTTGTTTTTCCCCGGCTGTTTGCATTTCTGAACTTTATGTGCCGTCATTGTTCTTGAACTTTCTTCTTGCCTTGATTTCCGTTTCTTTCAAGAGATGAAGAAAGCTTGTAGAAAGGCTTTGTTTCTCCTCTGCTGCTGGGGTATCTTTCTGTATAGTACGAGCTGTTGTCGAGATTTGGATTCTAAACCCGGTGATACATGAATCTGCGTTCTCAGTTTCGCTGTGGCCAGTTATTGTCGCTTTGAGAAGAACCTTGAAGAAGAGGCAAGCAATAGGGACGCGAACTCCAACGACAGAGCTTGTTGTTGAGCAATCTTATTACTATCTGAGGAATACGACGACGAGAACAAATGGAAAGAACCTGATGGAGTTTCTCGGAGAAACATAGTCGCAGCTTGTTGGTAACCGGCGATTCGGACTTCTCTGTAGACAAGAAGGAGCTGCAATGTCGGTCGGAACAATGGCAGCCAGTCTCATAGCAAACGTCCCTCGCCTGGAATGTTGTGCGAAGAAGCTGTCATCCGCTGGCTCCAGTAGGCTGGATTCTAGTCAGACTAATCTGCCTTCAACCAGTGGCAGTGTCTCTCATCACTCCAGCAGGCCGCGTCGGACTGGCAACCGATCTGAGCGTGTGAGACGGTTTGAATACTTTCGCCATGTTGCAGAGGACTGCTGTAAATGTAAGCCAACGCTCGCTCAACTGCCGCTTGTGTGCTCATGTTTTCCATGAAGTTCATTTTGTCGTCTTGAAGAGGCTCTTCCAGCAAAGTTTGACAGTCCTCTGTATGCTGCCAAGTTTTCTGAAGTAACCTGGATTTGCTCAGCAGCTGCCATTATGTGTGTTCTTTTGGTAGCAGATAGTAGGATACAGTCTCAACTGCTTCACCATGTCAAGGATCAAGGAAGAAGGGCCAGAAGACGAGGGGGGTTGTCGAGACAAGAGACTTCGTCATCCTTTTTTCAGGACAATGATGCTTTCAGGTCAATGCTTCTCAGAAGTTCTGTGCACTTCTCACATATGCCTCCTCAGACTGAATTATCATGGAAGGTGGGAAAAGAATCAGAAAGAAGGCACCACCTGGTTTTGTGCATGGCACGGGAAATGGGAAGGGTTGGCATATACAAGCGAGAAGGCAATGTTTCATTAGCTTCATTTGGCATCAAATTCAAGAAGGACAAATTTGGAAAGAAAGTTGATCTCACCAAGTCCTTATCACAAATGCTTCCGTATATCGTCACTGCGACTGCAGCCTCTGCCCTTATCCAGCCAGCATCATTTGCCTGGTGGGTCCTGTAATTTTTCAGTTAGAATAACTATAACAAATCAGAGCTTGGATGTTACCAAAAAAAATTTCTAAATTTTTTTCCCACCTTATGAATATAAGTCTGATTGTCTCTTTTGGGTGGGAGTTATCTCTGCATGTCAATCAAAATTTCAGGACTTCAAGGTTGGTTTTGGGTTTTGAAAGAAGTCAAGTTTGATGTATGGAATCTATTCTTGACATCTTGCAACTGCATCACAATTTTTGTACAATCAAGTTATGCATTTGCTGCAATTCCTTGTAGTCTAGGTTTACAGCTCCTCATGTAAGTAAATAGAAGGTTCTGAATCAGTTGTGATGTCTAATGCAGGGTTCGTAAGGAGTACTATGCCCCTGCACTTGGTGGAATTATGCTCTCAATTGGCATTCAACTGTCTGTCTCAGACTTTGCTATTGCATTCCGGAGGTAGGTGGCTTTTCCACCTGGTTTTTATCAATTGGGTGTTAGGTTATCTAGAATGTTGATGAAATTTGCTTACCATGCTGCACATCCACAGCTCTGAAGGAAGTTTTGCGATTTATTTGCAGTTCCATTTTGCAAGCTATTGTAATTCTCTCCTGTCAATTAGACTCTGTAGGAAGACAGGAAAGTAGATGCCTATCTTAAGAGTTGTGCTTGAAATTCTGCTCATGCAAGTTTCTCAGTAAAGAACTTGTCAAGTAAGAATTGATGTTCTGCTGCAGACCACTTCCTGTCTTGGTCGGTTACATCGCACAATACATGGTGAAGCCTGTTCTTGGACTACTAGTGGCAACAGCATTCAATGTCCCCCCTGCATTTGCAGCGGGATTGATCCTCACATCATGTGTAGCAGGAGCTCAACTGTCAAGTTATGCAGCATTTTTAAGTGAGGGTGATACCGCCCTTGCTATTATATTGACCAGCATCACCACAATCACATCTGTACTTGTTACTCCGCTTTTGACACGCCTCTTCATTGGCTCTGTTGTTCCTGTGGATGTCATTGCGATGGGCTATTCTATCCTTCAGGTGAATACTTTCACCCTTTCGTAATGACTATGAAGTTGGTGGTTCAAGTTGCTGCATCAATCATCACAATTGAGTACTTCTCAGTGTTTGTTTGTTCTTTAATATGTGAAGTTTTATTTGTGATGTGAAAGACTCTCTACTTTTGTTTCATTCTCACAGTTCTGATTTTCCAAATGCCTTCTGTTGCAGGTGGTCATTTTTCCAATCATGTTAGGGTTGGCATTAAACACTTATGCCAAGGCCTTTGTCAACAAAGCACGGCAATTTATGCCTTTAGTGGCTATGGTGTGCACTTCCTTGTGTATTGGAAGTCCCCTTGCTTTAAACAGGAGCCAGATTGTTTCAATTGAAGGCTTTAAGTTATTGTTCCCAGTCTTGGCATTCCATACGAGTGCCTTCATCCTTGGTTACTGGCTACCAAGGTTACCTTGGTGGAGGTCAGTCTCTTTTTGTGAATTCTTGCTTCTCACAGGCTGAGTTTAAGTTTATGTCTGGTGGCTTTAAATCAACTAATATCCTTGTTGAGCACAATGGTTAATGACTTCACAAAATTACTTTAGAAAACACTTTTCCTTTTCTGTTAAGCATTGGCTGCAGTCTCATTTCAAATGCCTAATCTTGCATGGAGTTGCCATTTCCAACTGACATAGATTTGTTGCTCATTCTGGATGTAGGCAAGATGAGAAGGTGTCAAAAACGATCTCTCTTTGCACAGGCATGCAAAGCTCTACCCTCGCGATGCTCTTGGCAACACAATTTCTAGGTGGGAGTCATGCTGTACCACCTGCATGCTCTGTGGTGGTCATGGCAGTTGTGGGGCTCTCACTTGGGTCTTTCTGGGGCAAGGGAAACCGAGTGCGGGATTTAGGCAACAGTTTTTACACCCATAATGAAGCATATACATAAATCTTTCACAGCACCAACAAAGCATACAATTAATTGGAAATATATGCCTTTGACAAACCCCTTAACGGCTTCTAATGCTTGGCTGGGGCAAGTAAAAGCTAGTTTTTGATAGGCAGGTCCTCACAGCCAATGGAAGCATGACGAGCATTTTGTACATTCCGTGACTTGCACTAAATCTGCCAGATGTGCCATTCTGCATCGGCAATTAAATTATTCCTGAGTTCCTGGTACGTGGTTGTTTATTTGGCAACAGATTGTGTAGGGGTAAAGATTGAGATCGGGGCTGTTCTGGGAATGAGTGCCCTTCCCATACACACTAGAAAAATGCGGAGTGGGGTTGGAATGATGTTAACTCGAGTGCTAATTTGAGTGGCAATTTGAGTTCTGCCTTGAGTGTCAGTGAGTGGGGTGTGAATGATGCCAACTTGAGCGTTAAATATGAGGAGTGCGAATGTGGGTTCTACCTTGAGTGTCAAGTGGTTACCGACAAGTCTGGGTTTTGGAAGATTTTATGGGACTTGCCTTGGTTCCAATTATTCAAAAAGTTTTATTTTCAACAGACTGCGAGAGGGTTTCAAAATGTTGTGAATTTTTTTTCTTTCACCTGGGTTTAAAAGGGCTGGCTGGATTTCAGATGTTTCATACTAGTCAGTTTTCAAAGGTGGTTCTCATTTAGTGATTATCAAAAGTTTTATTATTTCACACACAATATTATTTATTTTAGAAATTCTAAAATTACGAAAATAGGTAAAGAAAGCAGAAGAACATATAAATTCTCCCAGCATTTTATATGTTCAACAGATCATCTTGTTCAAAAGAACCTTCAAATTTAATAATTTTTTTTGAAAGTTTAAATATTTTTCAATCAATTCCAGCAAATTGGAAGGTGGATTACAATCAATTCTAAGATCATTTGATCACATTTTGTATCTAAAAAATCAATATTTAAAATTGTTTGATGCAAATCACATTTTTTTAGGTTTGTAAGTATGATTGCTAAAGAAACAATCTTTTTAGTCTCCATCTTTGATTGTACAATCTTTAGGATTTGATCAATTGAAAAGTAATAATAAGTAATAATAGGAAACATGGTTTCATTCTTGCCCCCACTATTGAAGAGGACATTTGATTTCTTTGGGATTTACTTGGTAATGTTTGAAAATCAATATTTTTTTGATAACAAGTTCTTTTGTTGATTCACGTATGTTTGGAGTTTGTTGAATATATCAAGATTAAGAATTTACATTTGTTGTTTGATATGCACATTTAACTACAATTTTGCCATTGGATGTAGATAATGATAGCATTTTGAAAGCATAATATATAATGATTGTCTATCATATTCTTCAACAATGTTTACACCTTCTTCACAACCAATAAAATAAGATACTTGACAAAAGCTTTTAAATCTAGGGTCTAGCATCAAACATAAAATGTTGTGAGATTTTTTTTTTCTTCATATTTAAAAAAAAAAGAAAAAAAGAATTGAAAACACCATAAACTTTTCTCTTGATATTGATAGCAAGCAAAAACAATTCAAAAGCAATCCCATAATCATTTTCAATCAAATTAATCTGGGCAAGTGAGTTTGTAGCTTTTTCCTTGCATTTGAAGCACACATGGTAATGGTAGATTGTATTGCATCAAAGGATAACTAATATACTAAATTGGTTCAAAACACAAGCACTCACAATAAGAGAAAGATAAACTACATTTATTTTAAAAATGTGCTAAGTAAGAAGAGATGGCACCCTTCCATTGATTTTGATAGTATTTTGTTTGATCTAACAAAAGATATGACTGTCCATGAATTGTAAGGCCTTTAAAAATATAATGATTTAATTAACAAACTTGCAACAAGAATTACACATGGAATGTTAATATCAATATTCGACTAGCATAATTGAATAAGAAAGAAAGAACATTTAAGGTTTTTATCAACCTTTTCATTAGTTGTAGCATATTTGCAAGCTTTAGAAAAAACATGGTGAAAAAAAATATTTAATTTTTTTTTCATCCAAACCTAAAACTTCACATTTCATAATTGATTTCAAGGCAATTGTCATTTCATTCAAATTTGACCTTTTATCTTTGACATATGTAATGATTTCTTTTCAATTCATATTGATCAAACAATTCTGTTAGATTATTAGTAAAGCTTTGATTAGTAGTTTTTATTGCTTCAAATAAACCAATAGTCATTTATTTAGGATGCCAATCAGATTTCAAGAAGTTAATGACAAAAGAAAATATATCATGTGCCCCCTTGGACATCCATATATCAAAACTTGTTTGATATAAAATTTGCCAATTTTGGTAAAACTTAAATTTGTTTCGTCTCCATCAAATTAAACAATATTTTATGGATTTAAAAAAATTTTCTTAGAAAGGAAGATAACTCAACACAAATGTAAAACAATACATTTGAAATAGATACTTTTCACAAATTGCAATCACAATTGATTTTTCACAATTAAAAGTCCAAAGTCTTGTAAAATATCTTTTTGTTACTCATCATCCTTTTTGAAAGGAATTTTGACAACATAAAACTTAAATATTGCATTACCTAACACATTAGACCTTTTCTTTGTTGGTTTCTTTTCAAGACTCCCTTTATTGGACCATAAACCTCCTCTTGATTTTTTTTGAAAATTAAAGTATGATCGTCAAAGAAAAAGGAAGAAAACAAACAAAAAAATGACTTAAAGAAATAAACTAAAGGGAGAATTTTTACAATTTTTTTTTACCTAAGGTTGATAATTGAAGAGAAAGTTGTAAAGAAATATTTTTTCACACTTGCACATAAAAAAGGGAGAAAATGCCAATCTAAAAAGTAACCAAAGAAAAGTAGGAATGAGCAACAAGGAAACAATGAAGAGCACTAGGAGGTGAGAGAAATACTTATTCAACAAGGAGGTGATGAAACTAGGAATGCACAACAAGGAAGTTTTGAAGATCACTAGGAGTGTACAACAAAACAAATGTTGAAGAACACCAAGTGCCCATATCAAGGAGGAACCAAAAATCACTAGAAGTGCATAACAACTAGGCGCCAAAGACCATTAGGAGTGCATAGTAAGGAGTTGTTGAAAATCACTAGGAGTGCACACAAGGAGGCACCAAAAAACATTAGGATCACATAACAAGGAACCATTGTAGAGCACCATGAACACACAACAAAAAAACGATGGAAAACACTAGGAACACATAAGGAAGTGTTGAAGAACATTAAGAGCACACAACAAGGAGATGTCAAAGAACATCAAGAACGCACAATAAGGTAGCTTTAAAGAACATTAGGAGTGCGCAACAAGAAGTTGTTGAAGAATATTAAGAACACACAATAAATAGGTGTCATAGAACACCACAAGCACATATGCACAACAAGGAAATTATTAAGTTTAATTTAATTAACCCTCATTAACCAAAAAGAAAAGTTCATTAAGGATGCACATCAAGCATCTTTTTTATTTTATTAAAGAAAGAAGAATGAAAAGAAAATTGTTGCATAAGCAATCACTTTTTGATGCCTCCTATAGATAATTTAAGTTAATTTGTTTTCTTCTTATAACCCTACCTACCAACCTGAACTTATTTCTCACTAATTACTAAAACCCTAACCTTGCTATTTTTTAATGCCTTCATAAGATATCCATCATACACAAAAAAAGAAGAAGTTACAAATGAATTTTTTTAGACCATTGAGAATTAAGAGACATGTCTTCAAAAGGGTATTACCTTTGATGACACCTAGAAATATTCAAGGTTAAAATTAGCTTGGGATCCTAATCGGTTTTTAATTCTTTTTTATAATCACCCAACACTGGTTATGTCGCAACCTTAGCCTTGGGCTTGCGACCAAGGCACGGGGTTGTAAGGTTGCACGCCAAGATGGAGGCCCGGGAGTCATGTTGCATTTTCCTGGGAGTGCAAGAGAGTGTGAAGGAATAGACTCTCACACTCCCAAGGGAATTCCCACATTGGGAGTTGGAATCTCGGTGGACTCCCGAATGTTCAGAAAGAGATTATAAGGGCCAGAACCCAATGGATTACAGAATTATTTATATCATTGAAAAACTATTGAAACATAAATGTTTAAAATGGGCTTGCATGACCCATTTGGACATCTGAAACACAAGTTATGGCCAAAAGAAAGGCCGAGAGTTAAATTGGTAGTTTGATTCCCGACCGTTAAAAGTTGGGAATCAACCTGATGTACTTGTGTGTAGGTGGCGTGCAACATATTGTTGAAAAGCTTTCGACGAGGGTTAAAACTTTGTTTTAAACCTCATTTTAATTTGAGTCTGCATGCGAAGTTATGGGCCCCCAAAGTTAGGACTTTTACGACTTTGGGTGTTGCAACCTTACTTTGAAAGAGTGTGAGGTTGAAACTCACATTCCAAAATGGGGACTTCAGAGTTTTCTGGGACTCCTGAAACTTCAGAGTTTGATTGTAAGGGTCAAAACACCTTGCATTTTATATCATTGGAGAGCTATGAAAGTGTAGATGTCAAAAATGGGCTCACATGAGCCATTTGGACATCTGTAGCACAAGTTATGGCAAAAAGAAAGGGTAGGAGTCAAATTGGCAATTTGATTACCGACCACCAAAAGTCAGGAATCGAATTGACCCTGATGCGTGCAAGAGGAGTGCAACACACCATTAGAAAGCTCTTGATGACAGCTACAACTTTGCTTTAGACCTCATCCCAATTGGAGGTCTCAATAAAGAGTTATAGTCCCACAAAGTTGTGGGAGTCCAAATCGTCGTAATTTCGGGACTCCTCTTTGGGAATCTCGGCATAAAAAGCCATTCAGATGTGGGTGCCATGGGGAGGCATAGAGAATACTATATGGGGGAAGGTGGTGGCTTCCCCTGAGTTCGGGCTGTGGTGAGTCTTGTGAGTCCAGAGTTGCTCATGGTTTGTCTTAACACTAAAGGTGCTGTAGAAATGGTACTAACCAACTTGTTGGTTGGTTTGATGCAGGTTTGAGTAAGTAACTAAAGCTTGTGACTCTTCTTAGTCCCATCCCAGAGCTTCAGCACGCCCCTTTACCCTTATTAGTGCTGAGAGTTGGGAGCGTGCCCCGTTTTCTTCACAATTCTGATGTTTGAGTGATTCAGACCCATCTTGGGTTTAACTAGGGTAATTTCGAGACTCCCATTTGGGAGTATTGGGACAAAATGCCATTTAGATGTGGGCCTTGTGGAGAGGCACATAATATACTATAAGGGGGAAGGTGGTGGTTTCCCCCAAGTTCGGGTCGTGGTGATTCTTTTGAGTCCAAGTTTCCCGTGGTTTGTTTTAGCACCAAAAGTGCTCTAACTATGCATTAACCACCTTGTGTTAATTTTGTGTAGGTTCGTGTGAGTAGTTGAAGTTTATCAATTCTTTCTATTCCTATCCTAAAGTTCTAGCATGCCCCTCTACCCTTTCAAAAATGCTACGAGCTAGGGAGTGTGCCCCAACTCCTTACTTTTTTGTTGTTTTCAATTTAGATTCACATTTGAGTCTTTCAAGGAGTTGGGAGGGTGTTAGATTATTTCAGAATGGTGCCAAATGCGAATACTTTCAAATATTTGCATAAATAGAAAGACATTTCCAAAGCTAATTCATCAAACCTCACACAATATTAGTGCAATCAAAAGTGTTTAAAAGTTAAATTAATGTCATAACTAGAGTTGATATCAAAGTATTAATTTGGATAAAGTTTGAAAAATCACAAACAAAATGATTATAACCATTTTGATCATTTAAAAAAAAACTATAACTTTTTCTTAGCTCCCATTGAAATTTTTACAAAAGATTGTTTTTCCCATTCCATTATTCACATTATTCAGAAGGCTTTTGGTTTTAGATATTTATAAAATATCACGAATTTTATATTTGATAATCTTTGTCCTTTCTTACTAAATACATGTTGCAGATCCATATTTAATATATTAATTCACTTAGTCTGTTGTTCTGTCTGTGACACGACGTTCTGCTGTAAAAGCATTTTCTATGTTTCTGTCGCAAAACCGGCCATAGGGAAAATCATTGTCGTCTGGAACGCTTGATAGGCCCGTTCCCTGTGGAGCCCGTTCCCTGTTTGTCACCCCGTTCCCTGTTTGTGGTGACAAACAGGGCAGGGTAAGGCAGGGCAGGGCGGCCAGGGCAGCCGCTGGGGGGAGCTGAGTGAGGTGCCATTTCTATTAAAGAAATCCTTGAGGAAAACTGGGGGACCTGCATCTAATCAAACAAAAATATATATATTTTTAAAATATTATTTTCATTATAAAACATATAAAAAAAATTAGAATCTTTTTGAAAAAGAAAATAGAACAAAATAAATAAATAAATAAATACATAAAAATAAAAAAAATGAAGATAGACAAAATAAGAATAGAAAAAATAAAAACATGAAACAAACATAAAAAAAAAAAACAAGTAAAAATGCAAAAACTATAAAAAATGAATGGAAACAAATGAAACAAGGAAAGGGAAATATAGTAAAATAATTTTAAAAGAAAAAAAAATTCCAATAATGAAGAAACCAAATAAAGAATGAAAAGTAAGAAAAAATAAAATTTATAAATATTGAAGAAAAACCCTACTTGAAAAAAAATGAGGTGTGTCTTCTTTCTCCAAACTTCAAACTTCAAACTTGCATCCAAATAAAAATATATATAAAAGTGAAAAAGAAACACTTTATTTTTATTATACAAAATAATAATAATAATAATAAACACATAAAAATTAAAAAATTAAAAAATTAAAAGTTTGTAAAAAAAACTAAAACATGAACCAAGTTTAAAGAAACTAGGGGACTTCAGAGTGGTCGAAGGTCACGAGCACCCACTAGTGATTTACAATTTGTACAATAATGTTTGGTTGTGATAAACTCATAGAGAAACTTTCACAAGAATTTCAAATGGTTAGCTTTTCACCATAATAGGAATTTGATTATGCAAAGGGTTGATGTGTAAAAGTAGAGCAATCCCAAATAATAACGGAATTAACACATGAAAAAACATGCATATGAATGGGTACAGTCATACTAACATGTACCAAAAGCAATTGTAACCATTGTTTAGTTTTTTGAACTTTGGATTGTAAAAAACAAAAGAACAAAATATAATAATTTTTTTATAAAGTGTTATTGTGAATACATTATTTACATATCATAAAAATTTGGAATCAATCTGAGTTAAATAAAAAATTTTACCCTCTTATAACCATTGCTTAAAAGCTACATAAAAATAACTTAAAAACAGTTTTGACATTAAAGCACAATTTGAAAATATTTTTTAATAACATATTCTGGGATTTTTTTTATCATACAATCTAGCATAAAATATTAATAAATTAATAAATTGTTTTTGAAAGACGTATTAAAAAGATTGAAAAAATATTCTAAGAATAAAGTAGTGGTCTAAGGGGGCACATGTGGCTCCTAATAACATGGTTGGACCTGAATATGAAATCAACTCATCAACCATCCCATGAATCCAAGCCCAAAACAAAAAAATGAAAAACAAAAAGTTTGATGTTACACCATGCATCCAAATGTGTGCGATCACTACAACATGATTGGTCGTTGCATGGTGATCATCCATAAGATAGCCATGGTTTTCTTTCTTCTAGCAAAATTCATTGGCAATTGTTTTAATAAAATGGTGAAAAGATAGTTTTTTTTTGGTGTTTTACTCACCAAAATTTGAAAGTAAAAAGAAATTACTAGATTTCTGTGTTAGATTCCAGTAGGTAGCAAACAATATAGAAGGATGCTTAAGTATTTTTGTTTAATTCATATTTTGTTTTTAGCTATATTTGAGTAAACTGTCTTAGGGGTGATTCAGGATTGCCACTTTATTGCCATCACAAACTTGAAAAAAAGGCACTTCTATCTACCCCAAATTATGGAACATGGAAGCCACAAAATATGGATGTAAATAAAACATTTACATCCTTCTATATAAACTTTAATGGGTCCGTCCGATTGGTAGGATCGCGGACAGAGCGATTGCGCCCCTTAGATCACGGCGCGGTCTCAGGTCGATCCCGCGCGGAGTTCTCGCGCGGCCTATGCGCGGAGTTCCCGCAGGGCCTCCCCTTCACGCTTTCCTCGCCAGAGCGCGGCGGACGCCGGCCCTGCCTTAAGCAACTATGACCTCAGCTCCTCGCTCACGCATTTGTGCGCGAGCGAGGGAGGACCCACTTAGCTAGACACGCGACCTGGGCTGCTAGGACACCTCGCAAGCTGCTCATTATTACAGCACAAGCGAGATGTGCTAGTTCTTAATGTCAAGAGCGGAGGAACTCTCTTGACGCGTTCCACGCACCTTGTCTGCTTCTGCATCTGGTGGTGCAGATTTGTAGCTGCCTACCTGCTCTTTAAATTGTTTTATTAGCTATAATCAGCTCGGATCACAAACCCATGAGCATAGTGTTCCCACTTGGCATAGACTAGCAGATTCTAGAGAGTTCATCACAACTTAAGCATTAACAACTAACTGATCATCATGACTACTAACTTGTGGGCTATGATCAGGATAGCTGAAGCATGTGTTATACGTGGTACTATTCATGAGAGCTCTGATGACTAGCTCGGTTCAGCAGTTCTAAAGTAGCATGTAGCAGCTGGTAACTAACTGATCACACAACTAGCACAGAGTCCCCACCTGATGCTCATATTGGTGTAGATTCCCAAATATATATTACACGTAAACAAAAGAAATTTAGACTTTAAGGGCATGCATGCAGGATGACTGGAAGCATTAACGTGATCCGCATATTTAAATTTCATGGATTTATTAAACTGAATTCTATCACGCGTCTGGTATTATAACAGCTAGTTAGCTCCCGTTTGCTAGTTTTCGACCTTGAGGTTTGAATCCCGCTACGTCCGCTACTCCTCAACCACGGAAGGGGTGCCTGATTAGGACTACACAAATATTAATGATTTACGTCTGAAAAGTACTAGATAATGAAGACCTTGAAATTATTATAATGGTAGATATTGTAGTGGAATATTAATTTATTTTGTATGCTTGGATCTTCTTCCTACATGAAATGTCTAGATTCAGTCGTCTGGTAGTATTCTATCATTCCTTGTGGCCGATGTCTAACCTCAGGTTGCTCATATTAACACTTTCCTCCTCCTCACAGTTTAATTAATTATTATATTAAAATAAGCTCTGAATTAATTCATTTTATTTTAAGGAGGTGCAGTGAGATTTTGTTTCAGCAAGTAAAGTCATGCATCCAAGGTGGGTCCATCTGAGTTCCAAGACGATCAGCTGGAGATGCATGGAGAGCAGTGAAGTGAAGCAGTAGAATTAAAGCGAGGAAAAGAAGGCCGGGCCCATATTGAGGTGGGACCAGGGGCAAGCACCAGGGTCTATTTAAGGCCCCGGTGCCCAATTCATTTCTCACCCACGCACTCTCCTGTGATCATATCTCTCACTCGCAAAATAGTCACAAGCAGCTCTTCTAGCTGGTTCTATCTTCTCTTGAAACTTGAGCTAGCTTTCCAGGATTTTTTGTTTTGTTTTCAGGAGCTATCGGACTATCAACATGGTGCGGCTTGCTGGAGTTGTTGGTGTTCTTGTTGGAATCCTGGTAACACCTGCAGATTAACTCTGTGTGTGTGTTAGAGCAATAAGCCTATAACTAGTCACTATAAGCAATCAAGCACTATAGTGAAGGATCTTGAATCTTGCATCTTGGTGAAGGATGATCTTCTTTAGTCTTCTATGTTGTACCTATAGCACCTTTTTCCTTTCTGTAGTGAAGGGATCTTGAATCTCGAATCTCGAATCTCAAGCATGACTTCTTATATGTTCTATCACCTGCTTTCTGATAAAGGCTGAATGGTGAATATCTGAATTGTAAATATCTGCATTGCACTGCATCTTGATGAACTGTCACAAGTTTTATCCCGATTTGCAGATCTGCCATAGTTTTATTCAAGCTCATAAGCTGATGTCATTAATATTGTCGTATTGTGTATGGCAGACCTGCATGAGCGTCCACCTGGATGTGGTGATGGTTCATTCGATGCGTACACCTGCATCCATCAGCTTCTGGGAGAAAATGCTGCCATCAGTCCAAGTGATTCCAGAAACAATCAAGACTTCTGTGTCCCCTGTCGAAGGAACAGCTACAGCTGATGAATTTGCAGCTATTGTCAGAGATGCAATGAGCTTTCCTGCTTTGAGCGCCAAGTTCTGTGAGGTTGCTGGACTTGTGTGCGATGAAGACATTGTGATACATTCTTACACAATCAAAACAAACGCCAGTACTACTGTGGCACTCCCCATGGGTGGTCACAATATGATGACACATGCTTCAGCAGCTTCCCGTGCCATGGGCATTACTACTATCAACGACTTCCAACTTGATTTCTTTCTTGAGGAAAATCTTGTGGAGGGAGCGTACATGCACTTGGCAGACAATCTCTTTGACCCAATCCCTCTTAGAGCTTTCCTACCGAGCTCAGTTGCCAAGGTGTTGCCTGCTCTGACGACAGCCAACTTGCCAAAACTCCTGGCGGCATTCGCCATTGGTAAGAACACGAGAATGGCAGCCATGATGGCGACTGCAGCGTACCTTTGCGAAAGTCCTGCCTTGCCCGGGGAACAAAGAGCTTGCCCAACTTCAGTAGAAGAGATGGCTGCTTTTGTTGCCTCGGAGGTGGGCGAAAAAGTGGAAGTTCTCTCGACTAGAGGCGCACCCACTTCAGCACCCACAACCACAGAAAAGAAGGCGCCAGTAAAAGTTCTCAGCTACAAGAAGAGAAGCTTGGGGGAGGGAAAGAACATTGTGGTCTGCCACAACCTCATGTTTCCCTCCCAGCTCTACTACTGCCATCATGTAACAGGAACCAAGGTGGTGCAAGCCTCGTTGGGAGCTTCAGATGGCTCTGTCATCCATGGAGTGGCCATCTGTCACATGGACACGACACTGTGGGCCTCAGAGCATCCTGCATTTTCAGCTTTGAACATCCCTCGTGGAGCTGAAGCGTGTCACTGGAACACCCAGAATGACCTCATTTGGATCCCGACATCGATTTCTGCTACTATCTAATATAACTGACCATGTCAGACCATGTCAGGATTCATCTGAATTTCAAGCAAGCTAGTAAGCTCCAAATGAAATCTGCTGCACCCAGAGATCCTGATTTCAAGCTTTGTAAGTGGGAACAAAGTCAGAATAAAACTGCTTGTCTGATCTAAGAACCTAAAGATCTGATCGAGTTACTATAAATCTTCTTTCTACTAATGTTTCTAGCTAGAGCATGGGAGCTAGACCTATGAAGGATCTGTCAATATATAAATAAGACCAGGATCAGACATTTAAATATTATTGTCTTCAAGCTCTCAGTGGTCTAGATTGTGTGAGTATATGTATGTTATATCGTTTGTAGTTTCTGTAGCAATGAATAGCTAGTGCTCCAGAAAGGCTAGCTACTCTTAAATGTTTTGTTTTGCTTTATAGTGTGTGTATATCATGTGTTCTTTGGAGCACAATAAATAAAATATAGTTATATTATTTACTGTGTGTTTTGCACTCTCATCAAAATTGTGTTTCTCTAATAAAAGTGTCAAGAACTATGGAGTTCAACTGCACAAATGTTTGGAGTGTGCACAGGTCCGAGTCTTAGATACCCACTTGGAATTTCAAACTGTTGTTTGTCTAGAGCAAATTTTTAATGTGGATTTATTAATGAGGTGGAATTAATCATGTTTGACAGTGAGGTTGTTGATAGACATAAAGAACTATTAAATTGTTCCTTTTAAAATATGGAAGGTTTTATGTGTAGACAACAAGGTAGGACATAATTCAAAGTTGCACAATAATGTGACTTGATCACGCATTAGAATATATAACAAAAGAGCAAGAACTGACAAGGCCCATGTCATAATATCCAGCAAAAGAACATCCATTGGTTCATTATTAACTCACATAATATTACTGGAAAAGTGGGCTTTCAAGTTTGTATTCACTTGGGAATAGGTGCACAAAGGCATTTAGGAATTCTTATTTTACTGCTTGGTTGAAGACTAGCAAGCCTAGGCTTATTTGGATTAAGAGCATCTCCAACAGTTGACTCAATTTGGGCGTCCATGGTACTTCACCAGATCCAACATCTAGTTTAATTGTTCTCCCAATTAAATTGCACTTATGGTTGGAACTTGGCCATGTATTTGGGCCTGGACTGCACAGATTTGCTGATGGAGAACCAAGCCGGGCAGGGAATGGATTATGGATAATCAGAGCCTCATCCTCTTTCAGGGCATCAAAATTGAAGTGCCCCCCATGTGGGTACATGGCAAGTGGATGAATTTTGCACTTGCCATGACCAGAAAGGAGCATGATGGAAACTATCAATGAAGAACTTTCAAAACAGCAAAAGCACATATTCTAGACGTATATATATCTAGTTATAGAAATGTAAAATTCCAAGTATAATGTTCTGCATAATTTAGACCGAATGTTAGAAGACCAGTCTGAGGATATTACCCATTGGTGTAGCCACACAGAATTGTACCCAATATCAGATCAATTTCTGTGTCAAATAGCACTGTTCAAAGGACCTCAAGCGAGTCATTTTAAGATCTGAGCTGCCTCTCCCTTCACTTCTTAAACTAGGTATGCCAGTGGTTAATGATAGCCTAACAAGGTAAGTAGCAACCGGTGTTGTACTGGTATGTAGGGTGCAACCCAGGTATATAGTAATGGCATGAAGGGTGATATTGAAGAACATACCAGCCTGGTATGACTGGAGGCAATACCAGCTTTATAAGAGCCTGGTATGGAACTTAAGGTAATATCAGGTATATACTATATACCTGCCTTATACCAGTATCAATACCAGGTTTATACCTGCCATACACCAGGTGAAAGTCAGTCTTAAGGCTAATATCAGTACCAGATTGATATGAAAGTTTTAAAAAGTATCTATACAGATATTTGTCAGGTATCCAAAAAAAAAGAGGGAGAAATGCTAATAACAGGCCAGGAGACACTTAGTGTAAAGTTTGGGATCTATATGCATCAAATCATCAATTTTAAAAAAGTATTAGATAAATTTTCAACCTATTTTTTAATCATTTTTTAATCATATTAAAATCACTCTATATTAATTATAATCCATTATTTCAAATTATTACATATTATATATCATAATTCAATTAATTATTTGAATAAAATGCAACCTACTTTTTTGCTAATCAACTTATAGTTTTCACCCAACAATCAATATATTGCACTCTATATTTTTTATTATGTTTTTTCTTTTTCTTTTACTAATGTCCTCCCCTCCCCCCTCCAATACCAGGACCAGTCTGGTATTTCCAAAAGTGAATACCAGTCCAACACTAGTAGCAAGCAACCTTGACTATTTACAGAAATGCCATATTTTGCCTTGGGCTATGCACAGCATTTGCCACCTTTCACCTGAATGGAGGTGTAGTAGGCCATCAACCTAGTCTTGGCACTCCTGTGCCTGGACTAGGCAGATGACCTCTTACAACCTGCAGCCAACAGGCTCAAGATAATAAATATCTAATCCATTCATATACCGTATGGAATGGTCAATTTCGGCAGACAAGTGCCGAAACCAATTAAATTTAGCCAACCTTATAAACTCTAACGTCGTGTGGAGAAAGTAGCTGTGATTGCAAACCTCCTTCACAATCAGTTCCCAGGGCCTAAAGTCCTGTTGTCAATGCCTCCCCCTCTACAGATACCACCAACTCCACTCACCAAACTTGGATTTGACAACTTACAGAAAAGGAGATCAGCATACGGAACTAAGTCCCACACCAGCAGGCCTCAGACTATCAGAGACCACTATCACATGCTATACTGAAGCATGTGTGCCCAAACCCATTTATTGTTCCAGAAGCAGCATGTATGAATTCTGTAATCACCATGATCAAACCCTCTTGTCCTCTTCCACATACAGTAAAACCTGTCTAAAGTGATATTGCTGGGACTAAAGGTAGGATATCACTTTATACAGGTTATCACTTTAGGCAGATACAGTACATACAGTATCATACACACACGTTTTCGTTTTTGTTATCGTTATTGTTTGTACCGATAGGGCGTTAGTTCATGGCTGCTCGTACCCGCGTGCCGGGGGAAGTTCCACAGAAAAAAAACCCTTGTTTGCGTGTGGGTCCACCTCAGGAACCGCGTTGCAAGTACCACCCCGTCACATCCTCATGCGCAAAGTCTTCTCCATGTCGAAGAAAGGTCAGCAATACACCACGATGACGGACGAGGTCCGCCTCGCCCTTGTACTGTACAAGAAAGATCATCTTGGTGCCACATAGAAGGAGCTGATCAAGTGGCTGGAGGATATTCATCAGTTCAAGGTCAGTCAAGCAACGGTGTTAGGCACACTCAAACGGTCGGCGAAACTGCTCGCCAAGGCCACCACCTCCAACCTCAGCTCCAAGCGTCAGAAGACAGTGAAATTCCCTGTCATGGAGGCTGCCTTAGCCGAATGGTTCCTTACCAACCAGGAACACGTCAACCTGAGCGGGGACCTCATACGTGAGAACGCAATGAAGATCATTGATCGCCTGCACCTGGATCACCCGTCGTTTGAGTTTTCAAATGGCTGGTTTGAAGCTTTCAAGGTCCGTCACGGGATCAAGAAGCATCGCAGGTTCGGGGAAAACGGTTCAGTCGACATGACTACTGTTGCAGCTGCCCTTTCGAGAATTCGTCAAGTTCTTGACGCGTACGAATGGCGTGACATCTACAACATGGATGAGAGTGGGTTGTTCTACCGCATGCAGGTACATATTGTAAGTTCAAAAACATATCAAATGAGTTTGTCCCTGGCTAACTAAGCATCTTCGCCCGCATTATAGGCGGACAACTCCCTTGCGACAAAGCAGCTCGAAGGCAGGAAACAGAGCAAGGAGCGCTTGACCCTGGCGCTGTGTTGCAACGACGACGACTCTGACAAGCTCCCACTGTGGGTGATTGGCAAGTTTAAGAACCCCAGGTGTTTCAAGAACATCAACGTCACGTCACTTGGGTGCGTATACAGGAACAATGCGTACACATGGATGACACAAATCATCTTCCTGGAGTGGCTCCGGGCATTTGATCTCCATGTTTCTGGCCGGAAGGTCTTCCTGATCCTCGATAACTTCAGCGGGCACACTCTGATGGAGAAGATTGCGGATCACATTCGCTTCCGGAACACGACCATTCTCTACTTGTCTCCGAACATGACCTTGAAGATTCAACTGTGCGATGCCGGCATCATTCGCAACTTCAAGGCCTACTACCGTTGCCGCTTCAACCATGCTCTTCTCCAGCGCATTGAGGACAAGGTGCCGGAGCCGGATAAGGTCGACATTTTGGGGGCCATCCAGTTTGCCGTCCCCGCGTGGAATTATGAAGTCAAGCCAACAACGATTGCCAATTGCTTCCTACACTACAAGATCCGGTCGACAGAACAGGTTGAAGCAGTTGAAAATGTCACGGAGGACGACCTGGTGGACCACGAGGTCATCGCGGATCTACAGTCACAAATCCAGCGCTTCTGCTACAGGAACCCAATGGACATTAGAAACCTGCTCAACTACCCGGAAGAGCAGATCACGTCATACACGCCGGATCTTGATAGCATCATTGAGGACCACCTTGAAGAAGCCAGACTTGCTCCAGTGATGCATGAGCAAAAGGACGACAGCAAAGAAGTGCCTGCCATGAGTGTCACTGACGCTTCCGAGATGCTGGATAAGCTTGTGATATTTTTCATGCAGCAACAGGATGCGGACGAATCTTGTGTGAGTGCCATCCAAAAATTGAAGGATAAGGTGAGTATGATCCATACCAACCGAATGGTTCAGAAGAACATTGACAGGTTCTTCAAGCGTATCTAGCTTGTTTTGTAGTTGTTTTTGTCTTTTATTTTTTGAAATGTGCTGAATATCACTTTAGATAAGGAGTGGGACCGATAAAAATTATCGAGTATCACTTTACGGAGGTTTATCACATTTTGTATGGGGCCCAAGTTGGGACGGAGTCATGTTTATCACTTAAGACATGATATCACTTTAGACAGTATCACTTTAGACAGGTTTTACTGTAATTCTAATATCAATAGTTTTTTTTACGAGTGTTGGATGGAACTCTTAGTTTGGGTTCTTTAAATATTGCAGAATCATCAAAGAACCATCAACTCTGGATCAAAGAACCATCGGTCGTGGTTATCCCAAAAACTTCAAACAATCATTGATTTTCATGAAAGAACTGGAAAAGAACTGGCAGTCATGGGTATCTAAAAAACCTCAAGAAAATCAGTGGTTTTCATGAAAAAGAACTGGAAAAAAACGACAGTCACAGGTATCTAAAAAACTTCAAAGAATAGTTGGTTCTCATGAAAGAATCGAATAAAAAACTGGTGGTTCTATGGTCAATTTTTGACTATTTCAGATTGTCAATGAACTGCACTTATGTATCAATACTAGTACTTGATAACCGGTGGGTAGCAGATATATACCAGGATGGTAACCAATGGGTATCTATCCCTCATTTTACGAATCACCCAACATAGGTTTGTACATGGACAAAATATTGTGCGTGTGTTGATTCTGCTGGTAGAAGTTGCCAATTGTGGCAAATTTATCCACTTCAGTCGGAATCTGCTAAGATGGCAGATTATGCAATACACAGAAGAGACCCCAACCTATGTACCTTTAAGTATTCTGAACCATGTGACGTGGACCTACTGTGAAAGAAGATGGCAAAATGATCCTTTGTCCGATGGCAGCAGCGCTATTGTCACCTGCAACGATGGCGTCTTGAAGGTTTTGATAAAGATCCGCGCGAAGTTTTTTTTGATTCAGGCGTAGATACTTCAAGCGACTTTGTTTGATAGTCGCATAAGCATTCACAATGTATTGATGCCGCAATCGATCACCCTGAAGCAACGCAATGCCATCAGTGTTTCGATGTTGAAATCGATAACCATAAAATTTCGCCATTGTCACATTGCAATGTTTTCTTTGAAGCTCAGATTCTCCCACATGGTCTTCATCCAAATTTGCATCAGCAACAACACCTTTGAGCGGAATATTCGGATGCCATCCATCCTCACCATAAGGAAATAGCAACGGGTAATGTAGAGTCATGTATCCCACATGTAGTTTGGAAATGCGTTGAAACGGGCCAGCTTGCTGAGCGAGGACGACGTCACGCCTATCTACAGCCTCAAAACCATCTCCTACCATCAATGTAGCGACTTCATCGGTCGTTGGCACATTGTACAGGCGGGCATCCTTTATTCGAGAGGCAATGAGACGCAATTTCAGATCCATGGGAGCACCTTTTGTTGCCATCATATCCCTTAGCATTTTGAACACTTCGACATAAGGATTGATACTGTACATCATGGTCAACAACCGATCCAACGTCGTTGGATCAAGCGAGGGCATAACGGCATGGCGGTTTCGATGTTCATGTTTTGTATCATGAATGTATAGCTGTGCAAACTGTGGTCGTTGTCCTTCCGCAGGACATAGGGATCCAATTTTGTGATAAAGTTCACCTTGAATGCGAAAGGAGTATAGTCCAAGGCCTCTTGTTACCAATTTATCAACTTTGGCACTGAACGAAGTGAATGCCAACACCGAATCGTACATGCGAATCTGATCTCGAAATGTGACAGCATTGCTCTCTTTGCTGGTTAAAAGAACTTCCAGCTCTTGTGGTGTTGCAGGAAGACTCGGCAACAGAACTTTGCCATTCTCGTAACACAGAGAAAATTGTGGGTTGTTGTAGCTCGACTTTGCTAATCGTTCTTTGATCCACATTTTCGCATTGTAGAATTCACATATTGTGTCCATTTTTCTACAATCCCATCGTCCCGAGGCTGATGCATCTTCGTCTCCAAATAATTGTAATGCGTCATTGCCAAACGAAGGTTGTGCACGTGCTACTGCTTGTTGTATGGTTCACCGTTTTCGACATAGATGATTACTTGGTTCTTGCAACATTTCAAATGGCCCGGCCAACTTCGTAAGTTGCCTGGCATGCCGTTTCCTCTGTAGGCAATTGCAACATTCATGTCCAAATATATGTCCACGAACAACCTCATCTTGGCCCACATCAATAACGCAAAAACAACGTCAACTTTTTAGTGTAAGTTTGCGTCGGCCCTTTCATTTATTGAAAAAAATTTGCAAATTCAAAATTGAAAAAGAAATGATTTTGAAGGGAAAAATAGTAAACAGTAATACTATTTAAAATTTTGGATCACATAAGGTATCAGTGTTTTTGAAAAATTTAGACTCATGAGTTCATAATTTAATCACAATATTTATTAGGAATTTTGTTCAGGAAATAATTATAGTGGTGAATATTGGAGACGTGGCCATACCCACACCTTTCATAAATTTGGAAAATTAAAGCCAGCTAACCCAAAGAAAGAGTGCAAGGGATAGGTAGACCTATTGTTGCTTGGGTGAACCCAAAATAATAATAATACTAATAATAATAATAATTTTTTTTACTCATATATACCCTCCTGATATGGGTAGGGTATATCACTTACCCTAACTTATTTTTCTTACAACAGATATCCCCTAATGAAATGCATGCCCGAAATATACACATCTACAAAAATTATATCCTACACGTAAAATACAATACCCATACAGTTAGGGTAAAACAAATAAAGAATAAATTTCATTGAATTTGAAAACTGTCCTAATAATTTCAAAGTATGAACATTTTTTATTCATGTAAATTGGTAATGTTACATACCCATGGTTACTCATGGGTCTTGGGCCTTGATAGCAAATTTTCTATACTATTAGCTTTGTACCATACTTTTGCATCATACATATAAACAGTGGAGATTTTTTATAAAGAGTTTTTTTCATTATGAAAAAGTTCCAAAAACAGGGAGCATAAATCTTTCTATTGTTAACAAATAGGAGATCTACTCAAGTGCAAACATAAATCTTTATTGAAAGGAAACTACAACATAATGCTCACAACATAAAACACAACATCAAGAACTTTCCAAGGTTCTTGTCACAAGAAATACACAAACTTGTATCATGAAGAAAAGAGAGGCAAACCATCAACACCAAGGTATTTAACTAAAAGACCAAACCAAAAATAACCAAACTAAAATAAGTAACGAAAGTAATTCAACCTTGTGAAAGTAACCTAGTTACTTTCCTACACCAATAACTAATGAAACCTAACTAGTTGAGCTTGAATTCTCAACATCTATTTCAATTTTGGTCCTAGAATTTGTGCACCCTCTCTCACACTTAAATCTCAACATTTCATGATGTCAAGGAAAGTGCAGTAACCTTTGAATGGCACTTTGCAAGCTTAATGTATCCACTTGCAGCCTTGTCCCCTACAACAGCAGGGAAACAAACAACCAAAAAACAAAAAAACATGTAACAAATTTGTAAACAATTTTTAAATTTTTTTGCTGTGCTTGCCTTTCAACTGCTTCAGGTGATTATGCAAATCAGGTTTGCAATGATGGGGAAGAAAAACAAACATGAGCGAAACCCGAAGAAAAGTACAGAAAAAGTCTGGAACCCTAAGAAAGAGAAGAACCACAAAACAAAAAAAAACAAATCTGCAAACACGTTTTTTGGGCCTTTGCTTTACTTTCAAGTACTTTAGGTGATTATGCAAATCAGATTTGCAACGGCGAGGAAGAAAAAAAACATCGGTGAAGCCCTAAAAAAACACAGACAAACTCCGGAACCCTAAGAAAGAAAAGAACCACAAAACATAAAAAACAAATTTGCAAACACTGTTTTTTTTGCTTTGCTTTGCTCTGCTTTCAAGTGTTTCAGGTGATTATGCAAATCAGATTTACAACGATGGGGAAGAGAAAAAAAACATCGGAGAAACCCTAAGAATTTTTTTGAAAACATCATCATCATCATCCTCCGCCTCCTCCATGGTTGTTGCAGGCAACTAGCAAGCTCTTTTTTTGCAGGCCTCCATTTGCATCTTCTTCTTCTTCCTCAGTTCCTCATGACTTTATTTACTAATATCGTTCACCTATCAAGCAAAATCTCTCTTAAGATGATCATCAGATCTTCTTCTTTTTTTCTTCGTCTTCTTCCTTGCACATTTCTTCACAAATTGTCTATCTTCCACGATCTCATGCAATGAGAGCATAATTTCTCAGCTACAATCTTGAGCATTTCTAAGCTAGACTATGATATTTGCATTGCATTGCATCGCAACAACGACGACGACGACAACATCAACGTGGAAGTTTACGGACATGGCAACAACGCACCAGAATCTCGTAAGGTGGTTGTGGCGCGTCTGGTGGTGCATCATCATCCCCGGTTGCCATTTCTCTTTCGGCTTCAGACTTGCAAACTACACTTGCAAATCCAAATCTCTCTTGCACATGCTCTCTCTCTCTCTCTCTCTCCCCGTGTCTTTATTTCTCTGTGTCTCTCTGTGTCTCCCATTCTTCAATTGCAATTGTCTTTCGACACGCTCTCCATCAAAGCGACCCCAATCTCCACACCGTGCACTCTTGTATTTCCTATGTCCAAACCCATCCCGGCCTCTACCATCCCGTCCATCTATAACTGCACAATGCTGCACAAAGTCGTCCAGGTAAACAGCGAATCTCTTGGTGCCATTTCTCTTTCGGCTTCAGCTTGCAAACTACACCTGCAAATCCAAATCTCTCTTGCGCACGTTCTCTCTCTCTCTCCCTGTGTCTCTATCTTTCTGTGTATCTCTGTGTTTCCCATTCTTTAATTGCAATTGTCTTCCGACATGCTCTCCATCAAAGCGACCCTAATCTCCACACCGTGCACTGTTGTATTTCCTATGTCCAAACCCATCCCGGCCTCTACCATCTCGTCAGTCTGTAATTGCAAAATGCTACACAAAACTGTCTAGGTAAACAGAAGTGGGACTATGCTGCACAAAACCGTCTAGGTAAACAGAAGTGCCAATCTCGCAAAGTAGGCTTCCAGAATTAAGAATTGTTAAAAAAACGTGCAGTGAACACCAAACTCAGCCTTCTTTCTTCTTCTTCTTCTTATGCAACTGATCGGTGCAACAAAGCAAGTGTAGTTGTGTGAAGAAGGATTTGAATGTGCTCAAATTACAGTCAAATCACTGGAGCTGATGATGTGGGAAATCACACTTGACAGCGAATGTGGATGAGATGTCCGTCCGGGTGGATGACGGTTCAGGCGGATTCAGGGGAAGCTTCATTTAACATCCCGACGTCTTTTAACATATATATTATAATGGCCCTAAGTTTGCCCAACAAAGGATGGATGGTGTGTGGACAGAAAACAATTTTCAATTGGGTTTTGGTTTACATACTAACTAATCATGGTGGTTATCTGAGTTTCTGTTTTTGCTACTTCCGGACAATCCAATTAGCCCCCTCCCTAACACGCCCAAGGTGTACAGGTAAGTAATTGTGCATAATAAGTTTATGATGGGCAGCATCAAAATGTGTCTGGGCATCATCCATCTTTTATGAGAAAAAAATGAATTGCACCAATGGCAGATAAGGAAAAAAATATAGGAGGCAGTACTTTTGTTTAGTAATGGTTTCACTTTTTAATACTGGGAATTTTGGATGGATGGTGTTACGAAGAATAGCTTTAATGATGCTCAGTATGTGACTCAGAAAACATATTTCTCACATCCAAGTTTAGTTCTTCACTTTTTTCAACCCCACCCCTAAAAAAACTAACCCTGGGAGTTCAAACAGGTGGTAATAGCAAACTACTTGGACCAATCATTATGGTCGACCAATCAGGGGATAGCAGTCAAATCTTATGTATTATACCTGTCCATTGCAGTCAGATCATATTTATTAAGCTGTACTCTCTCTTTTATCAGGCTCAGCATTCCTTGAAAAAATGCTAGGCCAAAATCACTTCGCTGAGACTACTTTTTAATCCAATTTGATTTTGTTATGCCACATACTGAGCATCCTTGGAACCCCTCTAAGGGTCACTTTCCATGTGACCAACCTAATCAATACACCCAACACCAACAACTAGGAAATAAGTGAAAATATATTAGGCACAAGGGGTTACATGTTATTCTAATTTTTATTTCTCAACACATTACCTTGTACATATTGGTAGTTATCCTTTGACTTTTAAATTGTGAACACTTGACAACTCAACCCACATAACATCTGCAGCAGCCCATTCATTTATTGGACAAATGCTATTAAATACATATGTAAAATTGATCTATTGAAATGGGAAATGTTAAATTGGCCTAAGATTGTAAATGCAATTAGAACAAAAGTACTGCTGCAATTTTTTCCTCCAGTCTGCCCTTTGCCCCCATTCATTTTTTTCTACAAAAAATTGGGTGATAATTGGGCATGTCTTGCACTCGTAACCTTCCATGTTATGAATGTTCCAAAGGGCACATAACATGCCCAATGACACGTTACACACCCTTAATATCCATAACATGTCCAAAACATGCATAACATGTGTTTAGATATCACATGCTAAAATCAAATGGGGCGAAGGGCAAACTGAGTGAAAAATCGCACCAATACTTTTTGTACTGACTACATTTACACTCTTAGGCTGATTTAACATTTTCTTATTGAAATTTGATGGGTTCGTAATTTGATGTAAAAAATTTGTTATTTATGTAATTATTTAAAGATTAATTTTGATAACTTATTAAGTGATAGATTTTATAATTTAATAATTGTTTGATGAGTCATTACCAATTGATATATATATATTAATTGAAATCATGACTAGTTAATGATGACTTATTAAACCATGATTAAATTATAAAACAATACCACCTAATAAAAATTATCAAAATTAATCCCTAAATAACTACATAAATAAAAAATTTTTGACATCAAGTTACAAATCTTCACAAAGAGCAACTAGAACACCAAGAAATCTCCAAGGAATAAAAGTACAATGGTAAACCTTAACAGTCCACCAGAAAAAAAACATTGGGTATCACTAAAATGTTAATAATTGGTTGATATGTAAAATTCACAAACATTGTTATAATTAACCTTTAATAATGTTTGGGAAATACTCATACCAGTGTCATCTGCATCTAGATCTTGAAGATAACTTCTAGTTCTAGTTTCAATTTTTTCATAAATAAATTGATAGAACTTTGAGTCTAGTTCTAAAATTGGTTCTTCACATTTCTAAACTTCCTGTTTAATTTCTGTTCAGAAATATTCTCCCCTGAAATGGCCTGACCTTTGTGGCAAAGAAGCCACAAACCCTATTCAGAAAAGTATTTGTAGATAGTGTGATTTCAGCCAAGGGGGCAGCCAACTATTTTTTTTTCCTTTTTTCAGATGTCAATTTAATTAAAAAATTAGGTCAATAGCCATCATCCCTTTAGTGGCCAGACTTGGCATTAAATGATTAAATTGTTGACTGGAAATTTGGCAAATAAAGCTATACCAGTAATGATATGTAAATGCCACCCAATCACTATTTATCACGTTGCTTATGAAAAAAGAACATAGTTTTCCAAATACCTATCTGGTATCTTGTTCAAAGTCAGCATGCCTTTGAATTGCAGCAATTCGATTGATATCAGAGTTCTTACACCTGAATCCAACAGTGAGAGAAAATTGAATCTGGAAGGTATAGAAGGCCTGTTGTAGGTAGAGAATAGAAGAAAAAAGGGTAGGAAAATACCTGTAATGGAGCCCCTCCTCTTGGGCAATGACAAGCAACACATTAGATGAAGCTGTCCAAAAAGCGGGTTACTACTAATCAACAGAGAACTGATTGCCAGGTTTTTACATAGTATGTGATACCTCAGCCTGGGTTCATTGTACATATCTATCTGTTTAACAGGCCAAAGGCAAAGCAAACACCTGGATCCAGGCCATGCAATTTTCAATCTAGATCCACACCTAAAACAAACAAGTTAGATGGTTTTTGGACTCCCTGAGATTCTCTGCTGTTGGACACCTCCGTATGTCTCCCAAATAGTAGCCTGGAACTGCAAAGTGAAGCAGCTTATGTATAAGGGCTGGGGAGCAGGGCCTTCTGGAAATGATCGCCTGTTACCCAAAACAAGGGCAGTCAGGCATTTCAGGAAGACCCCACTTCAAAGGACCTACTGGGTGTAAAGCTCCAGCCTTTGAATGTGGGAGTATTGAGAGCAATGATCAAGGAAGCAGTACAACAGGCTGTCCATACTAAAGGAAATACAAAAGTCATAATGCCCTCTGTACAGATGTGAGAATCTAACCTGCCCAAGGACAATTCTGGCAAGTAAGCAGCTCACCCCGTAACAACAAAAAGAAAATAGTGATAACCTGACCTTCGTGTGGCAACAAGAAATTGAGACTAAACCACTGATAACCCTACTAAAGGGCTATCAGCTGTCTAGCACAGTTTACAGCTGGGCTGAAATCTAAGCCCTTTCTCTGTCAAAAAGCTAATCTCTTGGAAAGAGAAAGAGCTGAAGATCTTGGCAGAGCCAATAAATTGTCAACTTGATTGCTATTGGAACACAAACAAATCTGCTTGCTTGCTCAACCTCCAAAGAGGCTTTGTAGATTCAAAAATGACACAAGCATAAGAAAGGAGTTACCATGACCAACACCCAAGTGACCTATTCCTGGCATTTAACAATAGAAAAGTTTGGTTGCTTGAACAAACAAAATATTGCATGTGTGCCAAACAAAAGCTTTGGATGCAAGGGGTCTAAAAGGTCTCAAGAATGATCACCTTGTTTACACACTGTATTCCCATGGGGCTTCTGAAGATGCAAGTGTTGTCAATTGTAGTTGAATTATCACAACAAAGTTCACCACCTCTGAGACTCAACCCGTTGTGGGCTGTCCTCCTGCTTAATCTCATCTGGTACTCACCATCTGTGGTTGATTAGTTCCGCTAAAATTCTTTGGTTACAAAACTGTGTGGTTAAGGAAAACCCAATGTCCTTGCTTGTTTCATAAGGGTGGGCAAATCCATAAGTATCCAAAACCTGTAATAATGCAACTTAAGGGAGCACATATACATTAAGGACACATAATAACATGCCAATCAACAGAATTGAACTTTATGCAACTCGTCTGAACAATGCCAGCCTATCCAATGTGGAAGTTCTGTATTCATGCTGCACAACTCAATTACACCACCTCATTGTAGTGCCAAGTTCTCTAATGGAGATCAAAACTTTTGCAGCAGACAGGAGTAAAATACATCATGAACCTTTTGGTTGGGTAATGTTTTAAGAACACTAATGAATATATGCCAATGGAAAGGGAATAAATTCCTCACCGTGCCAGCATTTTCAAATCTATAGAACTCCTGTAAGTACGGCCAATCTCATTTGAACCAGTATCTGATAGAATACCTATCATTTTCCCACAGCAAACCAATTTCCTACTCTCATTTCTGTGTACTTTCTGGTCTATAGTCCTGGCTTCTCTGAATTTAGTTATTGTTTGGAGTAACCCAATGTGGGATACTCTAAGAATGCAACTGTATATGCCCCTCACATCAACTACCTGGGGCTTTTTGTTATGTACAAGAACTGGAAGATAATGTACCTTTCCTGGTTGATCAAAGAGCTGCAACTTTGTTCATTGCTGTGTCTTCTGTGGAAAGAATTGCATTTCTTCCGGATCACTAATACAAGCTTGCCCATCACAACTCTGCAGGGTATACAAAAGTCACACAATCAGACATTTGAAATACCCTCTTAACAGCAAAATCAGAGAGCATATGGCCCAATAAGAAGAAGAAAAATTTGGTACTCCATTTGCACCTGCTAGATGGACATGGTCAGGTTCATTGATAACTTGTACCCTTTGGAATACTTCCAATTTCTCCCTGACTTCTCCAATCACCAGTTTTGTTAGAAGGAGCCCAGAAAGCAATGCTGCAAGCATGAGCATTGTAAAAACAGCTCCCCAGCCAAAGTTCTCAGAAATGAATCCTGCAAGGAGTGGACCAATAGCTGCCCCCATTGACCCTGTTCCATCAATTATGGCTGTAACTGTTGCCAGTGCTCTTCCACTCCCTTTAAGAGAGCTGTGAGTGCCAAGGTCAGCAGAAACTGCTGTTGTAATCAGAGAGTATGGGCCATTGATGAACATACCCAAAAGCATCATTAACCCTATGTTTACTGGAAGAGAGATGCCTGAATAGGCACGATACAAATGGAGGGCCGGTATTGCACAGAGCATGAAAGAAGCTGATGTAATTGCCCGAGCACTTAAGCAGTCTGACGCATATCCAGCAACTATTCCCCCAATAACACCACCGACATCAAAAAGTGTTGACAAATCTCCAGCAATCTTGTCATTTAAATGACTCCCAGCAATTCCTGAAAAATTCAAGCATTTCTCCTGAACCCAAAATCAGCCTGGAAAATTCCAAGCTAAAAATCTTGATTTATACACTGGTCAAATTCACCCTCATTAGCACCCCATCCACTAGTTTAGACCATCTCAGCATTTTTCCCAGAGAGCCATCAATTTTGGGAATGACAGGTGCACCTACTAATTGACAGGGACACAGTATGACTACAGATGGAGGGTACCCAAAATTCAAAAGATCATTCTAGGTGGGGGTAGGGGGCTGACAACTTACGAGTCTGGCTGATGTAGAATGGCAGCCAATACAAAAAAGTGTAAGCCACCAGCTTTGAGAAAAACAAACATAGAGCATAAGTTGCCACTCCTGGAATCTGCCAAGCTTCCACAAATCCAATTGCAGGATCATTCCTGCTGCCTAATGTTTGTATGCCTTCAGTCTTCAGCCTTACCAGTTGCCTTGACTCTTGGATTCCATTATGTCCTTCTCCATTACCCAACATGCCACCATGTTCAGGATCACTTGATGTGTCACCACTTTCCATGTTGCTTAGCAATACCATCTCCTCATCATTTCTGTCTGGTACATCTTCAGCAATTCTGCCTGTTGTATCCAAGTAATCAGAGATCTGTAAAAGATAGATCATTGCAGACAGTGCTTGGTTTCCAGATATCTTTCTAGTGGTGTTGAAACCTAGAGTCATCTGAGCTGTCTAGGTCTCTGCATTAGAAGGTCTGTAGAGTGCAAACTTCTTGGCATGAACCTGAGGGTCTACAATATTCAAAAGTACTGACAATGTCTCCCAACCCATGCATTTGCACTCTCCTGACTGTCATTTTTAGCTCATGTTGGATTAGGAAAAATATTGGCTTACCTTACAGCTTCATTGATAACTTTTTCATCTTCTTTAAGCAGTGGTCTTCTTCTTCACTATTCTTAATCTCACAGGAACTATCTGCAGAACTGCCTTTGCATTCGTGGACAGCTAAAACCTCCTTGATGAACTTTTCATATTCGTTAAGCTGAAGGGGCCTTTCAGTGTTCTCACAGATTCTCACCTTCAGCATCATGGGTGTTGGTCTCATAGGGGGATTCAAAGCCAACATCAGCTGGTTCCACCACCAAAAAGAAGAAGACCATCACACCTCCAAGCACCAGCAGAAGGCCTGGGAGCACAAAGGACCAGCCCCAGCCGTATTGAAGTACTGCAGCTGCAATCAATGAGCCGAGAATGTTGCCAGTGGATGTATGCGCATTCCAAATCCCCATGATCAAACCTCTCTTACTCTTGCCAAACCAATTGCCCACTACTGCCACAACTGACGGCCATCCAGTGGCCTGAAACAGCCCTGCCGCCATCTGGACCATGATATAGAAAGTCAGAATGTGAATGTCCCACCAGTACGCCATGCCAATGAGACATGCAAAAACCCCACTCCCCACCATTCCTACTGAAAGGAACCACCTGAGATCAACTCGATCTCCAAGATGCCCTGCGAAAAACATTCCAACAGCATAGAATGCCAGAAAGGCGAAATCAAATTGTCCCAGCTTGTCTTTCCCTGTGCTTCCGGTGAAAGGTGCCCATCCAGAGGGAGTGGATGGTGGTGGTGTGGGCAAACCATCATGGCCCTGAACCTGCGCCGTGTTGTTGTGTGCCTCGAGGAGGAAAGAAGCATGACCATTTCTGCTGGTGCTGGTGCTGGTGCTGTTGCTATTGCCATTGAAGTCCAGATCCAGTTGAGCCTTGGAGAGATGCGTGCTGTTGAGATCACGAGGTTCAAAACCACCAACGTTTGAGAGAATGTGGTCACTAGGTCTTTCAGCAAACGAAAAATTAGGGTTGGTCAATGCTGCTATGTCGGAGACGAAACCTGTGTTGCTGATGATCACAGCACGAACATCTTTGCGGGAAGGTATGAGAGAAAAATGAGCAGTGCCATTTGTTGCAACTGTATTAGACTCCTGCGGATCCCAAGCGCTCTTCACAATACTGGGAGCTTTCCGAGAAGCGTGAAACAAAGCATAAGCCACAAACGTAATCAGTAAAATCAGTCCCTTATGAAAACCGATAGTAAACTCCTTACGCCTAATCTTCGTCAAATAAAAAATGCCTGCAGGAGGGACGCCCTTGTTGTTGTTGTTGTTGTTGTTGTGCGCTTGACTTTCCATTTCAGAAACAAAAGCACAAGCTTCTCACTAGAGAGGAATGAGAGACTGAAAACCAGAAACCGAAAAAAATTACAAACTTGTGTTCACAGCAAGCTCCTCAAAGCCATACTTCAAAAAGGCTTCTCACAAGTGAAATAAGAAACTGAAAACCCAAAAAAAACGAGAGCTAAACCTGATCATCAAATCTCCGCGAGGACAAGGAAGCAACTGTGTCAGTGTTCATCTGTGAAGCGAAGGAAGGAAGACGAAGGAAACCCTAATTCAAACCCTAATCGAAACCCTAAATCACAGCCTGCTACAGAAAACGAGTGAACACTTGTGGTAACCTTGTCTGAGTTTATTGGCCTTGCGTAGTACCAAGGCAAGGATATTGTGTTTAGATCCATTATAGAGTACTAGTGGGTACCCGTGACCTTCGGACATTGTGAAGTCCCCTGGTTTCCTTAAACCAAGAGAGACACACACAAAGGCGCAAAGCAGCTTTTTTTTTTTTTTTTTTTTTTTTAAAATTGTTTTTGTCAAAAATTTGTTGAAAAGTCCCCATGAAAACATACATGGAGGGAATGTTTGATATATATTAAAGCCCCATTTTAGTCTAATCCAACCCATCCTTTGGACGAAACCAAAGCCCAAGCCCTGAAAAAAAACTAGGAGTCCAAAGGAGACCCTAAAAAACCCCATACCCACAAGAAGAATCACTGCAACACCTCGTCGTGGACCACATTACTGGTGTAAACGCCAACAGCGGCCCCATTTAGAGCCGCCCTGCTACCACCCCGTACCAACACCCAGACGCCCCGCAGTGAGCCGCACCGAGAGAAAGCCACATAAAGCTACCCATGGCAAAAAAACAGGCTTGGGCAGGTACACCCCCATTGTCTGCAATGTATACCCCTGGGCCTTGTTGATAGTCATGGCAAATGCGGGCCGCAACGGGAACTATCGCTGGCGGAGAATAAAAGGCATCCTTTCCGTGTCAGAGAGAGTGATGCTAAGGCGGGGAATGAAAACGCACCTACCCTTGTTCGGTCCTATGGCAATCTCAGCATCAATTATGTGCTGCATCAGCTTTACCACAATAAGTCGAGTGCCATTTGTAAGGCCGTCCGACATATTCCGCAGCAAAATCACCTGGCAGCCTTCCTGCAGGGTCAAAGTGTGGGGTGGCACCCTTAACATGCTAAGGGAGTTTAAAAACTCGGTGGGGTAAACCCCTCTCTGTTTGCCTTGCACAACAGACTCAGCGCTCTGGTACGTGCGGCACTGTGCTGGTGGGCCGTCAGGTGTGGTGAGGTCAAACCGATTCATGATGGTAGTGTTAGTGCTCTCAACGTCCTCGTTCAGGGGAGTTAAAATGGCCCTCTAAATGATGTGCTCATTACGTGACTGCGAGTTTGTGAAGCGGCCAAGGTTGCCGTAAACTTCATCCATTAGGCTATCAATGGTGTCACCCTAGCAGCACATGTCTCTAGGATCAAAACAACCTCCTCCCCAACCTCAGGAAAGACTTGTTCTGTGCCCTCCCCAATGCACTACAAATAGTCTGCCCAAGCTTGCTGTTGTTGGGCATCGATCACGGCGTTGGCTCCACCCTGTGCCAAAAGCCTCTGAAGATGCATGTTTTCATGCAGGTGACGCACTTTAACACTGTGCCAAAGGATTGCGGACCTCTTGATACTAGCATCCACAATCTGGCCTCTCGTGCACCAAGGAACCACATGTAATAGCTGCCTAAAATCACCTCCCATGACAATAACCTTGCCCCCAAAAAGCATGTCCTTTAAAGCAAGGTCAACAACACCCATAACATCCTGGAGCGTGCGGTTCATAACCTCAAACACATGCTTGTGGGCCATGGGTGCCTCATCCCACACAATGAGGCGTGTAGCTCGAATCAAGGCTGCTTGTCGACTGTTCAAGGGAACATAGCAAGGAGAGGAGCCACAAAGGCTTGCTATGAGAATTTTGAAACGTGCGTGAGCTGTGTAGCTGCCCTCCAAAAGCAGGGCTGCAATGTTAGAAGATGCCATCGACAACACTACGTCACCAGTACAGCGCACCTTGCTGAGTGGGCACCCGTAGAGGAAAGTCTTGCCAGCCCCTCCCAGCCCATCAACAAAAAAGGTTTTGTCCACCGGCCTGGGGTCATGGACCACGTCAATGACATTGTCGTAAATGGAGCGCTGGTGCTGATTTAGCAAAGGCACATCCCGAGCAAGCTGTTGAGCTTGCCGCGTCACATTGTACTTGACCCGCTCCTTGGATATAGCGGCGTCCCCCGGGGCAACTAGCTGTGCAGGGATATGCAACTCAAAATCCTCTAAGGTTTTCCCCCCTTGGGCCTGTAGCAACTGCTCCACTTCCCGCAAGCCCTGGTCAAGGATGGCCTGGTCCAGCTGCCGATTGGGCGTTACCTACGCGACACAATCAGGGGCGAGGGGGGTTATAATCTAGAAGTGCACAATTATTCATGCTTATAGCTGGCAAGGAAATCTGGTCTACAATAGGATCCAGCAGTTCGTTGAGCACCACCTGGAGGAGCTTGGCCTCAGGTTCAACAGACACAATCCAGGGGATTTGCAACACCAATATGTGGTAAGACTCATTAAATGAAATGTGTGGAATGATGCTTAGGGATCAGCTTTCTGGTACATTGAATTCAACAATCGGCCATTCAATAGAGAAGTTTCCAGGTAGCAGTTCAAAGAAGACAGTAGAGCACAACTTATACCATCACAACCCAATGAAAACGAGGCTTACAATATACACTTCTTTTGTGGAGGCCTTTTGGCCACTCACCCGGCTTGCTTGGTGTAGGAAATCCTCCGTAAGGGCTCCCTTATGCCTATCCCAAAGCCGCCCAAGATTGGTGACGTTGTTGAAAATCAGCAAGCTGGAAAAAAGCTACTGCAAACTTCTAGGGAGTTGCATGCCAACAGCTTCTGAAAGGCACTGGTCCCATTCAGCATCATCTTACAACAAGCCATGTGCAAGGCAGGCAGCTTTAAAAGTGGGGTGCACAATTGTGGTAGGCATGTGGGGCCGGTGGGTAGTTCTGAGGTCCTCAAAGCATGTGGCCCCTGCAATGTGGGTAAGCAAAACTCGCAGATAATAACGCTCGCCCTCTGAAGGTTGCACAAAGTACATGCGCCCCACAAATCTCAATGTGACATGATTGTTTCGGCCTGCACCCCGCCGCCCTGCTACCCTTTTTGGAGGTGCCACGCCTTTTAAGATTTGCTCCACATAGCAATTTCGAGATAATTTGGGTACAGTGTGGTCAGCGCACCAGGTAGTGGCATTGCAGGGTTGTTGTTGTTGCGAGCCAAAGTGGCTGTAGCCGCGTATTCAAATTTGGCCTTTCGATTGAATCACACCACCCAGTCAAAGTGGTGGAGTTGTTGCGCATCATGGCTTCCCCAATCATGGTCCCCTTATGAAAGTAAGTGATCTGCTCATTAGGCAGATGAACAGCCAAGCGGTAAATATTGAGGTGCATGCCGTGCAAGTCAAAGGTAAAAAATCAATGGAAAGCTTCGTTGGCATTAACATATCGCCCATCGAGGTAATTTTGGATTTCATCCCAGGCACATTGTTCACATCGGCCCCACCTACAACCACCTGAGGCGCTACAGCCGGCAAAGCCCCAGCTTCTGGCTGCACCACTGCCAAAGCACGGTCGTGACCCTTGTAAACATACTTGTAAAGGTATTTCACAGCCATGATGGAGCTGCAGACTTCAACATTGATGTGGCACTTGTATCGCATGGTCAGGTAGGGGTTGTACGAGACGACCCAACAATTGTCAAAGATAAAGTCCGAGCTGCAAGGGGGAGGGGGCAGCAGCAAGAATTTTTTCAATCACATTGGCATCCCTTTTTCGCAGGTTTGGCTTCGCCCTTCTTTCACATCATCATGCTTGAAATGAAGTTTGGGACGCCTAAGAATCTAGAAGAAACGAGTTTCCAAGGCAGACTCAGACACAAACACTTAAGGCCAGGTGCACATGACAACAACTCACTTGCCAAATTTCCAACAACTGCACTTATGTGGGGTGGGTGAAGGTCCTGCCGTCGTCCCGTCGCTAGTAGGTTGGGTAGCTGCCGGTGGAGTCCTCAGTTTGGGGCTGGAAAGTCTTGGGATAACCCTTGTTGTAAACCCCATTCACCATGCAAGCACATGAGGGATGTAAGGCCCCATAGGACCCATGCAACATGCGAAATGTCACAATGTTGTAAAGCTCGGGGTGGGTGGATTTGTCTAGAAGTTCGGCACACACGATTCGGTCATACTCGCTGCTGTCACGCGGCTTGTCCTGGCTACATAGAATGATCAAAATGTGACTGTGCGGCAAGCCCTGCTTCTGCCATTCTACCACATGGATGTCCGCCACCGCAGTGCCCAAAACACCATTCTGCAAAAGGTCTTTGAGGAGGGCATTGAACTTCATGTTGAACACCTTGGATGTCAAGTCAGGGTGATCGTTGGCTTCCTCCCCAGGCCTTAGCTCATGTAGAATCTCTAGCCAATTTGGGTTACACGTCATGGTTAAGAATAGGTCAAATTTCTTAAACTTGTTAGCCCCATCTTGCTGCATGGCATCTACCATTCCTTTATATTGGTCAGCACGCAAGGTGGTCTGGTTGAGGCGCACCCACCACAGCCACAGCCCCTCAACCTTGGAGTACTGGTCAACCACCCACTCTTGATATAGCCTCTTGCCATAAGTGAACGTGCTGTTGGTGCGAAGGTTGCGGTCATGCATGAAGTAAGCCGCGTATTCCCTGGCAATAACCTTGCGAGCAATGCGCCCTGCGGCACCTCCTCTATCTCGGCCCCTACCCCTACCACAACCCCTGCCCCTACCCCTGCCCCTACCTCCACCACGCCCAGGGTCCGTTGCCAGCTCCGCATCAGGCTGCTACTCATCTTCAGATGATTGCTGTTGCTCGTCCTCAGAGCCTAGCCCATCCACAACCGCAGGGGTAGTGCCAGTAATATTTAGGTGCCAGTCGGGCTCTCTGTGTGGGTGGAACAGGACAAAATGCAAACGGTCATAAGCATAGTGGGCATCACTAATCTTCCATAACCCCCCGCCCCTAGCCTGCACCTTGATGTCTCATGCATTGCTACCTTTAGGGTCACCGTCTGGGTCACCATCGCTTGTGAGCAGGCACAAAAAGGAAGACAAATCAGGCACAGCCGGGATAGTTGCTTAGATGATGGAAGGAATGTGCTATCGAGGAACATAGTAATTAGGACGGCTTGCACCATAAAAAACAACACTAAATGGGGCACTAAAAAACAACCATGCAGCCACCCCATTCACTTACCAGGCATCAGGCCGCCCACCTCGCTGGATGTGGGGGCGTTGTAGCGGCGACGGTCAACACTGCCATCAACACGGATGACAATCTCATAGTTAGCCAGGTCTTGAGGGGGCAAATCCATGACCTGCACAAAGCGCTAAACATAGACATTGCTCCCCAAAAGCATCTGCTGTAGCTCTTATAAAGTGCGACGGTGCAGGTCTATGTTGCCCTGACCGAAAGTAGCAAAACGGGCAACAGCCTAAGCATCCGCATTGTCTATGATATACAGGTGGGCAAACTGATGGGGGACTCCCTTGAGGAGGTGCCAACGGCCCCAACAAATGATGCACGATGCCCCTTATGGCAATCATAATGACCCCATATGCGGGTGATTGGATGTTAATGTCAGAGAAGGCCATCTGCAAGGAGGAATTGTATTTTCGGATGTGCTTGCAAAAAGATACGGTGGTAGGGGGGAGGCATGCATCAGGAGCAGGTTCAAAAGTGAGCAAGCCTCGCAATGGTTGAGGAGGAGGAATGGGGAAGAGGGCCTCACAGCTGCAAGATCTGCCTTTAGCATAGCAAAGGTCTGCGTGTCCCCGGGAAGCCTCATCAAGCTAAATCATAGCTTAGCACTACTAGCACTTAGCTGTCCTACCCCCTATGTCAAGCACCGGAACACTGGCCTCATCAAATTCTGAAAGGGGGACGCAGGCCGCTATGTGCAAAGCTTGCTAACCCCGCGCCTATTGGTGCCACTCGCGGTCGCGGTCCCACTGCTGCTGGCGCTGCTGGTATGTTAGCTGGGCACGGGCCTCTCCGTGCTGCTCGCGGTCACGGTCTTGTTGCTGCTATCGGGTTGCGGTGGACATGCGGTCCACATAGTTCCGCTAGCGGTCAACGGTAGACAACCTGTTCCTGGAGGCGGCGTTCACAGCAGACGTAGCGTTTTCCATAGCTTGGTTTGCTGATGAACCAAAGAAACAAATTGGAAATCTTGCATTGTAGAGCAGATAGTTTCCAATGCATGACGACGCGATCGATGTCTGTGTGGGGAGATGGGACCTCGTTTCTATCATGTTGAAATCCGGGAGTGCCGGGCCGGGTCTGTCTATAACAGATCTCCCCCTCCCCCACACCCCACACCGGGCCCGATCGATCAAAATCCGGGAGTGTCGGGCCGAGTCTGTCTGTAACAGACCTCTCCCTCTCCCACCCCCCACGCCGGGCCCAGTCAGTCGAAATTCGAGGGTGCCGAGCCGGGTCTGTCTGTAACAGACTTCTCCCTCGCCCACCCCCCACGCCGGGCTCGGTCGGCCTGAACGTCGAGCCCCGTCATAGACAAACGTAGTGAATTTATATATAGGATAGTAGTAGCTCAAGGGATTTTGGCCCCTAGGTAATAATAATATGTCTATTTTTATATGAGGATTTTTGAAAGATGATTTTTTGGCTTGTGTTCAAACTTGGGATATGTTATAGGGTTATAATATATTGAAGGATTTTTGGTTTCTTTTAGAGGATTTTTTGAAGATTGGTATATTTTTGCATGGTGAAACATTTGGGTTTTCCATAATTCTTCTTTCACCTTGAAGATACTTTTTAATTTGAATGGCAAGGCCATAAGGTGACACACCCCTTGTCTATATACATATCCCAAACCTAGAAAGGATGTCAAGGTACAAAAAGAAAGGATTAGAGTCCAGACCAGTTGATTAGGAGGTATAGGTTTGAGAATCAAGGATAGAAAGAAAGGTCCTTAACTCATCTATTCATCTATCATTTGCTTGCAAGTCAATAGTGGGGATGGGTCTTAAGCAGGGCAAGTTGAGAATTAACATTTTCTTATTTTATTGTTTGAGTTTTTAGAATGTTTACATTTGTTTGTAATGCCATGTATATTCTTTGGTAAACATAGTGATAAGGATCGAAAGGGGAGGGCCCTTTGATCCTTTTAGCCTCATTCATGGAGGAAAACATTTGCTTGTTTGTATAAATGGTCAAAGATTTCAATTGTCCAAGTGAGGAGTTGATTAATGTTATGTTAATCACAATAATTTCTTTCCTTTGTTTGAGTTTCCTTTTGATGCTGTGAATCCTTGAATTGAACATGATTGGAAAAATAGATCTACTTGTGTTGGGTTAGCTATGATGATGTTGACCAAGGTACAAAAGTTGTTTTTCATGAACCTAGTGTCAATTCATTCGCAAAAAGAATTGAATGTTGCTAAAGGAAGAGCATGCAATTATTTTACACATGAAAACTTGTTTTTTTTGACTTGAAACAAAGGTGTCCCAAACTACATCATGTGTTCCAATGCGCTCATTATTGTGGGCGCATCATAAGGTATGGACACCCATTGGGTTTATCAATTTAATGCACACACATTTGGCAATGCCTATAATTAAAAGATGCAAAAGGTTTAGTCATGTTTAAAGTGCTATCAAAAACATTATAGAAGATAATTGAAAGTGCACAAGGATTGGTTAAGTTGTAAGTAAAATGCTAGACCCAAGATCAGAACATGATAAAATGTGGGTTGGATGAACATCAAGAAACTTTTCAAAGAACATGTTGGTAAGGATATGTTTGTGCAAACATTCCAAGATGGAATTTAGAAGTTGAACCACTTGAACAATGTCCGGCTATTTATTCCAAAAGAAGAAAACATACATGTGTTGAGGCTAATAATAAATCACAAGTTATTTTAAGGTGTTGTTGAAATGGAAAAAAATCAATTTTAACTTGAAACAAAGCTTTTAGGAGGAAAGGACGTTGGTCTATCAAAAACCTAACAACTACAATAGAAGCCACAATTACAAATGAATCCAATGTTTGTTTAAGTTGTAGGAGAGGAAGTCTTCTTATAGGTTAGAACACCATTTCAATTATTAAAGAACCCTAAACCTAGAAAACATTAAACTTTTTTTAAAAAGGAGTAAAATAAGGCATGAAATTTGATGAAAGTGGAGGAATGGGGTAAACAATGTAATAAATTAAAAAATCATTGTACAAAATAGTGGGTTAAAATTCTAAAGGTCATTTGGACATCCCTAGATTAAGGAATAAGTATATATGTCAAAAGTCTTTTAGTAGGGCATCTTTGATGAAGGATGATATGATTGATAGTGATTCCATTGAATTCTCAAAATCTAATACCATCTAATGGTGTGTTAAATTGTGTTGGGGTGGCAAAGTCATATGACTAGCTAAACAACACATTTATGGGGTTAGACAAAAAGGTCCATTGCATAAGATTGGGTTTTTAAATATTCATATGCAAATGGAACCATTGTAATAAGACCTATAATGTTTTTGTCATTGACAATGATTGAGAACAAACATGAACGAAATTGACTAGTTATATATTGTAGAGTTTTAATGTGTGTGAAAGTGAATAGTGCACCTCCCAAAGCGTTGCTTGATGGGTTCCCATGATTAAATTTGGGATCATAGTAATATCACTTTCATGGATATGGTTGTTGTAGAACAAAGGAGATTCACTAAATAAAATGTGTAAACACAAGGAATGGGTTGTACAACATCCCCACTTGTAATGCAAAGTTTTTGAAACATTATTCTTTTTCACATTAAATTGAAGGTGTTTGCTATGTTAAGTTGAAAGACAACCCAATCTAGGTGACTATTCAAAATGCATTGAATGCCATGCACCACAAGTTCACACCCACCTTTGGTGGTTATTTCAAATTAATGTAGGAAGAAGGTGTTGCAAAACCATCCCAAAATTGGACGCATAACATGCGATTAATGAGTTGATACAACATTTCACCTATGGCAATGGGATGTGCACCACTAGAAGGTTCAATCATGATTTAAAAGCATGGTATTACAAGGACATCTGAATGTGATAAAGGATGGGGTTTATACAACATGAGATCACAATTAAAAGAATTGAGGGAAGCCACTAAGGTGGTGCATCCACAAAATAATGAGTCAATGTGCACCTTGAATAAGGACTTAGGTGATTATTTATTTGGCAATATTCCTAGGATATACAAAAAAAACATTTATTTATAAAATTTAATAAAATAAAATAAAATAAAATAAAATAAAATTCTTGTGATTCAAATATATTTTGGATTAAATTATTATGTAAAGATATTTTTAATAGTCTCTTTAAAATTATGTCATTTTCTATTTTTTAAAGTTCATTTTGATTTTACTAAATAATGAAAACATTGGTTACAATGTGTAAAGAATGTTTTTGATTTTTTTTTCATTGAATTCATTCCAAATTATTTCACACATTTTTATAATATATTTAAAAAAATTCCAAACACATTAGAAAATTTACAATATTAGTACAAATTTTGACACTAAAACATTAAAAACCAAACATTGGTTACACTTGTTATGCTTCATTTATTTGTGAATGTACCCATGTGTAAAAAATTACAAATAAAACAATCTCAAAGGTGTTCAAACACCATATTATAAGAGCCATTAAAAAACAATTTGAAACATGCATCATAATTCCAACTTGAAAGACTTAGAATAAAGCTCAAAATCTTGGTCTAGTTCAACATCCTCCAAGAATAAAAAAGAAAAAAATGTTTTGAATCAAGATGAAGAATTGTGATAATTGAAATGGTATTTGAAGAATTATCTTGAATCACTTCCAAAAATTTGCTTGCCTTACCATTTGTAGGGCCATAAGCGTAAGGTGGGACCATTATCAAAAGAAGGGTCCTAGGGTGAGGCACTAATCAAGTTTGATCCCCACATTTCAAAAACATCTCTATATCTTATATATAAAGTCACTTAGTCTGTCCGTCCGTCTGACACGACGGTTCCGCGTTTTAATCCGCCGGCAGAACCGGCCAGAACAGTCGGACGGTTCCACATTTAATCCGCCGGCAGAACCGGCCTCTGCCCGTCTGTCCGTTCGTTCGTCTGTTCGGACGTATTTGCTTTTTTTTTTTTATCTTTTTTTTTTTAAAATTTGTTTTTCCAGATTTTTCTCCCCATCTCTTAAATTAACAAAAATGAAGAAACAAAATTTAAAAAAAGAAAAATTGGCAGAAAAATCTAAGGCTACATATTTGCTTCTTTTTTATCTTTTTTTTTAAAATTTGTTTCTTTGGATTTTTCTCCCCTTCTCTTAACAAAAAAAAAATTAAAAAAAAAATCGGCAAAAAAATCTAAAGCTACATATTTGCTTCTTTTTTTATTTTTTATTTGGAAAAATAAGAAAAAATAAAACTTATAATAATGAAGAAATACCTTACTTGAAAAAGAATGAGGTGTGTCTTCTTTCTTCTTTCTTCAAACTTGCATCCAAATAAACAAAAATATAAAAGTGAAAAATAAACACAAAATAAAAACAAAAAACACATAAAAATAAAAAATAAAAAAGATAAAAGCTCGCTTCACCATGTATGTTTTCATGGGGACTTTTCAACGAATTTTTGAAACAAAAATTTTCTTAAAAAAAAGAAAAAAAAAGGCTGCTTTGCGCCTTTGTGTGTCCTTCTTGGTTTAAAGAAACCGGGGGACTTCACAGTGTCCAAAGGTCACGGGCACCACTAGTCTTATATATAAATTCACTTGTCTGTCCGTCCGTCTGACGACAGTTCCGCGTTTTAATCCGCTGGCGGAATTGGCCCAGACAGTCGGATTCCGAAAACCGGATTCGGCCCGGACAGATTCTCCTCTCCGACTGTTTTTCTTCTTCTTTAAACATGAAACAAAAAAAAGAAATACAAAAAAAGAAATAAAATGAAATATATATAAAATAAATATATTTAAACATGAAACAAAAAAAGGAAATACAATAAAATAATCTTAAAAGAAATTAAAAAATAGATGACAAAAAATATGAAACAAAATAATAATAAAAACAAAAAACGCATTAAAATAAAAAATAAATAAATAAAAGTTTCAAAAAAATCTTCTTTGTCTGCCATCATTTCAACAATTAGAAACTTTTTTTAAACACTTAAAAAATGAAATAAAATGAAATAAATATAAAATAAATATATTTAAACATGAAACAGAAAAGGAAATACAATAAAATAATCTTAAAATAAAATTAAAAAATAGATGACAAAAAATATGAAACAAAATAATAATAAAAACAAAAAACGCATAAAAATAAAAATAAAATAAAATAAAAGTCTCCAAAAAAAACTAAAAGATGAACAGGAACAGGGGACTTCACAGTGTCTGAAGGTCACAGGTACCCACTAGTCCGTAATAAGGGACGAGATGAACATTATCATGAACTGAAAAACATAAATGTATGAAATGGCATAGGAGAAGGAGGGTTATAAGACCTACTGGGTACTTAAAAGGATCTTAGAGCTATGAAGTAGGCATAGTTTTCCTCTCACACTTAAAGAAAGAATAGGCATAATACATATATATATCTCTCCTTGTCTAGGAAGGATATTCATGAATATAAGGTAGGTAACTTCCAACTACACTCATAATTCTTTTCAAGTGCTTAGTTCAATGCCCATGGAGAGAAAAAAAATGTGTTTATTTGTTTTTTCATAGGGAAAAATAGTGAGGTAATTATAAAATGGAGGTATTAGAAAAGGTGAGAGATAATTATTGAGAAAGTCAAGAAGAAAAAGAAATAATTATTAAAAAAAAAGAGAGATATAATTACGCTTAATTATTTCTGAAATTATCTTTGGAATTGGTCCATGAATGACCATGCAAGGGATTCCAAAAAAAATCCCCCAATATACCAGAGTATTATATGGGGATTTGACATTGGGGAATGTGTAGTGTGGACATGGAATTGAACCCTTGATTTTTTGAATGGGTCAGGAGGCTCTTGAATTTGGGGGAAAAAAAAAACCCTAAAAAACCCTAAAAAAAAACCCCAATGAGCTGGACTCAAACCCACAGCTGGAGACTCCAGCCAGACTTTTAAAGTGACTAAAAGGTCACTGGTTCTCTGGTTTTTTTGAAATACTCAAATAACCCGACGGTTCTTTGAAAATTCAAATAACCGCCAAACACTGGTTGTTATTGCTGGTTTCTTTCATGAAACCCGCAGGTTCTTAAGATTTTTGAGATAACCGGAACCGCAATTTGTTGATTCTGATTTTTGAAATACTAAAAAACTCGGAATGGCCGGTCTTAGAAAACTCAAATAATAGCTAAACACCATTTAAAAAATTAAAAAAAACTGGTTCCTTCATGAAAACCAGAGGTCCTTTGAGATTTTTGAAATAACTGGACTGGAAATTCTTTGATTCTAATTTTGAAATTCTAAGAAAATTGGAATGGGTTGTCTTTGAAAATTCAAATAACCTTGATTCTGATTTGTTAAAAAAAAAAAAAAAAAAAAACTGGAATTGGCGGTTCTTTGAAAATTCAAATAACCGCCAAACACCGGGGGTTTTTTTTTTTCATTTTCTTAAACCTCTCCTCCTCCCAAAAAGGAAGGCAGAGAAAAAGAAAAGAAAGAAAAGAAAAAGAGAGAATCACAGAGTGCCAAATGGCGGCTGCATGACAAAGCCCTTGCTTGCTGTAGCGGCGTTGTTGTCGTGGCAGCGAGCTTCGGTGGTAGGCGCGCAGATTTTGGTCGCTTTTGTGCTCGCCATGGCAACAAAATTCCATCATGTAGGTCGCCAGGAGGATGTCTTCGTGATGCGGAGCAAGAGAGTGTGAAGAGATTGCAAGTCGTAGATGTGAATTTGGTAGAGAGACGGATCCGGGAAGGCGAGGGAAACGTCGTAGGAGAGAAGACGACGATAACGGGGAGAGCAGGAGGAGCAGCTACAAGAAAAAGAAGGGGGAAGGAGACGAGGAGGAGGACATGGGTGTGGATTACTACACAGTTCTGAAGGTTGGCAAGTCGGCGAGTGATGATGATTTGAAGAAAGCTTATCGGAAACTGGCCATGAAATGGCATCCTGATAAGAATCCCAACAACAAGAAAGAGGCGGAAGCGAAGTTCAAGCAGATTGCTGAAGCTTATGAAGTTTTGAGCGATCCGCAGAAGAGAGCCATTTATGATCAAGAAGGAGAAGAAGGCTTGAAAGGACAAGTTCCATACCCCGGTGGTGCTGGTGCAGGTGCTGGTGCTGCTCAAGGTTTTGCTAATGGTGGAACGACTAGTTTCCGTTTTAACCCCAGAAGTGCAGATGACATCTTCGCGGAGTTTTTCGGAGGCTCCAGTCCTTTTGGAGGCATGGGAGGAATGGGACGAGGAGGTTCCAAAGCCGCCGGTTTTGGTGATGGTATCTTTGGTAGCTTCGGTGGACCAGATGGTGGTACAACTACGTTCCGTCATTTCGGCGAGGGAGGCGGAGCTTCTTCTTCTATACCGTCGTCTCGGAAGCCAGCGCCGGTGGAGAACAAGTTGTTGTGTTCTTTAGAAGAGCTTTACAAAGGCTCACTGAGGAAGATGAAGATTTCCAGAAACATTGCGGATCAGAGCGGAAGAATTCTTCCCGTGGAGGAGATTCTCACAATCGAAGTGAAAGCGGGTTGGAAGAAAGGGACCAAAGTCACGTTCCCGGAGAAAGGAAACGTGCAACCGAATCAGGCGGCAGCAGATCTCGTCTTCGTCATCGACGAGAAACCCCATCCTGTGTACAAAAGAGATGGCAATGACCTAATTCTGACCAAGAAGATTTCACTCACGGAAGCACTCGCGGGTACTACACTCTCGCTCACCACTCTGGATGGGAGAACCTTGAACGTGAACCTGCCGGATGTCATCACTCCTGGGTATGAGAAAGTTCTGCCCAGGGAAGGCATGCCCATTGCCAAGGAGCCAGGGAAGAAAGGCAATCTCAGGCTCAAATTCGACATCAGCTTCCCTACCAGACTCACTGCAGAACAAAAAGCAGGCATCAAGAGGTTGTTGGGAGGAGGGACTACTTGATGATGATGATGATGATGCTGATGATGATACTCTCCTCTTCTTCTTGTTTCATCACTGACTGCAACCAGACCTTCCACAACCAGGCCTTCCTTCTTCTGCCATGGCTGCCATGTGCAGTAGGCTTAGACTAGCTTTATTATCTCTTACATTGTGCATAGTTCTCGAGGATGGCAATCTGGAGTTGTGTATATCTATCTTTCTTTTAGCTTCCTCTTGCTGCTGAAGACCTAGGGTTGCCAGTTTCCAAGATTAGTTTCTTTGTCTTTTTCTCTTCCATCTTTGCTGTTGGATTATTCCTGCTATCTATAACCCCTCTTGTTTGTTTTTTCTCTCAAATCTCTCTCTTGGTGATTCTAAATTCTCTGTTCAGCTTTTCCTTAGATCTACTGCGGAAAATCAGGATTAATGCTTCATTCAAGGAAGTGTTTGATAATACGAGATTTGTGAATTTCATGTTGTGATCAAAATGTGTTGTGTGTGCTTGATATAATTTTATGAGGCTTGTGTTTTAGTTAGTGCATGATTGTACTTTCCAGGAGGTTGTCACATCTTCAGGTTCCTTTGGATGCGGATCTTAGAGAGGATCTTCTCTGGTTGTATTTTGTACAGTAAAATTCTGAACACTCTTGGTTGTCTTCCGCAAGCGCGCATGCTGGTGCTTGACTTCTGTACTTTGGTTGTTGTGGTTTATTGCTGGAAAGGAAATCAGGGTTTTGGTTTTTGTAGTCATTTGTTAGTTTAGTTTTTGTATGTTTTGAACCTTCGATCTGAAGGAGCAGAGCTAGCTGTCATGACCGCAAAGGATTGAAATTGTTTTTTCAACAGACCAACACTGTTCATGAGATTTCTCCCTGGGCAATGTAAGAAGAGATGGGCTTTCTCACTTTGAGTGGTCAGCAGATGTGCCGATTCTTGAGCACTTGAAGAGAGCAGTACACAGCGGTTTGATGTGTTGGTGAACTTAGTAGCCTTGTCAGTGTGCAAGATGTGAAGCCATATAGGGTGCCTGGAGTGTGTTGACAGTAGTTCTGCAAGAGAAGAAATTGTGACCTATCTCATGTGGTGTCTGTGACTGCCGTGATTTTTGGAAGATGTGAAATGTGGGCAAAAGTGGAATGCATTAGCTGAATGCAACTGGAAGGGGTTTAGCTAGATCCTGCCATATTCCTGAATTGAGATGCCATGAATCCGCCACCTTTGCTTACAGATCTTGCAGCTTTAGGTCCATGTTGTTAAGTGCTTCCCCAAAGAGCTCTTTTTGCTCTTCTCTTTGAATTTGATATGCAGTTAAAAGAAGGTTCCCAAGGCAGCATTCTCAATGGAAGGCGGCCTTAAGACTGAAGTTTATTGCATCTATAGTAGTTTTAGGTGGAGCTGAAGAGAGCTTTCTTGGTGCCAATGAAGGTGCAAGTTTCGCAATGATATCATGTTCCAAGACTGGTAAGGTTTTTGTTGATGATCCTTCCTTCTGTTTCTGTATTTCCACCCATCAAGTTCTAAGCATGCACAGGCAGTAATCAGTGAAAAGACTTGGTCATGATTTTATACCCAGTCTTGAATAGTTGCAAATAGTGTGAGAGATACTGGAAAGATGTTTTGCTTGGAAGCCTTATGACATTCATTTTGCTTTGGAACAGAGCTATGCTATCTCTATATTAGCACTGAATATTGATATTCTTAGTTGAACTACTTTGAATCAAAATTGGACTTGTCCTTTAGATTAAGGGAAGCACTAGTCTCAGAAGAGAAGGCAAGCAAGGTGAGCTTGCAACATTTTGTGTTCCAATGGGTTGGTTGGTAGTGGTGTGCAATGTGGGAAATCTGTACCTCCGTTTTTTTATGTGTCTATATTAGCTCTAACCTTGAGGGAAGCATTATGGTCATGTAGGGGTGTGATTTGAAGAGATGCAAGTTTTGAGCTGTCTTTCCAGGTTCAGTCTTTGTTACTCAAAATCAGGTTATATGAGTTCTCAAGTTGTATTTTCTATTATGTGACCCAGGACCCACCAGTTCACCGTCCATTGGAAACCTATTTGGATTTGGATTTAGTTGTGGTTCATCTGCAAGAGTTATGAAGGTTCCACCTTGGTAACCCCCACTTGCACCTCACATCACTCAGGGTCTCTTTCCCTTAGGCTGCTGTGATCACATTTACACACAACATGCAATGATCAGAGCCACCTAATGGAAAGCCATTGAGGTGGCGGGGTTGTTTCCTGTTGCAAGGACATGTGCTTTTCATTAGTAAGGAGGGGCAACTAGGTTGAAAATCTGTAGAGAATCAATGTTAGGAACTTTGGTAACATTTCATATTCGGAAATTTTTTAGAGAATTTTAAAGAATGCATGTTATCCATATAAAAGCTTAATGATGACAAATGTCACTTTATGGCAATCCACAATCTGACTCAGCTCTTGCATTTGTAGGCATTGACTGGTAGATGTGTGAGGTGATTGTGAGCACAACTAGTTGGAACAAATGTAATCGAAAGCTACTATTGAGACAGAACTTGTGATCAGAGCAGCCAAATGGAAAGATCTCCTTAGTTAACTACCTCTGTAAGTTGGCAAATACCGCAGGGAAGTAGGTAAGGAATATAAGTTATTACTTCTAGGTAGGTTGCGATGTAGGTAGATAGATACATATAGATGGTTGATATGTACAATGATAAAGTGTTTTATCTTCCAAAAATCATTTGTCCTGCATGGTGCATTGGCTTCTGTTGGTTTACTTTGGCCTCGCATCAAGTGATTTTGGAGTTTTATATTTTGTGCTACCAAATCAAACTCATTTGGAACAGGAGAATCCAGTTTCAGAAACACATGAATAAATATGGAGACCATAACATGTTGTTTAAATTGTGCCTCCTACTTTCAAATCATATTTTTAAAATCTCATGAACATGAAAGATGAAACTTTAAACCTGATTCGTAAGGATAATTCCAAACATGAAAAAGTTGGAACCTTCTTCATACTGAGGAAGTTTTTGACAAAAGATAAAGCTTACCCAAAAGTAAATAAAAATCTTGCAATAATATATCTGGAAATGTGCATTGTAACAATGATATAAATTTTGGGAGTTGAGATTGTGTTTTCCTTAGACAAGACTCTTTGATCCAATTTTCTTTCTTGGATCTCAAATTGGAAAAATAGGAAGAATTCATACCATTGCAAATAATTGGATCTTTTTGCATAATTGTAACTTGTAGCATGTTTGCATAAAGATATCTTAGATGTCTAAAGATGGTTTCCATATTTTTGGCTTAAGCTAAATGTATTGGATAAAATGGTAGTTAATATTTAGCATTATTAGAACTTGTATCATGTTTTCACATAAGTTTTTTAATTGTTTTCTTCCTTTTGTCTAGGAATTAGTTTCATTGTTTTGCATGTTTCTTCAACAATCATTCCTTTTCTAGTCCATACTTTGTCAAATGCTCTCTTAATATGATGCCAAAGATATATGGTCTTGAAGGTTGATGTTAGTTTAAACTTAAGGTCTAACCTTCAAAATTATTAGGTCATGAAATTGTAAACGAAGTCATGTCAAATCAAGATGGGTTTTATCTTCACAACCCACTATTAGAATCATGAAGCATCATCTTTTCTCTTCAATGGGTGAAAACCATTCATCTATACTCAATTGGAAATTAGGAACATAGCTTCAAACCCAAGACCTATAACAAAGTTGCTAACATTTGTTGCAACCAATGACCTTAAAACTACTACCAAAACCTTCAAAAAAACTTTGCAGCAATTCTCAACATGAACATCCCACACCATTTTCAAATAGTAAACAAGAACAAATCTATAGCTGATTTTGAATGTTAAAAAAAATTTGTTATTTTATATACACTTCCAATAAAAGAACTCTTGATGTTCTTGTTCAATGTCCTCTACACTATCATTGTAGCTTGTCCCATTAGGTGCAATATCTCAACAACCTTTTCAATATCATGTTAATAGAAGGTGTGGCAATGTAGGTGTCAATGATCAATCACATGGACAATGCAAAATTCATATGTAACCTTGTATTACATCTTAGTAACTTACTCACACCAAAAACAAGTTGATACAAGAAGAACCTTCAACTTCTTTGAATTCCCTTTTTGAGTTGAGATAAATGGAAAATACAAGAACCTTTGGCAAACATGTGAAGTGCCAAGGATGCTAATGATGCAAATATATCATAAAGTGTGAATGATTAGCACTTGAAAGTCAAAACATTTATCACAACATTCGTTAAAACCATAAATAAATAGACAAGATTGGAAACATGGTAGTTGTAGCCATGATAGTTGCACGTTTATCTTAGCAAGCTTGTAAGGAGAGACCCATATTAGAACTTGTTCATGGGAAGATTGTTGGTGATTTTAAAAAAAACATGTTTCTTGGTTATAGGGACAATCATATTTGCAACAAAATGTTCTTGTCATAATTTCAAAAGATGCTTGACAATCTAGTAGGCCACATCTAAAGAATGACCCTATGAAACATGTAAAGTGTAAATCACTAAACCTAAAGTTGTCTCTAAGTTTTATATCATTAGTTTTAAAGCTAATGGACCTTGTTGTTGACTCCATTTGGTAGATGAATTTTGGACTAGCTAGTTTGAGAATGTAATTAGATCTCTAGGAGTTGATTTTATTTTCAAATTGTTCCAAAGCTAATAGTTTTGTTAAGATCCATTTGTGTAATTCTTACAACATTTCTGTCAAGCATGCCACATCAGTATCACTTTCAACCCATAATGAATATCGAAGAAATTCAGAAGGTTTATTTCTAATCATGAAGTAATGTAATGTACCCAATGTTTCAAACTTGTGTTGTATTGTTATTTAATATCCATTGGGTTTGAAATTTGTAGCCTAGGTGTAAGTCACATCATGTACAAGAAAAATCATGCAAATAAAATATTAAATTTATTTTACATTTTTAGATTTGAAACAAACTATTGATGCATAACAATGAATGTATGTGAAAAATCACCACCACTATACAAATAACCTTATTTTGAATTGTTGATTTTTTTCCAATTAGGTCTGTCCCATATAAATTTGTTTGTAGTAGATAATTTAGAAAGTCCTACATATTCCTATGGTTTTTGGGAGGGCTGGACACCCAACCATGAATGCATGCCACCATTCTTAGAGAAGAATGGTGTTAAGATTGGTGGAAAAACTCTTTTTTTCCTTTCACTTCTTTATCTATGCACCCAAGCAACACTTATGCAATATACCTATGGAAAAAAAATCTAATATTATTTTGAACTCAATGCTTTGGCTAGATTTTTACCCTTTGGCTTCTTCACTTTGCACAATTTTGTTCCAATGTTGCTATTTGGTTACCATTATATTCTTTAATAATGGTTTTGAGCTCACTGGAAAAATGTTCTTCTTCCCTTACATTCCTCCTATCTACCCACCCAAGTAACCATGCAATATACCTATGAAACAAGAATCTAAATTTTTTTGGACCTAGATGTTTTGGCTAGACAATATTTTTGAATTCTTCACTTTGTACAATTCTTGCTCTCATCAACTAACAACAAGACTTGCTCAACAACTACATCACTTTGGTCTTAATCTTGTTGAGGCCAATGTTCCAATTTTGCAAGGAGTTTGGAATGTGTGATCTAGAACTAGAGCTGGAAGCTTCACCCATGGAATGGAAGCTGTTGTTGTTGAATGAAAAATGAATGGTCTCCAACAGTTAACAACAAAAAAAAATATTTTGAGAACTTACAATAACTTGAATATCAATGCAATGAGCCTTGGATTTCTGGTAGACACTTGAACGTTAGATTTTTTTTGTCCTATCTAAAAAGTGCAATCCATAAGGTTGAAAGAGTATCCTCACAATGTTTGACCTTTCTAATGTTTGGTGGTTTGTGTTTTGGAGTTCTTGACCCCCTTTATTTTGGAGGGCCATAATTTTCTCATTTCTAATTCGTTGTTGACAATTGTTAGTATGTCAGATGCTCCAGGAAGAGGGGTTCAAGTTCTATTTGCACACCATAAACAACAGAGCCCTCCCCTTGGATCTGGCTTACCCTAAGCGCTTAAATGTTCGGTCACTGGTTGGTCTACCCTAAGATAAGATTTAATTGCTCTTAATGTAAGACCAAAAAAACAATCCTTGAATTGGGTCCATGATATAAAGACCTTAAAATATATAGCCACTCATTTTACAGATGTGGCATTGTAACAAAAAAGAATCAAAACATAAATCGATGTTATACAATGCAATTGACAAACCAAGAAGATAGGGGACACAATCAGTTCTATAGAAGGCATTCAAGCAACTGTACTCAACTTGCAACACTTCCATCTCATGCCAGAGTTTTAAGTCTGAATGCATAATACCAGTTGACAGAAACAAGCAGTTCCTAACTAAAGCACATACCTGGGATCAGTTCATTTGAGCCTCTCTCATGAGCTATCATTGCCTTCTGTAGGTGTCCAGGCTCCACAGAATTCCACAGGTCCTCCCATCCAACCTCCCATCCAACTGCGAATTTTGGCTTTCAAAATACCCACACATACCCATACACTACCCAACATCAATTTCCCAGAAGCCAATGAAACATCACTTCATCGCAGGTTCACAATCCTCTGAGCTCAATAACCATCCCCAGGAATTTTTACAAAGAAATTGCACACCCAAAATCCAGCAACAAATGGCAATTGACAATTCCCTCGGAGTTCCCATACCAGACAGGCCTCATTCCTTCAACCCCACAGTACAAACATTAATTTGAGCATATGAAGCTCAAAAACTAAGGAACCACCTCCGGCAAGCTCTCTAGCTCCCTAGGTCTTTCATCATCTCCCAATGTGTGTCATTAATCTGCCTATCTCTATTGAATCCTAACAACCAAACCAAAAACTTTGCGTATCAAAAAACAAAAACAATGTAGTCTGGTTGCTATGTGTATTCATCTCACGGGCCATTATGCTGAAAAAGATAAACATACCACAACAACAACAACAACAATGCAAAAAAAATGAGCTCCCAATCTGCTTCACTAATCTGGTACTTCGCTTCTTGAAGTCCGCTCATCAAAATCCCTTCCATGATCCCAAGCGTCGCGTCTCCAATGCAGGTAGCTCCAAGAAATAAAGTATTCAAAACAAATCACCGCAATCAAAACCAAACACACCACAGACAACTGATAAGCTTAACATAAAGAGGCCGATAAAATCAGGAACAAAACAAAAGCCCAGCAGCTAGAATTCCAGAAACTTGAATCATCATAACAGCAACTCAGGGTATAAAGCCGCCAGCACTGTTTGTTGAATGATGAAAAACAAAACCAAAAGCAAACTTTCCAGTGCTGTAGAAGTGACAATTCACACCAATTGAAAGAGCAACCAGCTCTTCCCTAATTCCATGTCATAGCATAACTTAGACAACTTAAGGTACCAAACTGATTCCAAAACCCTGTGTTCAGGAGTTGACATCTCCATCTTGGATGTGCAACATAATGTAAATTTTAAGAGAAGTTAAGCACAGAAACCCTAATCATAGAATGAAGTGCCTCTAGAAGGAAGAACCAACAAAACATGAATAGAAACCAAATCAATCCGAGCTTTGAAACATCAAGGCTGAATGTTGGACGTATTATTGACTCTCTCCCAAACTTCGAACAGAGGCATTGTGGGAACTCCTTTAGGGTGAGTATAGGTGTGGAGAATGAGGAGAAACTTTAAAAAATTCATGTTGGATATCCTGACCGAGTCTAGCTTCAACCTGCATGCTTCAGCTTGCAATTTTTTGTCTTTGAAGCATGATTGCATCCCCAACTCCTCTAGTGTTTCCAAGTATAAGCTTAAAGAAATCTACACAGGAAAGTTGATGTAGAACCTTTCAGCAATCTGCATTGGAAAATAATGGATCATATCAACTTCCGTTAGATTTGAAAGTCCACTTTCCGACTTATTCAAGGATCCATTGAATTGATCGTACAAGTGAAACTAGAAACCTGCTCCCCTCAGGCCATCTTGTCTCTTTGTTCTCAAAGAAGTCAGGTGTGCTTAAGCTCCACTAGGCCAGTTATATTCCACATAATCAATAAGAGTCTGGTTCCAGAGCTGCAGGGCTAATCTGTGAGCAGTTGCTAATAATATGTCATATTTAGTTTGCTATTGGATGCATGACTGCTCAGCTGTTTGATCCAAATGCTTGAAGAAAATCTCTTCTTGATCTTATGATTAACTTTATTGTGATTTCCATCACCAAGAAAGATATTCATTATATAGTATCTTGATCAGTGTTGGGAGGAAATTCATTGTTTCCCTGTCTGTTACATGAGTATAGCTGACTCCTTTTCCCCATAGTACACAGATCTGGCAGTTGAATGAATGTGATGACTCTTCAGGATGCTTGTTACTAATGTGCCCAGTATATCAAAAGAGTTATGTAACCTGCAAATTGACTGGCTTTTTGAGAAGGGTTTTTGAACTTTGAGTTTGAGCTTTGTGCCTTGTGCAGCTGGAGGAGCTGAACAAGATATGGACTATGGTGTAAGATGGTGATATTGCATTTCTCTTTCCAGCGAAGAAGAATGGTAGATCCCATTGCTACCAAGTAATCCTTGTATAGTTCAGCTACACTATTTTGCTCAATCCCTGAGAATGTCTTGTGAGTCTGACATGGGGTATTCAAGGTCACCCTAGTTGCATTTGTTAACAAGTAAACCCACTGCCATTCTGGTTTCAACGCTGAAAAAATGTCGAACTCCTGTTTGACTTTTTGAAATTGAGGAGCCTACAGTACATTCACCCTTGTTGTCAGCAACAAAGTGATGCGCACCACGTAGTAACTTTAGTAGGGTGTCATCAACATCCTGTGGATTTGCAGCATTTTGCTAAGATTTCAGATTATTCAGGAGACAAGCAAGTACATACTGGATATTTGTATTTGCGAGTCAAGTTGGGTGTATCAGCATTCTTTGAAGACACTCAAGCTTGCAGAATTTGTTATTGGTATGGATGGCATATGTGGTGTATCTGGTGCCAGCAAGGAGTGTGGTTCTTTTTGGGTGGGCAGTAATCCAGGGTGTTACCATGAACTACTTCAAAATCATTACCAATGGCAATCATTAAGTTGCCATTGGCAAGGTACATCTTCTCTCTGTTTCTCAACAAGTTGAGGTCATGGGAAGGTGCACTACCAAGGTTGAATCATGGCAACAGAGTGCCCAGGTCATTACTCAAGTGTTCACATGAGAGTGACAGATATATCAACCTGTGTGATCTCCAAATGAATGAGAGTTGCATTATTTCTTGGGAAGGTCTTCATTCATCAACTTGAACTTTCTGCATAACACATCCATAGACAACATGTAGTGACTTCTGTGAAGATGGGGACAACTTGGAATCTGAAGGTTGTTTAGGTGGCCTTGTTTGACACTTGCTGTTTTCATGGCTCTTTGTATGTGTCTTTCCCTTAGGGTGTAATCACATTGCAGGCAGGACTGATGGATTTGGTGTGGGGAGAGACAGCTGATGTGAAAGGGAAACTCTGGGTTTTCTACCTGCTGCTCTTCACATTCCAGGGTTGTTGGCCACTGTAATCAGAGGCACTCATATTTCTCATCTACATTTGCCTTCTGCCCTTTTGCTACATGTTTCTCATCGAGCAAGGTTTGAGCCCCTTTGGGTCAGATTTCAGGCTGTATTGTTAGTCTTACAGTGCACCTTTCTTGCAATCTTGGCAGGTGTTGTACTGTCCTAACAAATAATCTCTCCCCAACTATTGTCTGCTCTACTGCAAGCTTTATCTGAGCAGTTGCTGATTCATGCAGGGCTTCCATTTCACTGGGTTCTTGCTTTTGCAGACAGCAGTTCTTGAAGATGAGTCTGAATGGCAGGCATGCTCCACTCTTACTTGTGGTGTTTGCTCATTTCTGTGTTTTGCATCTTGGACTTTGATTCTTACTTTCCTGGATAAATCTGGACTACTCTTGGCAGCTCTTTGATTTTTCTCCATGGATGATATTACAAGTTTAGCCAACTGCACAACATGCTGACATATACTACATCAACAGGTTCCCACTAACTTAAACGTAGCTTGTCCCACAAACTTTGTTTTGTGAGCCAAGCATTGAAGATACAAATATGGATCCCCCTTCCCTTACAGCATTGAAGGTTACTTCTTGCCAGTGACTGTCTGATGCATCTTTACAAAACTCTGAAGGTGCTTGACTGTTGGGTGGCATTGGGAACAGACTGTGGTTTGTAGACTGTTGCTGATAACAATGGCAGTTGGCAACTTCAGCAACACAGATGCCACTTTGATTACTAAGGCCAGCTTAAGGCCAAAATGAGGAAGAAAGGCCAGAAGATGCTGCAGCTCATGACATCACAGAAGCTCTTATGAGGGCTTGGTGTATATATGTGGAGATTGTACATATATATATCAGCCTTCAGCGTTTAGGTCTTGGTGGAAGTGACAACAACCAAGGGGGGTTCATGTTTCTCCATACTGCAGTTTTGTTGTTGCAATCTTCTGCTAACTCCGTCAGTTCTCTGACGCACATGATTTTTCTTGCAGTAGTACAGTCTTGTAGATGACAATACACGAAAAGTTGTCTTCTGATGGCTACAGAGAGAATGGGAACCGAAAAATTCAATGACTTCAGCGGCGACAGAAAGAAGGTGCTGGTCTCAAAAGACTCGCCAAAATGGTCACTTCCTCTTTGCTCAATTCCTATATTATCCCTGTAAAACTCACAAGAGAAGAAGTAAAATTCACAAGAGAAGCAGCTTTGATTCTTGGCCAGGTGGATCAGCATAAATCAATTGTCCACCACATTTCATGAGCAAAAGCTGCAAGCCCTTAGAAGGAGAAACAATTAGTATGACAAAACCTTTCTTTGTAACATTATTGCACAATTGCTCCATCTTACACTATATCCATCTTACATCCAGATGAACTGTTCATAGTGCCACTAGATTCTGTAGGGCCCAAGATGCATGGTACTTTTATTGACTAATGAGAGACTAGATAGAACCATCTAGTTAATTTTCATTTGGTCTCATATTTTGAGGAAATTTCAAAAGCTGATATTGTACGTTCATTTTCTCAGGTCAAGAGCATTTCCTACTTTAATGGTTGCTGGTTTAAATTTGCCACAAGGGGGGCAAGCCATTATCAATGAATAGCTTTTTTCTTTCCCTTATATTCTGAACTTGATTGTGAAATTGACATTAGATGGATAGGGATTGTGATGGAAGAGGAACATGTGGGGTTCGGATTTTACAATGATTTTTGTTGAAGGAAGCATTGCATTTACTCTACTGGAACAGGCTTCACGCTCTTTAATCTGCTAGTAATTCCTCCATTCCATCTCTCTGACAATCAGCAGGAGTGAGGAGAAGTAATCCCCCCCAGAGTGAATCTTTTCAGGACCTTCCACAACTTGGAGCCCATCTTCCCCTTTTTCTTCATGAGTATAAATTATGCCTCCAGCACTAGCTGATTTGTATATGGACACTCACCATCTGCTTTCCAAATTCTTAGTATGAACAAGTGCAATGCATAGCTTCAGAAATTCTCTCAAAGATCTTTAGTATGGTCAGTTCATCCTCCAGCCTAAGAATTGGATTCTTTCTCTTCAGTGTGATGGCAGAGAAACTCCACTGTAAAGGTAAGCAAACCAAAGTGGTGCCAGTTCCAGGCAAATCAAAACAAACACAACAAGAATGAGTGCAGTCCCTATGCTGAGAACAACATAGAACTTGTCATCCATCTATCACCTAGATTTGACAACCAAAAATTGAATAAAATGTTGATGTGAGTCTTGAACATGTTTTACCTGGTCTGATGACATAACAAGAAGCCCAATTTGAAACAATGATTTTCCTTCTAGGCTGTCAAACCAGTCACAACCACAGCATTAGGAGAGGCCCTAAACAACTGCTGATTGAGTACTAATCACATTCTTCACATCAGCATCATGGTCATTGACTACTAGGATGCTGTGGAGTCAAAATTTTGATAGCAGCAACAACACAGTGAGCATGGATTCATCAGGTTCAATTGGCAAAATTGGTGCCCATTGATCTGTAAGATTTAGTAATTTGTGCCATGTACAAGGTCATAACCACCAACAAAAGAACAGAACATGAGACAGTATGCAGCATGTGTGCACTTCATTCAGATGCACATTTTGTCTCATACCTTGCTGGGAACATAGTTCAACTAATGCAGAACATTTTTACCTGGGTGGATTTAAATCGCTCTTCTTGCAGGACAAGCTTATAAAAGTACTCATCTAGGGCATCAGCAGCTGCAAATGCATCCTTCCCTAGTCCCCTCTCTGCTGCTATTCCCACTGCACAAATTCCCAATATCAGGGACATTTTTGGATTTACTCAAAGTCATAACTTTGACTCCAATTGCCACAGACCAACTGATCAGATGCGGACATAGAATGTAGATGAACTGGAGCTCTCAAAAGTCTCTTGTAGGTGTCTGGATACCTTGAAAATCATCTAAGTTCAACAAGGAGAGGACAAATATACATCTGAATTACCTGCAGGATGCAGAATCTCAGGTCCTTAACACCCAGGGCACAATGGTGAGACTGTAGAGAAATACCAACCTGCAATTGCTGCCCTAACAGCAGCAGTTGCAAGGCCAGCAATTGAAACAGGGCCAGTCAAGCCAAGCACAATGGCACCCAATGCTCCAAAGGCCCCCTGCACCCATTCCTACATCTGCTGCTGCAGAGCCTGCAGCAAATGCAGCAGTTGCCATCTCTGCCAGTTCCAGCACCCACAGTATAATGGAAGGGTAATCTAAGATCTCTTTTGACATTGCAGGCCAGCTGTCTGTGGGACTTGCCTCTAGATTACTTACCAGAGCTGAAAATATGTTGAACACTTTCAGCTGGTGTTTGCACTACTTGAGCTATTGAAGAATCTCCACTATTGCAATGAGGAAAAAGGCAGGCAACACAAAGTGCAAGGATGCACTCTTCAGTAATAGAATACCAGAAAGAATGTCCATGTCTATGCAAATGTAACTCAGAGTTCTAACCAGAGAATAATTGTACAACTTGACAGCACTTGGATGTATCAGCATAGATCCAACTGAAATGGTATTTATTTTGCTCAAGATCAGAGAATTGGGCATTGTGTCATTAAAATCCAAGTGTGCAGATGAGCCCCATGATATTCAGAGTGAAATGAACCCAATGTGGTCTTCATAAGCTCCTCCAGCCCAATTTTCCTGCATCGTCCAATTGTGCTCGAAGTCATGAGTCCCTATGAAGGATTTCCACATTTCTTTCTGATCAGTTACTAGCATTCTGTGCCTATCTCCTGGAACTTTGCAAGAAAAAAAAATAAAACATTGAAGCAAAGGTTTTGCGATAACTGTAGCAGACCTTGAACCATACGTGCAATGTCATACATGTTGTTCAGGTACTTTCTTTCCCTTCCAATTTCTTGCCTTGAGTGAAGTCTGTCAAAGCTCCACCCTGTGCCTTTTGATGAGTACTTTCTGCATTTCCAGATTTGATGACTACATTATGAAAATGCACCAAGTATTATTGAATATAGAATTTTGAAAATGCTGCCAATTTTTAATATTTTGAAAATATTCTTAATACTAGAATAATTAATTCTATCCAATTTTTTTGAGGTTATTGATAATCAAATATTTTGGCCATCATGTCAGCTGCCAAATGTTTTTCAAGAATGCAGAAAATAAATTGTATATTGAAGCTTTTGATTTCTAAATGTTGGAATATTCTTATAAAAAGAACACTAGATTTTACATTAGGTTCTAAGGGTAGCCAAATTTTTTTTGAAACGATTTTTTGTCACTCAGTGAAAAAATAAAAATCCAGTGTGAATACAAAGGATTTTTGTGAAAAAAAATGCTAACCAGCTCATAGTTTGGTAGGTGAGTTAAGGTTGCCCAGGTTTGGTTAAGTGAAGGATGTCAGTTCTGACCTGTGGTTCAGTGGTTGAGACCACAAATCCTAAACCTTAAAACGCTAAGCTAAACCCAAAAACTCCAAACAAAAATTTTCTATCTCCACAAAGAATTAACCATTCCCCTCTCTCATCTCTCAATTATTACCTGGTCACATCCACAAAGCAAAGTAATCAGCTCAGCTTTTTCTCATGCACAGCCCTAGAAATCAAAAGTATAGGAGAAGGGTCTATCAACAGACCCTTCTATCAACAGACCCTTTTCCGGCATAAAGCACCATTGTGACATTGAACACCACAAAAAGACAGTGCTGAAATGATAAAGACAATGAAAAGAGACAAGTTGGTGAAAGTTTCTTTGATAGGTTGAAGAGTACCTTTGGGATTGTGAAAGTTGTTGGTCTTATGACATCAACAAATAGGATTTCTTCACCCCAACCAAAGGACTAAAACATGCAAAGGAAAAAATGTGATGATGCTTTTCACATGTTCAAAGCTCATTTCCCTTACGGCAACAGATTGCGTGGTACTTACACGAAGGAAAGTGGTCCATGGGTAAGTTCAACTGGCATTGCACAGAATTATTGTTAAGGTTTATACATAGTTTGTTGACATGGCATTCATTTACTGCCTCTTAGATACCTCAACCCATTTAAAATAGGCCTGTCAGTAACTAAAAAAATAATGAAAGAGGTAAGTAGCAACTAGCAACCTTGACTACATGTATAATATTCACCACCTTTCACCTGACTACAAGCTGTAGCCAGGTTCAAGGTAACTAATACCTAAGGAAATTTCCTTGATTGTTGTTCAAATGGTTTTTTTTCATATAAACAATTTGATAATATAAAATTTCTCGAAAAAAATCCAAAAAAAAAGCCAAATTATTCAAATTATTTTACAATTTAAAACCAAACTTTTCAAAAATTTCCCAATATTTTGGTCAAAAATTAACAAAAATTTTCAGGAAGAAAAACACTGGTTGTCCCCAATCTCACAATCCAAGCTTGACTTGGATGCTTATGTTAAACAAGTAGATGACAGACAATAAGCATGAATTGCCTGAATTTACTTACCACCAAAAACTTCATTAAATCAAACAAAAGTGCAATGGTACTTACTGGAAAGAGTAAAAAACTGATCAAAGAAGTGGGTTCCAGAAATACCCAAAGAGAAACGTGATAGAACCTCATACAGCTTTTCCAAGCAATCATATCTTTGCCTAACATGATCTTGATCACAGATCATTATTAAGTAACTTACTAACTTATCACAGTGGTGGTCATGATCTTGATCAAACACCAAATTTCAAGCTTAGCCCACAAAAGATGCTGGACATAACAACATGCCAAAAATGGTACTTGACAATGACACTATTTCAAATATTTTGAAATTTAAGTTCATATGAATAATAAAAGCAGTTTTTCTTTTTATCATATGCATAGCCGATCATCAATGGTAGTGTGAATCAACACCCAGCCCAAGTTCATATATATATATATATATATATCATACTTTTGTCAAACACCAAATTCCAAGCATAGCCCATAAAAGACATGTTGGATGTGACGATAAATTCAATTACTTTTGAATTTGGCTTCATGATCATATTAGAAGCATATCTATCTATCTATCTATCTATCTTTTGATCATGTTTGCAGCTATGGTTGATCATCAATGGTTGTTCAAAGCAACAAGGAACCCAGGTTTAGACAGCATCTATACGTAGCTTTACTTTTTCCATGTATAGATATTTTATATATATCCATACTTCTTCATAAGAGTGAAACCCATTCAACATGAGTTCCTCCTCACCAGCTTCTTACACATTCCACTAGTGTTCTCCTCTCCCTTCAAGGTTCATATTGCATTTTTAAAAATTTGTGCAAAAACTAGAACTTCTCAGATCATCTGTTTGCTTCAAGGGAGTCATGAAGTATGTTACAGTGCAGATCATTGCCTCATTACAATTGCTGCTTCTTCTTCATGTGGGTGAGTGTGCCCCTCTCTCTCCAGGGGTTGGTGTTTTAAAACTCACCATTCTTCTTTTTCTTGCAGTTTTTTTATTTGTTAAACTGAACTCTATTTTTCAATTTGAAACTGTTGTTGCATGTACAAGAATCTTCAGTTACAATTTTTAGAACTAGAAGCTCACAATTTTCAGTGAAATTACTGTTGTAATTGCATGTACAAAGAAGTTGTAGAAGCCCATGGAAGGTCACAATCTGAAGCTCACAGTTTTCAGAAAAATTCACTGTTCTTTCATGCACTGTAAGGAAGTAAGAAGCTCATCAAGATGGGAGGCTAGAAGCTCACCTCTAAATTTATTTCTTCAGAGACTTTTCTGTGGTTGCAGGATGAATTCTCAAGGAAGTTAGAGCTTAGAACCAGCTTCTAGGATGATCATGATCAGGCTATATAGAAGTTCACCCTTTGGAGCCAAACCCTTAACTCGTGGTTGCAGCAATCTCAAGGACGTTAGAAGAAGAAGCTGGGATGGATCAGGCTAGAACCTCATGACCTCTTTTGAGAGAAACTGTACACTACTTGTTTCACAGCATCCTCAAAGAAGTTCATAGAATCAGATGGGATTGAATATCAGGCTAGAAGCTACATTTCACCCTTAACATGGAGTTGCTATTGGTGCTGGTCATGGGTGCAGGGATCATGATCTTGGGTGCCAGTAGTATGCAGGTCTCTCTTGCAGGAGCTGCAGCCTCTAGCAAGCTCATATTGCAAGACCCTGCTAAGTCTGACAAGCTGGTGAGAATCAGGAATGAATTCAATGAAACCCATGACCTGCAATGTATGTGCACATTTCTACTTTCTGCAATGTAGGTTCTTAATTGTTATTGAGCAAGATTTCAGTTATGATCAGCTGCAGCAGATTCATGATCAGTTTTCATGATGCAGATAACCGACAACAGCAGAATCGGTGATATTGATCATGACAATAGCGCTGATCATCATCAGCAGCAGCATCATCACGATGTGCGCAAACTTGGGAATTTGGGTCATGGCAAGCAACTGGTAAAGACCAAGGCGCTGTTACAAGAAGCTGCTCAGGAGACCATCCTGCAGCCAGCAACAAGTACAATTCCTTTCATGGATCGGTCGTTTGAGCTCTATTGCAATGTCTTGAGAAACAAAATATGTGATAGACGAAATTCCTGAGATCATCATCACCTTCTTCTTCTTCTTCTCCTCCTTCTTCTTTCTGTTGATCTCATGATGATCATGTAATGACAGACAGACTCACTTGAGCTAGTCATGCTCATGGGCTTGTTGGGTTGGGTGGGTTCAATATGGGTGGAATTGCATGTAGGCCCTGGCAGCAGCCCGGAAACTATACCATGTGTACAACCTCAAGGAAGCTGTCATCTTCATGATGAAATCATATGTTACATCCGGTTCTCTACAATTGTGTTTGCAAGGCCAGGTTGCAGCTGTGCCCCTCTTCATCAGTGCAGTCTTCCCCTCTATGATTGCTGGTTGTACTTGCATAACCAGTATGACTACCCTATCTACTGTGGCTTCTAGTTCATCATCAATCTCAGTTCATTTGTGAAGTTCTTCAAGCTGAATAATTTCCTGCTGCAACACATGAGCGACAGCCATGTAATGTGTATGTTGTTCTCATGCATCAGCATGCTTCATGTATTGTTCTTCTCAAAATCATCTGGACATGCAGAAATTTAAGCATATATTAAAAGTTCTTCACATTTTCTTCTTCTTCTTGCTGCAACTGAATTTTTGAGCACTACCATATTTTCACTGAATGGTTGTGACAAAAGGTTTTGGTGGTGGGTTTGAGATTTTTCCTTGAACTAAGAAATTTCCTTGAACTAAGAAATTCTTGGGCAAGATGATCCAGGTTATAAATTGATTCAAGTTATTCAAAATCTTTGAATCAAGAGCTCATCTGAGGTTGTTTACTTCTCATGTGTGACCTGAATATTATCATAGAATTCTTGTCAAGAGAATTACTGGAAGAATTAATAACACTTGAACTTGCAAATGATATTTCTACCTCCTTTGTAGTTCTTTTTATAGCTGATCCCACTTGAGCAGCATACCAAAATTGGTAAAGAAAAGAAAAACCGATGCAAGTTCAGAGCTCAGAGATTCAATATCAAAGCTGCAAATTTATTTACTGTAAAAATGTCTTAAATAAATCAAAACTGGGAACAGTTTTGGAACCATATCAGATTATAATTTAGTAGCGTAACTTTCATGATTTAAAGAGTTCGTTTAAATTGAAATTTGCATTTGTAAGCAAATAAACGACATGTTGAAACCATTTTTTTCGATTAGTTTTAGTTGTGCTGATCTAGTTGTACGCATACATCGAAACCGAAACGTGATTTATCACTGATCCGCACGGAACCTCGAGATCCGCAGCCGGATGAGAAGGATCGTCGATGCGCTTGCGAATTGGCACCTTGAAACATGTACGCCTTTTAAGCTATCTGATCTCAAAACTCATCATGCAATCGAGACTTCACAGAAGAATTTGTTCCACTTGTCTTCTTTCATCCTGAAACAAAACTTTTTAGTACCTGCAAAGTTTGCAGTGTTCCGAGTTCCGACCCCATTTGCAAATGTCGACTGAATATGGGACATATCATCCTACGCGACGCCATATCTCATGAAAATGGAATGAGGATGTGTCTCCCTACAACAATGAGGATTGCTGGCACGATATTTTTTATCGCAACAGATTTCCCTCCCTAGAAACTGAAGAGTGAAAGATTATTCAGGAGAGTAGAAGGAGACACATTACAGATGGAAGCTATCACCTGGCTTAGAGCTCCTCCTCTCTCAAGAAACACTCCACCTCGACCTCATCCCAAAGCATTAGGGTTAGGCTGAGTAAGTATAGGGTAATGCCCTAGGGTGGGGACTCTCACAAATAAGGGCCTAGGACAAGGCTCGCCGAATGTGGCTCTACATTTTGGGAATGTCCCTTACATCTGGACCTTATGCATAAAGCGTAAACAGATGTAGGCAGCAGGAGGGAGAAACACCTTGCACCTACTGTTGGCGGGCAAGAGGCCCCTTCCACCTACTTAGTAAGTGTCCGAGGTTTGTTATAAGCAGAAGGTGCCTCCTCTTGTATTCATACATGTAAGGTACAATGCCTCTAGGCAATTTAATCTCCAAGTGCTTTACACTTGATCTTAGCCAATAGGCTGAGATTTGGCCAAGAAAGGTACGCAAGTGCTTTACATACTAGCCTATGTGCCCCCAGTGCCAGAACGTACCTAAGGGCAGAATGTGCCCAGGAACATGCACACTCCCTGCTGTAAAGGTTGAGACACGTTGAATGTATTTAATGCAAATTGATCAACGGCTTAGTTAATGCACGTGGTTAGTAGGAAATGAATGGGTTTTTGTGTCAAGGACAATAAAGTAGGCAGAAAAAGTAGTTATCTAAACTACAATTTGACCTACCTCCAAATATGGCCATCAAAGTATGTCTTCATTGACAAATAAAGTATTTGAGCTATCATTTGAGGGTTTCAAAACTACCAACTTGAATCTTCACCTAGAAACAAGGAACGCTTTACTTGGGCTCTATTAGAAAGTGTATGGTATAGACCAAGTGACGAATAACGAGTTCATGTTTTGGTTTGTGAAAGGCTACATTGCAAAAGAGAAGGGTGAGAAAGTTAAGTGGGCCAAGGCTACTACTTCAACAGCTCGAGAAAAAGCCCGTAGAGAAGAAGCAAAACTAATGAGGAGCGGATCTATAGATTTTTCTGGGAAGGGAGGGATCGAACAAATTTGATCGGAAATTCTACAAGTTTGAGCAGCCCAATAGTTTTGACAGAGAAGTATCCATTTGTCAGTATGGTGTTTCGCCCATAGAACTTGCGAGAGTGACAGAGGCACATTAGCAAGCGCCCACAACCATGGGTCACAGATGTCAACACAGCAGAGATACATTCGGGTGACTTTTTAGCTCTCTCAAAGATTCAGGGCGCGTTGGGGTGGGTTTGAAACTCTTGAGAAATGGGTGACCAGGGCTCAGGCAGGTCATACAGCGGTTTGCTTGCGAGATGAGGATGACAAGCTCTGGGTGGGAGAATCAGGTCATCAAAATGAGGTGGTACAAAGTTTTACCTGCATCCTGCTCCCCACTCCTTTCTTTTCTTCCCTCTCCAGTTTTCTCCAGACCAGATGTCAAGTTTTATGGTCCAGTGTTCTGGGTTAAAGTCTTGGCAAAGGAAGATAAGTGTGCCTGAGAATAGATGGTTTGCTCTTTCTTGTGTTGGCAGGGGGAAGAAGTGATAGTGATACTTCCATGGGAGGAATGGTGGGCACTTCAGCTTGTGGATGATGCAAATTGTCATATTGCATTACTTCCACTACACCCTGACATGCATTCTAAATTTAATGTTACTGCCGCATGGGACTATGCTCGCCACATGAATGGATTACCATATGGGTACCATAATATGATTTTCAGTTGGATTGACACCAGGAGTGACAATTATCCCCCTCCTCTTCATGCAAATTTGGTACTGGTCAAATCTGTTTTGCTTGTCTCATCACAAAAATACTGTTCAATCAGTACATGTGTTGTAATTGCTCAAGTTTTTAAATATATGCCATTGTGTTGTGCAATACAATCCCGTTAATAGAATGATTTGACCTGTTCTGAAGCTTACAGGCGGCTTCTATCATCCAAAAGCCTTCTTTAAGCATTATGTGAAATGTTTTCTTAAGCAATGTATCTTTTCTCACTAATGAAATATTCTTGCCACTTAAGTTTTGGTCTGTATGCTTGCCAGGTGAAGATTACAAACTGATTATGCATCCAATATGTGGAATCAAGCTCTCAACAAACGGTTGGGTACTGAGGTACTCTCTATTCCAATTAGAGTTTCGCTAATTGTTTATCAGGACCAGATGCCATTGTCCTACTGAATCAGGTCTGGAGCTTTCATAGGCGCTACATTGTTGTTTTTAATTACCATAGCTGTCCATCTCATTTTCTGAATACGTAGTTTCGGATTCAACATGATATGGGTCTTGCATGATTTGGAAAATTGGAAATGCTGGAAAATCTCTTGGGCTTTACATTGTAGGATGGACCTGGTTCATGTCTTGTTCTGTTGATTTGGTTCATCATTTTCTTTGTGCAGTGGTCAGAAAATTTTCTGTCTTGGAGTCTCCTGGGAAAGCAATATTTTCAATGCTTTCTTGGCAGTCTGTCCAAAGTCTCTTAGTGACCTGTTGAGTGTACATTTCTGTGACAGTTTGCCTCTTGCTGAAACTTCCTGTTTGTGTTTGGTAGCTTTCTAATATACACTTTGACTCAGATTAGTGAAGTTTTTGATAGTTGTATGTCTTTGTGAGCGGGGTTTAGACATGCCATCGGAAATGCTGGAGAGTGAGAAGCAAGGCATTCCATTTGAGGAGCTTTTGGCCATTCTGGAGAGGGATGACTGGGAGTATGGTGATGGCTATTCAACATGTGTAGCATTCATTCTGCAAATGTACAAAGAAGCTGGCCTTTTTGGTTCACTCTCAAGTTCAATTCAAGTTACAGAATTCAGGGTGTGTGCAAGCTCTAAGTTGATTGCCTCCAATTACCCTCAAGCTAATTGGTAGAATTATATATGCCCATTTACACTGTTTACCTGTGATGCCAATGTCCCTGAATCTCCAATACCTTGTTGATATTGTTACTACCAACTTTCTGATTCTTATATTCTTCTTCGACAGATAAGGGATGCCTACATGTTGAATTTCTTTGAAGATGATGCCCTCTGGCTGCCAAGCTGGTGCAATGCAACAGATCCATCTGTTCCATTTTGCCAGATTCTTGAGAGTACCAAATGGAGCTACCAGGGTACAACACCCTAACTCCATATATGCCCACATGGATGAAGCCTGTCCAACTTTGCCTCCAGCTTACACCAGGCCTGATAATTGCCGATTCAATCAGGTGCACTTGTAAATATGAATTGGTGAACCTATCATTGACAGTTGTTCACAACAACTGTTGTAATGCTTGATTGCATCACATATGACATTGTCTAATCGAGTTGAACAACAAGATTCATGTAATCTCCCAGTTCGACATTTGACAGTAAATCTCCATTAAGGAGAATTCTTCTAGCTTATTTCTCTACTATGGTTAGGATCTGAATTTGAGCAATCACATGCTTTGCCAGGTGTTCTTAAGTTGCCCTTGTCAGAGAGTGGCAGGCCAAGTTCCAGGTCATAGTGTTCTGCAACAAACCAGTAGGCTATATTGTAATGCTGACATTTGTACTCATTTCAGTGAATTGCACAAACATATAGAGTAGTGACAAGTGCAATGAAGCATTTCCAGAAATCTACTGCAAGCTTAGGATGTATGTAAAACTACAACCTATTCACAGAATCAGCTGACCCTATGAAATAGGTTCTCCAGTGTATGTTGAATGCAGTATTTGTGATGAAAGCTGTACTACAAAGTTCACTGCCAACCACCTGAAATGCAGACTTGAATACAGTTCAGGAATTGTTTGTGCTTGAGTTTGGCAGAAGCAGCTTTTGGTCCATGCATTGTGCTCTGAGATCACTGACATTACAGATTTGCTGTATCCCTTTGTTTATTGAATGGTATGTAATCCCAATTCTGTCCACTTGTCCTGGTTTGCAAGTTGCTGCTCTTGATCTGCCACAGAGAACCATTTTGACATCAGAGCACAATCATTCCCTGATATAGATAATATAGCATCCAACAAATACTCACGACTAAAACTATTGCTGAAGGAGAAACTGGCAAGCAACCAATTCATCAGACCACTAGTTTCTGGGAGAATCTTAAGCCATAAATCTAATCTGGTGCATGGTTGTCAGACCTTGCTTCTTGAATACTGACTGTGGTGAGGAACTGATCGTTATCTAATACTACTACTAGGGCCTTACAGCTTGTCTTTTCTCTCTCTTGCACCGAGAACATTCACAGCTCTAGGATCACAGTTTTGTGAGATGAACACAGAAATGAAGAACTCAAAATTGCATGGGTGGGTTGTGTGTTGGGAAATCTAAAGATCTAAGGGTCTCTCGAAAGAAGGGATTGTAGTCGTGTACTTGATTCGTCAATCTCATCAGCTGGAGGAGCCACGCCAGGGGGAAACGGGATGTCTGTGCAACCAACAATCACAAAGTTAAAACAAACCAACCAACCCTGTCAAAAGCAAATCGACAAATAGTACGAATGCTATTTTATGGAAGTTCCTATGCCACGATCTCGACAAACCCATCACCACCTGCAGACAGGTTGTTCTCTAGCAAAGAAACCAAAACGAACACTGTTAAGAAGAACACGAGAAAAAATATAGAGTCAAATTTATTTTGCAAATTCAATTTTGACAAAGACAAAAAAGTGTTAACAACCCTAGACATCTTTTATTCCCTCTCTTATGAATCACAACACTAACCCCAGTAGCACATCACAAAAACAGCTATGACAGACTCGCATATAACCACAACCACCACAAGAAGTGCGTTGCAAGTGCGGTTCAGTTCAAGAGTCAATGATAGAAGAGGACGCACAATACACGTACCATCGTGAGGCAGCTTGTCGACGAGCCATTCGTCATCCACAATGTCCAACAAGATGCCTGGGAAAAGCTCCGCCATAATGATACAAACACGCGATCACACAGCGCAACGTCTGTTTTCGCTTCGTCGTCCTCCCGCAGAAAAGTCCCTGTTCTAGGGTTTAGAAAGTTTAGGGTACTTGACTAGGGTTTAATCCAGAACACCTTTATTAGGGTTTTGCTTTACCACTAGTACTTGGGCCAACCCCTCAACAATCGCCCTCTTGAGCAAAAGAGGTTTGTTTTGCAGCCCCCACTGGCTTATGTCTGCCTAGTGCCCATTACAAGCCCAAAACATGCAGCACTGGTTTAGAAAGTTCTAGAAGTTTAGTAAAGAATTCTTTTTTCAGAGCATTTGTCAATCATCCTTCATGGTGCACTGGTGGGTGCTGGTTCATTGTGGCCAGTTAATATTTGGTTTCACCTTGGTAACCAATTCTATAGGAAATAGGTCTCATATATAGGTGAATTGGTAGGAAAATAGGTAATTACTAGGTTAATAGTAGTCACATTAGGCGAGTACATAGATAAGCATGATACACTTTTGGATTTATCAAATGGTATAATGGAAAGAATCATCCTGATTTTTGGTTTTGCAATGGAATTCTGGGTTTTTTAGTTCTCATAAATAAATAGGTGTGAGAGTTTAAGGATGATATTAGGATGAGTTTGTTAAGTTGAACTTATATGAAATTAATTTGCACAAACCATAAAAAAGGAGAGATTAATGCAAATTGGTGAACAAATGAGTCACAATTAATTTATAGCTGTGAAACACATTGCAATCCATACTTGGGAATGGACCTACGAAGTAAACTTAAAGCCCCTAAAATCGATAAGGCATAGTAATGGCCTATATATGAATATATATGTATATGTAAGGGTATATGAAAAAATATGTTTCACGTATGTTAAGTTGTAGGTACCTACTTAGCTAACTAGGTTGCAGGCCCTTACTTTTTTGGGTTGTAAGTACCTACCTAGAGAGCCTAACAACAAACCCACCTATTATGTACTTAGTTAGTTTAATTACTTTCCTACTTATTACTTATTTAACATAACCTAATTTAATTAACTTAGGTAGGTAGATATGTGACTCAAGTTAGGACCCCTAGTTTCAAGGGCCCTTATCTCTCTCATTTATTTTTGTTTTCAATGATTCCAAAATGTGTTGGATGTGTCAAGAAAAATGTTACACTTGCACTTTGGAAACCATCATGATTCACGGCCTCCTTTGAAATTTGGAGACGTTTGAGACACTCTTTGAATGCACACTAGCGAAGTTATCCCATGGAATCTATTGTTGTAGTTTTATTTTTACATTAAATTTATTCCACATACTTAGTCTACAAGCTTAATTTTATAAATTATATAAGTAAGAAAGGATAAATTTCACATATTACACACTATAATTATTTAGAATGTATGTGCCATTTGGGATGAATCATTTAAAAAGTCTCATCCCCAACAAAATGATTGGACCCTTATTAAAAGTTTAAAAACCTGGATGTACTTATCTAGCCTATGATTAAATTGCGTGGGCATATCTAGTCAAGGTTTTCCTAATTGCCTCCTAAGCTTATTTACTTACCTATCTACCTAGCTCTGATTACATAATGACCTATTCAACAATGATGCTTGCATGTGGCAGATTTCAATTTGCATATGTAAAAATCTTGGACCATAATATATATATATATATATATATAGGATAAAAGAATTATTTTTAAAATCAAAAAATTCAAATTCAAATAACTTTGTCACATGATAGTTAACAACTAGTCACCATTCTAGTTGCAAATTAGGTAGTTGCAAACCCTTGTTAATGTGACAAGGGCTATGCAAATGATTAATAGATGAAAGCATAATATTAGTTGATTGTATATTTCATCTTTCGGAGTATGCTAACATCATGTCATTGTTAGCATTGTGATTAGTTATTGAGTGCAAGTATATTTATGCAAGTAAAGGAATTTTTAATTGTATGAATTATTTAAGGCAAGATGACAAGATGAATTGAAAACATAGAAGAAAGGGAGAATAAAAGGATATCAATGGAAAAATATGAGAAGAATGAAGAGGATGGGGAGGAAAGTGTACAAATGAGAAGAACATTTTTAAAAAAAGAGATGAGAAGTGTGTACTTGTTGAGTGCATGAGCTACATGAATCAACTTTATTCATAGTTTAGGTGTTAAGGTAAAGACCCCTTTAGCCATTACAATTAGTAAGTAGGTGTTAGGATTTTTCACATTGTGTACCATACCTCTTGGTGTGGATGGACCATTATATTTGTGCACTATACAAAACCACCTAGAAACTCAAGTCTACATTCCTTCAAGTTCCAAGATGACAATTGTGTCCAGATATGATCCCCAGGTGTACATAAGAATGTAAACAGCACAATGGAAGCAGCCTTCTGACGCGATGCAGCCCATTTGTCTATGTAACCATTCACGTAAATTGAAACATACTACCTGAATGATAGAGTTTGTATATTTTTAGACAACTTTTCAAAAGCCTCTCAAACGAACACAATTGAAAAATACTACCTAAATCATAGAGTTTGGGAGGCTTTTAATTCTGGTAACTTCTGAATTTCATGGCAGTGTGTCCCCCAGGTTTGCCAATTCAATCATAAAAATATTCCATCTAGCAGCAGCTTCAGACATCAGCAGTCGAGTCCTCACAAAAAGGAAGCAGCAATAAACCTTAAAAAATCGTCAAAGTTTTACTTTCAGGATACACAGTTCAAATAATGTGGTTAGAAAACCAAGCAATCAACAAGATCACAGATGGACAAGATCATGTCTACCCACCTGGGGATTCTCAATGTAGACTAGATTTTACTAAATTCCAAGAGCACCCACCACCTGCCTGCTACTAGAGTACCACCTGTTACATGTTACAGTATATTTTGTAAAATTGAGACAGTATCTGATTCAGTTTTTGCACTAACAAGTAGTTCTTCAAGATTATCAACAGGTCCAAAGACTTTTGTGGTACACAACAAACATCAATGACACTGATGATGGTCATGCTTGTGATGATGCTTCTCATGCTTCTCAGCTTTGTGCATTGTGTGAGCCTCGTGATGCTCATATAGCGCATACCCACCAAGTCCCAGAGTTGCTGCCTCAGCAGCTTGTGCTTCCATGTGATGTCTCTGAGCATGCGCAGGATCCACTTTCTCTTCATGTTTTTCGTGCTGTTGCAAAAATAAAAGAAAAGACCAGTAATCTGTCAGAAACTATTGATCAATCGACTGAGAAGAAGACCACACAAAATTCTTGACCTAATTAGCGTGTCTTTCCATTAGGCAGCTGTGATCAGAGTTACACTCCAAATGGAAAGTCACTGACATAGGGCCTTGTTTCTTGCTGTGAGGACACACTGTTTCCACTGGAGAGCCGCAAATGCATTAAAACTATCGAATTAATCATGTTAACTAGGAAGTCTGGGAACTCATGTTCTTATGAAAAAAAGGAGAAATGTGACTGTATGGTGAATCGAACTTAGACTCCCAGCTCTCATAGCTCCTGCAATTGTTCAATGTTTGACCGGTAGCGCTAGGAGATGGCAGTGAGCACAACTAGTTCAAAAAACATAATGGAAAGCTGCTATGATCATAGCAGCCTAATGGAAAGATGGCCTTAGTCTACAGTTAGTTAGTGCTTTCAAAGGAGCAGAGTACTGCACTCCTGGAAACAAGAGAATGTGCCATTGGGCCGTGAATCTTTTTGTCAATGAGAAGAAGAATTGCAGATTTTTAGTAAGTATGATAAACTCACAGCAGCAAAAACCGCAGTTCCCAAAGCTCCCATTTCAGCCCTATGTTCATTCTGTTTATGCCTGTGCTCTTCCGCCTGCAGATTCTGATACTGCTGATCTGGGTACATGCCTGGAGCACCACCCAACCCTTGAACCGGCCGCATCATCATCTCTGGATTTCCGCCATAGTACGGCCCTGGGGCCGGGTAGTAAGGGCCGGCTGGGGGTGCAGCTCCATAGCCAGGCGCGAGAGGGTAGTAAGCTGGAGCACCAGCAGCTTGTCTTTGATGACCACGGTCATGAAGGCGCGACATCGTCGATGCTCACGATTTATCCACTCTAGAATCACAAGTAGTCTTGCTGAATGTTCTCCACTCCTCTCTTCCCTTCGCTCGATCTTTCTGTCAGTCAGTGTCCTTCCAGAAAAAAAACCAAGCAACCAATCCCGTGTTCTCTCTCTCTCTCTCTCTCTCTCTCTCAAACAACAAGGAGAGAAATCCTTGCCCCCGAGTGTAAGTAGGTCAAATTCTCCAAACTCGACCTCCTTTGAAATTTTGGCTAATTCCTCTTGTGGATGAATTGGCAACTTCGAAGACTAGAATCAAATCAGAAAGCTGAGGAGCTTGAGTGATTAGATAATGATGAACTAGATGTAAAAACAACCAATTTATAGTGCTTGATGCGAAATGCTGTACTCTCTAAGGGGATGTCCACGGAAGTTGTGGAAACAAGGGTCTGCGGTCGATGATCACGTCAGATGCGCGCAACACGGACGTAAGTAACGCAGAAGCGGCAGCAACACCTCCATCGCAACTCCCTACACAACACGCTTCCAACTTCCAACTTCCAGTCTTTTTCTTTTTCTTTTTCAAATTTGTGAGGGCGGTGGAGTTGGCCATTATTCATAAGAGGATTTAGCCAAATTTGGCTACAAGTCAGAGAGGAAAGTAAAAAAAGTTTAAGAATCATGCTACGTTTAGGTGACGTGGTAGTACCTATTGTGAACATATGGCAATTCGAAAAAAAACTTCCTCTTAATGAGGCCTTTTAGTATTGGAGGATTGGTTTGATTCATGACAATGTTATATTATCTTGTAACATAGCACACTTTTTCAACCTAATATTTTATGGTCTTTTTGGGTATTGTTACACTTTTTTTATTAAATTATGATAATACTATGTATGTGTTAAAAGCAATGTTTACATTAAAAAATAAACAACTTGATCTGTTGCAATGTGACTATCCCACAACAATCTGTACCCCATTGCCTCTCTACTCAAGAGATAGCAAAGGTACCTACAATGGAGATACTTACCAAAACTGAATAAAAGGATTGTTTAAAGAATCAAACTAGTCAAATGTTGTGATAAAATATCGTGGCTCTATGCAACGTGTCACATTGATGCCCAAATGAAACTCATTAAGGGTATTTATTGTCTATCTTCGGTTATACTCACCAATAGGCAAGCTAATGACAACTTTCAACATTGATACTTTGATCTAGGCAATCAAAGATAGCTAGTTCTTATAGAAGGACTAAACTTCACATAAGTCGAAGATAATTAGGCTAATTCACAAAAACCTTTGTAACCTAAAATTTATATTGATCAATAATGGATGGGATGATCGAAAGTATCCTTAATTTTGGCACATCATTTTTCATTCTAGAGGATGTGGATGTGAGCAATGAGGGTCTAAAAGAGGATTTTTATTTGTACAATCATGCTTTGTTTGCTATGTTTATATTTTTTAAGTTTTCGAAAACGATAACATTGTTGTTGAATTACATGGTGGTGCTTGTTCTAATGTCAAATTTTGGTGTGTGGTGTGTGTTGTTGATTTTTGTATGTTGTGGAGTTTTGCTTTTGATGCAAAAGGGTAATGGAGAGCTAGTGGTTGGTTTTATGAATGTGGTGGCAATGGGAATGCGGATTTGGTGGTGAATTTAAAGAGAATGTTGTGGAACTAAGGAAGCAAATCTTCCTAAGAGAAAAAATATGTTTTGTGTGTTTTGTGTTTTCCATCTATTGTTTTTAGAATTACATGTAAAGGACATATTTTTAAGGGAGACTAAATGACACACTCCCAACCCTTGACGAACTCAAATGTGAGTCCAAGTGAAAGACAGTGGAAGAGGGAGGAGTCGGGACACGCTCCCAAGCTCACAACACTTCTAGGGGTGGAGGGGCGTGTTGGAGCTCCGGGGGACTAGGAAGAATTGACAAGCTTACTCACTCACACGGACCTGCACACATCCCACACAAAGTGGTTAGTGCGTAGTTAGAGCACCTTTAGTGCTAGGACGATCCACAAGCAACACGGATACACAAGACTCACCACGGCCCGGACTTGGGGGAAGCCACCACCCTCCCCCTTATAGTATACTCTGCACCTCTCCATGGGGCCCACATCCAAATGGCTTTTCTCTCCCGGGAGTCCCGAAATCGCGCCAACTTGGACTCCTGCGACTTTGGAACCCCATAACTTTGCGAGCAAACCTCAGATCGAAGTGCGGTCTAAAGAAAAGTTGTAGCTCTCGTTGAGAGCTTTCCAACGGTATGTGGCACATTGTCTACAGCCAAGTAAATCGGGTCGATTCTTGACTTTTTCTGGTCAAAAGTTAAACTGGCAATTCGACTCCCGGCCCTTCTTTTGGCTATAACTTGTGTTTCAGATGTCTAAATGAGCAATGCAAGCTCATTTTAGACATTTACGTTCCAAGAGCTTTTTGATGATATAAAGAACGCCACAAGACATTGAAATTTGACCCCTCAAATCGCTCTCTAAAGTTTTGAAAGTCCTCTGGGCCTCCGTCTCCCCAAAGTGGGAGTTGCCTTGGGAGTGTGAAGGTTCTCTCCCTCACACTTTCCTACACTCCCGGGAGTATGTGATGTAATTCCCGGGCTTCTTCTTGGCCTGCGCCCTTGCAACCCCTTTTGCCTTGGTCGCGAGCCCAAAGTTAGGGTTGCGACACTAAAATGTAATTTAAAACTAGTGAGGTTCATCAACTTTACTTTCATTGTGTCACTAGAACCTAAATTTTTTTGGACAATGCTCATAATAAAACATTTGATGTGGAGGCGAGGAAATGATGAAATATTTTAAGGAATGTGGAATAGACTAAAATATTGGTTAAATGTTGGGGTGTTTAAGAAATGTGCTTATGATTTGTCAAGGATCTATCACTTGTTTGTTTACAAGTTGTGACAATACGTGTGTCTTGTCTTTTCAAAACCAAGGATGTTGTGAATGTTATGGTTGAAGAAATTGTTTTGGGAAATTGGGGACATAAACATCTAGCATCACCAAATTGAGTTTCTAAAGAAAGGATGTTGTGTAAGTTCTACCATGTAATTAAATCTCTAGGGTTGGTGTTTAGAACAAGTGACTAGGAAAGGTTTAGTATGTTTTAAATCAATTTTTTTTTAAAAAATCCATGAAGGATCTTATCATTAACACTTAACGTATTGACTTATTTAGGGCTCCAAGTTTAGAAAACACCTAGAACTTGGAATCTACTTGTGTTCTAATCCATTTATGCACAAGGATTTTGTTCATGTTTCAGTTTTTATATGTAAGGGTTCATTCTTTTTGGATTTTTGACTTTTTTTTTTGGTTACACACCAATTATAGAAAGGAAGCTAACATGTGCAAGAGGGTTCAAGAAAGATAAAATGGACCAAAAAAGTAGGTATCACAATGCAAAAATTGGGGTTTACCTAAAAATCAACTCCAAATCATTTATTCAAATAAATAATGTAATTTTTTTAGTGTACTCCATTTCAATTATAGTTGCGATTGATTTCCAAATTTGAAATGAAGTATTTATGTTTTTCATGGTACCTATAATGGGGTAATTACAAGCTAAAGTGAACCAATTTTTGACGAGAGGTGTTTTTAATAATATTTTTTTATAGTCTATTTTGATTGTGATAACAATGTCACATTGTTGAATCACACCCATGTTTGAAGTTTAAAAATCATCTTTGTTAAAAGTCGCTATTGGTTGCTCATTAATATGCCATCTCAAGACACAATATTTGTGAAAAATGTTTTAAAATTTTACAGAATTCATGTTGCAATGGACTTCATTGTATTCTTTAAATTTTGGTGTTCCTAACATTGCCACAAACTTCATACCATTTTGAAATTGTTTGGATACCTCTATTTTGAATTATTTGTAACATTTATCAATTTTAGATATTGATAAATGGACTAAACATTACAAACCATGATTATGGTGGGTCCATTTACAATTTTTTTATGCATTGTTACATAGAAGGTCAAACACATCAAAAGTCTCCCATTTGGTGCAAAACATTAACTTTTGAATAATTAAAAATATTCAACCTAACTAGATTATGTAAAAATTAGTTGAATTTGTTTTGATAAAATTCAAAAAAACACTTGACATGGGACACATTATCATTTAAGGGTGCAAAAAAATTTGACATGTTGCATAAAATGTGAATCACTTTAGCTTGCAACTACCCAAAGTAATAATTCCAACTTAGGTTGTTAGTTATTTTTTAAATTAAAAAACCAAGTACTTGAGTTTGTTTTGCAATTAGATTATTTTTTCTTGTATTAATATGAATAAAGGGAATGTTTTAAACATGTTAGTCATGTCCACAACTTATGTCTTCGCCATGAAATTTTTCCCCAAGCCCTGAATAGATGATGAATATTGGGGGATATTTTTGGGTAATTTTGAATTCAAATGGAATGGACAAAAAAGTTATGAAATGTTAGAAGCAAAATAGAGGGCCCCATGAACTCAACTAGTTGGTCCCTTTTAGGGCCTAGAGTGGAGGTACGCCTAACACCCAACTTTATGAAAGGTATTCATATTTTTCCCCTTTCAATTGTTGGGTCTTTTTTTTTCTTTTTTCTACCAAGTAAATCGGATGTGCAATGCATGGTCATAGTCAAGAAGGAACAAAACAAAATTTTGTTTCAAAACCCTTTTAAATTGATGTTCAATAAATATAATAAACAATGCAAAGTGGGTGAAGGGCATCTCAATTCATATTTTTATAAAAAAATCAAAATTTTATAAGTTGTGTAATGATTCTACAAGTAATGTTTGTTTTAATATTATGGTTGGTTTTGGAAATTGAAACACCAAAATCCAATTAACACTCATTGGGATTTGGATTTCCTATTGTTGATTTTATTAGTTAGATGTGGGTACATCTCATATTAATTCCTAAAAATTTTAAACTTTGAAAAAATCATGAGCAAATAAAAGTTTAAATGAATTTTTTTAATATCTATATACATGAAGGTAAATTATATGTTTGTTTTGTTCCAATGGTTCATGAAACCAAGGTCATAATGACACAATGAAAGCTACTAAATTTACCATTATTCCAGTCAATTGGGATTTTTGTAAGAAATTACATCTTTAAAATTTTTTAAAATATAAGTCAACCTAGGATTTGAACCTAGAAAACTAGGCCCAATTTGTGCATTGAGTGGAAAGGAGATTGGTAAAACCAATCAAAAAAATTACACATGGTGCATACTAAATTACAATGATACATGTGTTAGTATTTCAATTTACACAATGTTCACATTTTCTAAAACCATGGCAACGTAGGTTGTATGTTCGAAGGTTGAAAATTCTTAACAATTTTCAAATTTTTCCAAATTGTGACTCTAGATAGCATTACATACATTAATCCTCGTGCAAAAGATTCATGAATACTTATCATCACGTTGATTGATATTATTGCACCTTGAGATTTGTGCCCTATAATTGCATAACCTAACATTAAAAGAAGTAATGTTTTGTAAAAGTGTCTTTGAGAATCATATTTGTTTTGAATTGTTTTCCAAACTATTTACACATCCTTATGGATTGAGTGCAATGAAAATGCTACAAACATTATTTTTTAATCAAACTCCAACTTTGTTATGATTCTATTAGTTCCATTTGTAGCACCAACTTTTAAATCAATGTTTTCAGTCAGCATAACCAATGCTCCTAATGCAACATGTTGCATGTGATTGATTCTTTTATTATTCAACCAAGATTGAATGTGTTCAACATTCCTTTCATTTGTTCCCAATTGAATAGCATAAATTTGGTCAATTGGAAATTTCTTGTGAAGAATCAAATCGTTGTAATAATCAACTTCCTTCCAATGTGTTCAAAATATTGTTGTTTTGTCATCAATGTATTGTTCTACTAGATCTTCATCAATGTAGTATTTGCTCAAACTAATGAAATTTCTTCTTCCATTGGTGTTTGACAACAAATTATGTTAAAAAAATAACAATATATGGATCTTCAACATGTCTTATTGAAATTTTCAAAGTATGATATGTTGTAAAATTCCCATCAATCGCATTATAAACATAATGTTTTTGGCAATATTTTTTTGTGTCTCCGAGATGGCAATGACATATTGCTAGAAGTTGTTAATGATTGCCCACCAAAATCATTAACTTAGAATGATATGGTTCATTTGTATCAATTTGCCATAGTCTAGTTTCAATATTTTGCAACAATGTATTCGTCATCATTGACATTTCATCAATAATGATGATGTCAACTTCTTTGAAAATTTGAAATTCAACACTTAATTCTTGTAATGGCCAAACATATCCTTTACATTGTATATGAAATGTGTTGTGGACAGTTGAAGCTTTTGAACTAAACCTTGCTGCTACACATCATGTTGTTGTAGTAAGGATAACTTTTTTTTTTCAATAACATATAGTATTTGGTCAAATATTGAATGAAAAATGTCTTCCCATTACCAAGAGTTCTTGACACAAAATATGTTAACAAATAATGAATATGCATAGCTATAATAATAATTGACTATAAAATTTAATAAATATGCATAATATTTTGTAAAATTTGTGTTTTGTAATATAAATATAAATATTAATTACCATAATATATGAATCAAACATGCAATAAAAATATGCATAACATCTGGATGGTAGTTATTTTAATATTTGAAATGAAATAAAATAAAATAAGTCATGTACCTAAAATGACATGCAAACCATTTGTTTTAAAACAAATATGTTGAATATATGCATTTGTTGATGTGACAAAATTTTATTTTCCAAAAAATCACCAACATCATGTATCCAATAATTTGGATCAACTAGACCAATTTGTGATCCAACACATGTAACATCAATATTGATATTGATTGGTAAATTTTGTGAATTCTCAAAAGGATGTTTGTCCAAAAGCTTATTGTATCTCTAATTTTGCTTCTCATCATCATATAAGTTTACTTCCCATATTTAGATATGAAGTCTTGCAAACAATTAAAAGTTTTCACAATACCACAAACAAAACATTCATGATTATATGATTCTACTAGATTTGTGGGAGATATCAATTTGTGTTCTTTAAAAAAAACAACATTGTTTAACAATATGTTGAAAAAAAATGGTTCAACATGTTTGCCAGGATTGAAATCTCCCAACCACATTAAGTGTTCATTTATATAAGAAAAATCCTAATTTTTCTTTGCCCAAAACATGTCTTCTTCTTCAATTTTTGTTGTTGTGGAGAAAATTATTTCCAATACTTTGTAGATGTGTATTGGGCCATGTTAGAAGGTTGCGCATAATATATATCAATGGGATGAAATCTAAGTGTCTTGGATTTAGTCACCATTTTTGTACACAAGTTTGGCAGTTTTGAATCAACATACTTTACATTAACACTTTTTGATATGATTGAAATTTGTAAACACAAGAGGCGTGCTTTAGTTAGAAATACAGGTTTGGCTATTGTTGTTGCTGAAATCAATTGAAGTTGCAAAGGGGTTGCATCAACCAATCCCAAACTTTTTACACTAACGTCATCCAATTTAATAGTGCCTTGTGATTCACATTTCATAACATATTTCAAAAAATAATATGACCAATATGAAGATGTGATTTGTTGAATGTTCATATGTGCACCCCACAACATCAATGTAATACAATGATAAGGCATCACATTTTGATCTTCATATTGTGGATGATAATATTGCCACTTAGTTCATAAGTAGTTAAAACAAGTCAAAAACCATGTGAATATTTCAAACAATGATTAAATTTTTAATACTTAAATATCCACTAAAATGTGAATATCATGTTTAAAATGTAAAATTATGTTAAATGAAAAGTTTAATTGTCATGGAATTGATATCATATTAAAATTCATGTTTTAAAAACGTATAGATAATTTTTGAACTTGAATAATCAAGTGTTCAAAATGAGAAGAATTTTGCAAAGATAAGATTAGGGTCTCTCTTAATAGTAAATATTTTTGATTGCACAAATATAAAAATGATAATAACCGATTAATTAACTCAAAAATCACTTAGTTGATTTGAATTTTTTTAACCCACCTTTACGTGATTAGATGTTGAGCTGCATGTTGTTTGGCAAATATAGTAGTGGGAAATCCTTATTTGCAAGTTCCAATGTGCTTATTTGTTTTGCATCGTGAACCACATTGATGCATTTGTTTTCGTTCCACTAACTTAAACAATGTCATATCATGTTCATTGTCTAGCAATATGAATTTTCCAGACTATTCATCGATAGTAGCAAATACCGTAGCAATTATTTCATTCATGATTCGATCAACATCAATGTCATTTATCCATAATACGATGTGTGCATGTATAGAACCTAGGTGAAAGTACAATGTGAATTTAGACAGTTTTGGATTATTGTTAACATAAATGGGATGTACCATAAAATGAACACATATTTAATAAAACTAAAAAGTATAATTACTTCAATGAAAATAATGATTATATTATTCGACTTGTGGTTGATTATTATTGTACTAAGGTTTTCCAACAAGTTATGCAACATTAAACTTGTTATAAATTGGATGTAATATGTGAATGTGTTTTGACGATGAGATTTGACAAGGTTTCAAGCTCTATGTTGTTGGATTTAAGTGTCTAATAAATGATTGTATCAAAATGTACTTGTTTAGTATTTTGTTCATATTAAATTAATTATGCTTTCACCACCAAAAACATAGGTTGACATGAAAGCTTGCAACCTTGCACAAAATAATGCCACACATTCAATTGGGCAATCCTTCCAAGAAAATGTGTTATTAAAAAACATAGCAAGATCTTTAATGTCTTCAATTTCTTTCCATCTCAAAAGTGATGTTTCATTAGAAGTCAAAGTAAAGAAAAATGGGGCATTCCAAATTTCTCCACCATCACTAATAATTATTTGAATTGGGTATGGTGCCATTGTGATGTTAATGGAATAGAAGGTGGTAGCTTGAACTTCATAATATTTTTGAGAACATCAATTTCTAACCATTGAAGATGTTGGTGTTTTAATCTTTGTACATCCTTCTCCAAGTATGGTGGATATAATGTAAAAAGAAAATATTGTAGACAATTTTTGCTTCAAATAAGGCAATAAACCACCAATTCCATCATATGCCCCACATCCATGTGGAAATAGGAATGGGAATAATGCTTTTTCAAATGACATGTTCATGTTGGATTGGGGCACATGCCATCTTCTCGAACGAATAACCTTTTAATTTTGAAAGGTTTGTCATTGTTACGCATAGTTAATTCTCCAATTTCAAACGCATCATTAAAATTGTGAGGAATTCTAGGATGCATGTTAAAAAGCAGTGACAAATTTTGAATGAAAGGTTCCACATCCATACTTGAAAAAGGCCTTTCATTAGTACTAGTTTTTGCAAGTATTTCTTCTACAATTGAAGAAAATAAAACACATAATCCACGAGTTAGATTTGGTTTCTCAATATTGGTGATGTATTTTTATATAAGTGGATTTGAAGACAAATTTTGGTGCAAAAGATCTTTAAGGGCCAAATTAACATCTTTGGATGTATTACTTGGTTGAAACTTGGAATTCCAATAGAATAAAGGATTGTCAAGTAACCCAGATAGTTGTATTTGGCCATGCATGAATCCATATTTTGTTGTTCAATTTTCATTGATATATCAATAAATGAAAAAAGTTGAAGATCCAACGAATTGTTAACAAGGATTTGTTTCATATAATCCATGCTTTGAAATACAACATATTTGATTTATTCTAGTTGTTCATAGAATTTAAAACATGTTTTACATACATACATACACATTCAAACCATCATTAGCGGTTGTGTCAAATAGAACCTAGCTACTCATCATACATATGTACAAGTTGTTTACATAATATCAATGAAAATAAAGTTGCTTTATGTCGAGTACTGAAAAAAAATTTTAAAAAAAAAATCATTCCATTGCTCCAAAAATTAACACAATTAAAAGAAAATATTATTTCACCATGTCTTGTTTTTGCTCAAATTTATAAGTTGTATGGTTATGGGCAATATAGGATGCATGGTAGTGTTATTAATGTCCTTATAGACATGAATCATACTCACACAATACAACCATGTTTACCACATAATGATGCAAGAATAGGTTGAAAGTAGATTTTTGAGTTCATGGGGTCTCCATCTTGCTTCTAACATTTCATAACTTCTTGTCCATTCCATTTCAACTTTAAAATTAACCAAGAATATCCCCTAATTATCATCATATATTAAAGAGTGTGAACAAATTTCACAATGAAAACATAAGTTGTGGACATGATTAACATGTTTAAAACATTCCCCACATTTAGATCAATACAAGAAATATAAATTTACTTGCAAAACAACCTCAAGTATTTGATTTTTTTATAAAAAAATAAACCCAACAACCCAAGTTGGAATTCCTTGCCTTAATAGTTAACATGACCCACATTTTAGGTAACATGTCAAAATTTTCTACACCCCTTGGATGATAATGTGTCCCATGTCAAAGGTTTTTTGAATTTTATAGAAAGGGATTCAAATATATGATTTTTATGTAATCTGGTTAGGTGGAATATTTTTATTATTAAAAAATTAACGTTTTGCACCAAATGGGGGACTTTTTAATTTGTGCGACCTTCTATATAACAATACATAAACACTTGTAAATGGATTAGTTCCATAATTATGAATGTGTATATTAAATCCATTTATCAAAAAATCTTTAAATTGATAAATGTCACAAGTAATTCAAAATAAAGGTATCCAAACCATTTCAAATGGCACGAAAATTTGGAGGAATTTTAGGAGTACCAAAATCAAAAGAAAATGGTGAGGTCTATTGCAACATGAATTTTGTAAAACAAAATTCACAAACATTGTATTAAAGATTAACCACTAGTTACTTTTTAAAAAGATGATTCTTTAAACCTCAAACATGGACATCCAACAATGTGACATTGTTGTCACGATCAAAATATGCTATAATTTTTTTATAAAAAAACACCTCTTATTAAAATTGGTCCACTTTAGCTTATATTGACCCCTTTAGAAGCACCATGAAAAACATAATCATTTCATTTCAACTTTGGAAATCAATGGCAACTATTGTTGAGATGGAATGTACCAAAAAATTGAACTTGAATAAGTGTTTATTTGAATAAGTGGATTTTGGAGTTAATTTACAGGAAGACTTCAATTTTGCATTATGAAACTTATTTTTTTGTTTCATTTTATCTTGCTTGAACCACTTTGCACATGTTAGTTTCCTTTCTATAATTATGACCTACATGAAATAGTAAAAAATCTAGAAGTAATGACCCCTTACATATCCACAATGAAAACATGAACAGAATCCTTATTCATGCATTGATGATAATATGAGTAGACTCCAAGTTCTATGTTTTTATAAACTTGTAACCTTAAATAAGTCAATAGTTTAGGTGGTGATGATCATATCCTTCATGGAATTTTTTCTTTGAACATCATGGATCACCAAAATTGGGCTAAGCAAATTGAACCCTTCCTACCCATTTGATTTAAACATTGACCCTAGTAATTACATGGTACAACTTACACAACATGCTTTCTTTTGAAACTCCATTTGATGATGCTAAATGCTCATGTGCTATTCTTCCCAAAATAACCTCTTCAACCACAATGTCCTTGGCTTTGAAAAGACAACACACAAGTATTATCACAACCCATAAATAATCTAGTGATAAATCCTTCACAAATCACTCGCACATTTTTTAAACACCCCAACATCTAACCAATGTTTTAGCCTTTTCCGTATTCCTTAAAATTCTTTGTCACCTCCTAACCACACACCAAATATTTTCTTATCAGCATTGTTAAAACCTTCATAGGTTTTAGCGACAAAATATAAATAAAGTGAAAGGATCTAATTAGTTCTAAATTGCATTATAGTTTACTTTAGAAAACATATCCTTTACTTGCAATGTTAAAAGCAACATGTCAGAAACACAAAGCACATAAAATTTAATTTTGTTCTTATAAAATCTACTTCCTTAACTCCACAATGTTTTTTAAAAATTCATCATTAGATCTACTTTCTTACCACCAGCACATTTGTATAACCAACCACCAACTTTCCATTACACTTGTCCCTCAAGAAAAAAATTTCACAACATATAAAAATCTACACACAAAATTTAGTAGTAGAACACGTGCCACCATGCAGTTTAACAACAATGTCATCATTGTCAGAAACTTACAAAAGATAGATATAACAAACAAAACATGATTATACAAAGGAAACATCCTATAGAACAAAAAATGACTTATTGAAAATAAAATGATTTTTTATTAGTCCATACATCATTGATGAGTACTAATTTTAGGTTGCAAGAGCTTTATGAATTAACCTACTTATCTTTGACCCATGTGAAATTTAGTCCCTTTAAGAGGATTAGATATCTTTGATCACTAAAATCAAATATCAATGTCAAAAGTTGCCATTAGCTTGATTATGGGTTATACTTGGTGAAAGACACTAAATATCCCTAATGAGTTTCATTTGGGTGTTAATGTGACACATTGCACATAGCCACATTATTTTATCACAAGACTAGGTTTATTGATTTGTTTATTTAAATTAAAAATAACACTCCTTTTATTGGCCATATATTATGTTGGGAATCATTATAAATTGTAATAGCCTCAAGAGATTTTGGCACCTAGAAATTAGGTGAGATGATTCATCTTAATTTAAGTTGTAAAATGATTTACATTCATCTTTTAACATTTTGTGTTCTCCACCACCTCCTCAAATGTGCACCTAGCCTTAAATGACAATTTCATCAATCCATAACCCACAAAACTACATATGAAATACCTAAATGGTTAAGAACACCCATCATATGCAAAAAGTCATGGAATTCTTTCAAAATGTGACAATGTGATTGAAAACATTCAAATACACATGTCATGATAGGTCTTTGTTTCTTTATTTTAAATGTTGAGCATACTAAACCTTGAATATTAAGGATAAATATATATTTAACATGTTTCCCTACCCTTGGCAATTTTACCAAAGGTTTTATTATGTGGATTCTTAGTAAGCTTTGGAAATTTTTGATTTTGAATGAATTCTCATTCATTGTCATTTATGCATCCATATCCTTCTACAATTCAACCTTCCTTTCTTGTTCTTAGTTGTGATCGTGTTATCCAAATTATCTTCCCTTTTATTGCTTTCATGAAGGTTCAATCAAAACTAAGGTGCATTCTAATCTCCAACAACCCACAACACGGTAACAACTCAGCAAGTGCTTAACATTCCCAAAACCTCCTTCCCCAATGTTTTATTTCCTTTTTCCCAAGGTTCAAATAATGACCAAAAAAAAAACCTTCCCCCCCCCCCCTTTGGGTTTTTCTCCTCTCCTCCTTCTCACTTTCTTCCATGCAGGTATATGTTGTCCCCTCCGTGCTTGCCACCATCCTGCCTCATTTTTTCACCTTAATAGCAATAGGTTGACCTATGTCTTTCCCTTCATTTTGTCACGACCTTTGCCCTTACCCCTATGTCTCGTTTCACATCCACAAAGAGACACCTAGAACAAGTGCACATTTTGCACATTAACCAACTTAAAGATGAAACAAATTTTGGGTTGAATAACCTAAAAAGTTGTGAAGCTCCCCTGAACCCCAAACACTATTAATTATTACCTTTCTATGTACATACAATCTATATTACAAAATCTATATACAAAATTGTCCCCTATATACAATCCATAAGATTTAAATGTCCAAAATGATCAAGGTTCAAACCCCTTAGTTGTCCAAAGTTAACTTTTCTTACTTAAAATGTTCAATTAGCTTAGAAATTCATTGACTAACTCATTCTACCTAGAACCTACCCAAAAATTAACTTGTCCTAACTAGAATGTCAAATTAGCTTAGAATTTCAATAACTAACTCATTCTACTTGGAACCTATCCAAAACTAGGTTGTCCTTTGTAGAAGATCTAGTTAGCTTAGAATTAAAATGAATAACTAATTTTTGTGGAATTCTGGCTAATCCAAGATACCCACTAAATATCCTTGCTAGACATGAAATTTTTTGCAAATGTAAAAAGTAAAAATGAAAAGGGAACATTTGATCATTTTCTTTTAAGAAAAATGTCATTAGATCTCCAAAATTTATAAATCATCTTGCGACATTTTTTTTGTTGGTTTTGGTTTGGTAGCAATTCTTTCAATGTTTAAATAGGTTCCTAGAAATTGTTGCCATTTAATGTGAGATCCCTTTTGGGTTCCTCATAACTAATGTGATGTTAAAAAATGAAAATAACAATAAGGACAAATTCTCTTTTGCAACAAGATGATGATGTACATTTAAATTTTAAATTTTTTTATGTTTCCCCTAATTATGACCAATTTACCATACAATATCCATTCTTGATATTAAATGAATGGAAAGGCAATTGTGTATAACACACATGTTCAATGTTGGAAGTATGTTGATTGTAGGTACCTTCACCTCTCTTGAGTTGAGAGGTGATGGGTAGAGAAACATTGTGGGAGAGTCACATATTAATTACAACAGATCAAGTTGTTTATTATGTTTTTTATATAAACATTGTCTTAATACATACAAAGTAAGGTCATAATTCAATAAAAATAAGTGTAACATTACCCAAAAAAAAAAAAAAACATAAAATTTTAAGTTGAAAACATAAGCCATGTTGCAAGTTGTCATGAATCAAACCAATCCTCCAATACTGAAGGCCAATATAATAGAGATCAAAATACTCCATATAAATAGTTCTAATAATTCGCCACATTATGAGGATTTTTTTTGAAATTGCCATATCTTCACAATAGTTTCTACCATAAAAAATGTAGCACAATTATTAGAACTTTTTTTACTTTCCTCTCTGACCTTTAGCCAAATTTGGCTAAATCCTCTTGTGAATAATGGCCAACTCCACCGCCCTCACAAATTTGAAAAAGAAAACAAAAAAAAGACTGGAAGTTGGAAGCGTGTTGTGTAGGGAGTTGCGGTGGAGGTGTTACTGCTGCTTCTGCGTTACTTACGTCCGTGTTGCGCGCATCTGACGTGATCGTCCTCACACCCTTTGTTTGCACAACTTCCGCGGACATCCTCTTGGAGACTACCGCATTTCGCATCAAGCACTATAAATTGGTTGATTTTACATCTAGTTCATCATTATCTAATCACTCAAGCTCCTCAGCTTTCTGATTTGATTCCAATCTTCCAGGTTGCCGATTCATCCACAAGAGAAATTAGCCAAAATTTCAAAGGAGGTCGAGTTTGGAGAATTTGACCTACTTACACTCGGGGGCAAGGATTTGTCTCCTTGTTGTTTGAGAGAGAGAGAGAGAGAGAACACGGGATTGGTTGCTTGGTTTTTTTTTGAAGGACACTGACTGACAAAAAGATCGAGCTAAGGGAAGAGAGGAGTGGAAAACATTCAGCAAAACTACTTGTGATTCTAGAGTGCATAAATCGTGAGCATCGACGATGTCGTGCCTTCATAACCGTCGTCATCAAAGACAAGCTGCGCGTGCTCCAGCTTACTACCCTCTCGTGCCTGGCTATGGAGCTGCACCCCCAGCTGGCCCTTACTACCCGGCCCCAGGGCCGTACTATGGCGGAAATCCAGAGATGATGATGCCGCCGGTTCAAGGGTTGGGTGGTGCTCGGGGGATGTACCCAGATCAGCAGTATCAGAATCTGCAGGCGGAAGAGCACAGGCATAAACAGAATGAACATAGGGCTGAAATGGGAGCTTTGGGAACTGCGGCTTTTGCTGCTGTGAGTTTATCATCCTTACTACTGATCTGCAATTCTTCTTCTCATGGACAAAAAGGTTCACGGCCCAATGGCACGTTCTCTTGTTTCCAGGAGTCTAGTATTCTGTTCCTTTGAAAACACTAACTGTAGACTAACAGCATCTTTCCATTAGGCTGCTGTGAACACAGATTTTGTGATCGCAGCCGCTTTTCATCATGTTTTTTGAACTAGTTGTGCTCACAGCCCTCTCCCAGCACTACCGGTCAAACATTGAGCAATTGCAGCAGCAGCTGTGAGAGCTGGGAGTCTAACTCTGATTCACCAAACAGTCACATCTCTCCTTCATAAGAACATGAGTTCCCAGACTTCCTAACATGATTAATTACATATTTTCAATGCATTTGCTGCTTTCCAATGCAAATCAGTCTCTCCTAACAGCAAGAATGTCAGTCTTTCCATTAGGCTGCTGTGTTTACTGTGATCAGAGAAACAGACCCTGATTAGGTCAAGAATTCTGTATGGTGGTCTTCTCAGTTTATTGATCAATAGTTTCTGACAGATTACTGGTCTTCTCTTTGTATTTTTTGCAACAGTACGAAAAACATCAAGAGAAAGTGGATCCTGCACATGCTCAGAGACATCACATGGAAGTACAAGCTGCTGAGGCAGCAACTCTGGGACTTGGTGTGTATGCCCTACATGAGCATCATGAGGCTCACAAAATGCACAAAGCTGAGAAGCATGAGAGGCATCACAACAAGAATGACCGTCATCATCGTCATTGATCTTTCTTGGGTAGCACAAAAGTCTTTGAACCCCTTGTTGATGATCTTGAAGAACTTCTTGTTAGTGCAAAAACTGAATCAGATACCTTGTCAATTTTACAGAACATATTGTAGGATGTACCAGGTGGTACTCTAGTAGCAGGCAGGTGGTGGGTGCTCTTGGAATTTAGTAATTTCCAGTCTACATTTAGGATCCCCAAGTGGGTAGGCATGATCTTGTCCATAGGTGGTCATCTTGTTGATTGCGTGGTTTTCTAACCACATTATTCACACTGTGTATTGTGAAAGTAGAACTTTGATGATTTTGTAAAGGTTTATTCCTCCTTTCTCTCTTGGGAGGACTCCAACTGCTGATTGTCTGAAGCTGCTGTTAGAGACTATATTGGGGCCTTGGTGTGATTCATATTAATTAGATCATGGGTGCACTCACAACTTTTTCTTTTTGTTAAAGGAATTCCTCTTTCCGAAGCTGTTGGTCACAATATTTGGCCAAGGCTATGGCAGGGGCAGAAATTTTTGGGGGACATAGTAGGGTGTTTTCACAATTCAATTGGCAACCTGGGGACATGCGGCCACAGCACCAACCAGCACACCGTCTACTGGATGCCCCTTATTACTCAGTTGTGGATGGACCTCAACTGAGTTAATATTTGGTTTCACCCTGGTGGCCAATTTTGTAGGAAATAGGTCTCTGATATTGGCAGATAGATGGGAAAATAGGTAAGGGTTTACTTAGGTAAGCGCTGTTTTGACTATCTAAGTATTACAGACCTGCTTCTGTGTTGTTAGTAGATGTGTAGAAGGAAAAAGAAACTGAGCTAACCACTATGGTTAGCTCGGGAACTGGGTGTATATTTCAATTGAGTTCATTTGAGTTTGAGAGGCTTCTAAAAATTTGTCTAAAAATATTCAACTCTACCATTCAGGTACTGTAATTGGCATGTGGAGCCACACAAAAAAGCCTATGCAAAGTAACAACATGACATAATAGATCACATATAAAGTTATCAATTTTCTACTCCAGAAAATCCGGGTGCAAAAGATCAACTAACTTCTACCTATTTCAAAACTTAGCATTGAGGGCATATTACTTGTGCATCTGAAGGTTGCAATTTGTGAGGGAAAGATAAACAGCAAACATCCAGAGTGTGGCCACTAACCTATGCTACTCCCAAATACATACCAGTTAACAATCAAAAGACCACATGGATCCAATTTAAATTAAAACAAACCAAAGCCCAGAACATAGTTTGAAAGTGACTCATTCTAGCATATCACCACCATGTTGATACCTGACTGAATATTTATATTCTAATTATGCAAAGGGTAGCATAGAGTGCAAAATGTAACCTATGCCTTGAGAAACCTTAATTGGGGAGAGGGGGACACACCAAAGGCAACTCTAGAACTTTTGCGGCCCTATTCCACACAATGGAAACACGCAAATGAAAAACAAAATGCACATAACCTGATATGGGTGCATCACATTTCAACCATGTTGGTGTGATGAAATAAAAACATGCATAAGCATCCTACCAAAAAATTGCTTTTTACCTTTGTGGCAGTCTTCTTGCTCCAAGACTTGTGCTTCCAGTGTTATTTCATGTGTTGTGCACGCCCTTCCTCATGAATATTTGGCTTCTCCAACCCAATGACTACTTTGATTCTTTCTTCTTGTGTAGCCACCATAGTTGATTAAGCTTTTATATGACTTTGTAATTGGCATGTGGACCCTGAAGGTGACTAGAGCCACGTATTAAACGACAATCATTAGTTACTTTTGCAAAAAATGATTCTTTAATCCTTGAACATGGGCATCCAGCAATGTGACATTGTTGTCATCATCAAAATACATTATAAAAAAATAATATTATGAAGACCTCTTGTGTCAAAAGTGGAAATACCAATAGGTGCCATGGCAAAAATAGATGTTATGTCAACACCAATTAAAGTGCAATGTAAAAAGGTCAATAGTATAGATTGCAATATAATAAAATCACCAACCTTAAACATTACTTAGAAAGTAAGATTGGCTATTAGTTTCACATAAACAATTATGGCGATTGATGTAAGCAATTATTGTGTCAACAACATCATTTTTGTTTGTCATTTTCAAGCAACAAAATGAATAAGGAAAGTTCTTGGAAAATTGCAATGTCTTGTAAGAGAAAAAGAAATTTGAAAATAGGAATAAAAGAGAATTAGAACTCACAAAAAATTGAACATTGAACCATACAAGTGTGATCTTCAAAATGTCGCCCACCAACATTGCCATTTTCTCCAACATTATAGGGTGGGAACAATTGGATGAAGTTTTTAGAAGAGCAGTGTAAACTAGGCAAGACATCAAGGCTTGATTTCATCAATTATGGAAGCTAGGTATAAATGTAGGAACATAATCATCACAACCTATGATTATTCCAATCTTGGAAGATTGAAGGAAAAAGCACAACAACAAAAAGTATACGAATCTAGAAATGAGGAAGAGGAACCACAAAATTCACAACCTTCAAAGTTTGCAATTTCATGTTCATCCCATTTTCAATTCAATAAAACTAGACCATGTCATAAATCCATGGCCATTGGAAATGTTAAGGCAAGAAAGTAGCTTGGGTGTTGGCCAAAGATATGAATACATATGTTTAACCCTTTAAAATAAAGCTATGAACTTGAATTGGAATATATAATTACTTAAATTAACGTGGGGTTAACATCAACAAACTGGGTTAATAAAATAGGTTTAGTAGCGTTGTTTCAAATGGAGGCGAAACATCCTAAACATGAAAGTATGGCAAAATTTTCAATACTTGGAAGGAAAATAATGAAGTCTTTGCAATAATTTTAATCTTTATACACAAAATTGCTAACAAAAATTCAAAAAAAACTTCACAACTTACAACATTTCTCAATGAACATAGAATTATTCACAACCACATTTGAAACAATGCAACAAAGGAGAATTTACACTCCCTATTTATTGAGAATTAAATTAATGTTTGAGTTACAACAAACAAGATCAGTCTAGAAAGCAAATTGTATACACATTTACAAAGAATTTTATAATTTTCCATTCCATGGCAAGTTTTTTCTATTCCTTTCTATTCCAAAAGTCATGTCTTCAAAAAATGTTTTTTTGCCAAAGTTCTACAACCTCTCTAAGGTTTCCATGTCCACATCTAACATCCTAATCATGCAAAAGTCATTTGAAATTCAAATTATGCACATCATATCAAATTGAATTCTAATGTATGTCTTGTAACTTGCCTATGTCATTAACAAGTGACCATTTGTAACATAGGTTTCACATGGTGGAATTACTACCATGCCTAATGTCACCTATCCAATGTGGTATGAAGTGATCCCATTGTACCTATCCATGGAACCTAATTTGAACCAAAAACTTGTTAGTGGAAGTAGAGGAGCCAATCTTTTAAATTTCAAAAATACACCATGTTTAGTTTTAGGGTATGTTTATCAAGCACATGTTCAACCTAATGTACCACCTACATACCCTACACACTATTGTTGTACTATTCCAACAAGTTCATTATCAAACTAAAGTGTGGATTCAATCATAGGATTTTGTGACGACAACCACTATTGAACCACATATTATAGAAAAAGACAAATGGTGAGGGTTTGGTCAATCAATTTGTGGAAGGGATTCCTTTTCGATAATTGTCGAACACATGATCACCTAGAAACTCATATAGAGGAGGATCATTAAAGGGGGGATCATTTGGTGTGAATCCACCTGATGGAAATTTACTTGATGAATTGCCATACAACCCACAAATGTAGATGGCCAACACCAAACAAATGTTTATACCACCTTGGTATCATCCTATGTTGCACAACTTATACCTAAACAACCAATTAAGTTACCTTATAAGAGATTGCAATATCCAACTTATGTGAAAGATTTTGACTGAAATGTTCATATCAAAATGTTCAAAAAAGCCATCAAGATAAACATAAAGACCAACAAAGTGAACAATATTAACTTGTTTGGTTCTACACTGAAAAATAATATTTCAAAGTGCCATAAGGTGAAATTTTTTGTTCAAGATCATCTAAATTGCGCCTTTGAAGAATTAGAATAAACTTTCGAATAAACAATTCCAAATGGTGAATAATGATGAGGAGGTTTACATATAATTTTGAAACAAAAAGCAACAAATTACTAGACAAATGAAGGTTTATTATGAACAATTGTTAAAGCTAGTCAATTATTTACAAGTTAAAATAACTGATGTGTTTAAAGTAAGATTATTACATACCTAAAATATTATAATTAGTATAAAAAAAATACCTTAATAAAACGTAAAAAATCTAGTGTGGTTTGTTAAGAGAGTGGACCATTGAATTTAAAATACAATGTTTTATTAACCACATTTCAAACCAATGCAATTATTAATGCAACTAGTTTGAACCATGTGCCTGATGCACAGGTGTGTATGTATTTGACGGTACATATTACAAAATTACAACTACAAACTACATTTCCAAAACCTGTCTATATACCACATTCTGCATGTATTCATCGGGACCCTGGCCGTTGAAAATCTTGATGTTTGCAATGCTTGTGACCCGTTGTGACCCATGAAATAGCAACATACAGCCGACCATGGTAAAAGACCAGAGATGACAAAATATCAAAATCTTGGGGGTGGCCCCCCCTTGGGGCCAGGCATGTTTTTCCTAGATAGCGACACATGCGCAAGGGGGGTTATTTATTTCTGCCAGGGTTTTCTTCCATGTATGATGCCATCCATGGATGGATGGACGGGTCATGTGAAAAAACTTCACGAAAAATGACTACAACGTCCTTTACTACATGTAATGGTATTTGTAGCAGTCAAACCAACTTCTCATTATGAGAAAACATGTCATATAATAAAAACCTATCAAAGAATAAAAACACTTTTCATGTCAAGAACCATAGTTAAACCTGTAAAACTTGTAATAGGAGTCATAATGCAACAGGTTAGACCAACAAAGACATTTATTAAATATTCTTGTATTATTTGTTCATCTTTAGGACATAGTTTAAAAATTGCCTTAGGAAAGTTCAGATGCAAAACATGTTTAAAAATAAACTGGTTATGACTGCTTCAACAATATCAACAACTTTTCATTGGATAATGTATTTGTCAATGCGGTACATGTTGTTATCCAAAGCATGGCACCATTTCCTTCAAATGGCAATGTAGGCTTTCCACATTGCTCAGAAAAGAGTACCTTTGTTAGGTCATGCTAACTTTGTGGAAGCTCAGGCAACTGCGGGAGCAGCACATACTCCATCAAGTCTTGAGAATAATCTGCTAGAAATTGAATAAACATAAAACAAAAAAATTGGTCAAGAATTGAGGAGATGGGATAAAATACCATATAAAAACACTGCAAAAATAACTTAAGGAGGATGAGATATAGGAGTTTTCCTAGCTTTACACAATCCAAGGAACCAAACAGACCAAGAAACATCAACCAAGCAAGGATTTCCTTCACCAACTTGTTGTACCAAGCTATTGTGGTGTCCAGATTTCATGAACAGAAGTTTCCACTGTCCCAGCTGGAGTTCTTGATAGAGCAACACACTTGAAGATTGAACGAACCCCTTGCCAAATGCCTTGACAACTATGTCCACCATACTAGGTCCACTACAGTTCTTCCTTGATAGGGTGGGAGTTATATACTACAGAACAACTGCAAGTGTTGCCCACAAACCAGCTAAAAGTCCTTGTTCTATGATATGAGAATGACAGAATCACAATTTCATTGGCGAATAGTGAAGAGCTGGTTTTGAGTTGTTCAGCAGAACTTCAGATGCCGTCATCAACACAACAGACTTTGCTCTGTCATGAAAGAGCTAATTTAAACCATGCATCCAAGACAGCCAGTTCAAATTATTCAAGGCAGCATTGACCACAAAACCAAAGAAACTCCCATACTTGTCTTGCACTAGTTTTCAACTGTTTTCAAGAAGATTTGGACCAGGTTTAAAGAAATGCCCTTAAGCTGATTCCTCCACAACAGCTCAAAGCTGAACTTGAACAAGGATAATAGATGCACATTTTGCAAGTCATGACAAATCAAACAATTAGTTGATCATCCTTCCTCTTAGGCAGAGGGGGAGAGAGAGAGAGAGAGATGCTCCAAAGTTACAGTGGTTCACATCCCATGTTCCTATCTTTCTTCACTACCACCTAAGAAATGATTTTAAATGCTCAAACATCAGGTTGGTTTTTTCACTTCCTCTCCTTCAACTATCCCTACCCAATTAGCAATGGCATCACAAATCCAATCACCATATCTTAATTCCTCTCCTTCAAGTGTCCCTGCCCAATTAGCAATGGCATCAAAAATCCAATCATCATATCCTAAAAAACATGAAACACAGGTAGCCAACCAGTTCCAGGACATAAGGTGTTCTGGACACAAAGAGACCTGTTGTGTTTTAAACACAAGTCTACTTCAATGAGGAGTATATGCTACCCATTTAAGCATATACTCTTCATTGAAGTATGATTGGATTTGTGATGTCTTGCTAATTGGGTAGGGACAGTTGAAGGAAACGAAGTGCATAAACCAACCTGATGTTTGGAACATTCAAATCATTTCTTAGGTGGAGTAAAGAGAGATAGGAACAGGGGATGTGAACCACTGTAGCTTTGGAGTAGCTCTTTCTTTTGCAAAAAATATAAGCACAGGTAGCCAACCAATTCCAGGACAAAAGGTATTTGGACACAAAGAGACCTGTTATCTTTCAAACATAGGTCTACCTCAATGAGGAGTATATGCTACCCATTTAAGCATTATGTAAGAGTAATTCGAAGTATTGCCATCAAGCAAAATATTATGTAGGATTTAATATGAACACTTTTTTTTAATGATACAGTTGGGTCCAACAATATGAGTGAAAGCTAATGCAAGTGAATTCAGAGGTTTAACCTTTTGGGATGTGTTCAAAAATTCTTATTTGATCATGGTTTTGTCTACATTAAAAAACAAAAAAACAAAGACAAGTAACGACAAACCTACAGAACAGGATCTGACAGCCAAGGATCACTTAATGCCATCGCTGCAGTGCATTTCTTAGATCTAAGCCTCCTGATAAACTGCAGAGCAAATTCTGAAATCTCACTCATCCAATGCACATCCTTTTCGAGGAGTCTGCCAAGTTGATACATATCTGACATGGGCGTGTAGAAGCTGCCCTCCAACACCTCAATGCTCCACCCTCTAAAATATTGAAATCCTTCTGGCATTTGGAAAGGAGAAGCTGCTACTGATTCCAGGTCAATTAGCATGAATTGCTCCTGTGATACCTGCACAACATTAGGGAGTCGGACATCCCTGTGAACGAGGCTTGCCTCATGGAGGACAGACAGTGCTTCACACACATTTTTTGCCATCATCATAATACTTTGCTCACATTTCAAAATGGGTGCATGTCCAAGAGGACTTATCTCGACTGTGTAGGTTCCTGTGCGACTTATGTAGTCGTCTGATCTTTTGCCCACTAATTGTGGAAGGGAGGGACATCTTTCTCCAGCTTTGTAAGCCCACAGTATCACATCCAATCCAGTCATCAATTCCCTACAAAAACTGTTGAAGTTGTTGATGGACTTCCTAACTCTATCAGGGAAGAAATATATTTTCCTGTCTCCTACAATATCCACAGTGAACATAGCATGGTGGCCTGGTACCTCCGGGACCAAGTCTATCATTTTCTTGATTAACTGATATGCGTAGCCAATGCTTAGCAGAAACTTGCAGCAACCAACATCAGTTGAGAGGTCAAGCGTTGGACCAACTCTTCTCACCAGGCCACTCTTACCAATGGAAAGCCATTGGAATTCTGAACCTGCCGCTATGTACCCCAGAATGAATTGTAATTCTTCGTAAAACATGGTGGAAAGTGGTCTCACCTTTGCTCTAAGATCACCTTCAGCATCAGAAAGGCTGGAAAGCTTGTCTTCACCAATAAGGAAGGTGCATCCAGATGCGGTAAGAAGGGTATTAGGTCTTGACCTTTCTTTCGTAGAACTGGAACAACTACTAGCTGTTGTTTCATTACAATTGAAGAAGAACTGGTATGTGAATTCGTACGGGCTATAGGACTTGCATAGTTCAAAGAGATCCACCAGGAAGCCTACAATGCGAGCCGCTGCAGGGCCAAAAGAGAGACTCAGAGCGCATGTCAACATAGCAGGGACAGCCGAATCATCTGCTTTGATCAGAAACCTCTCTGTCACATTAGGCTTCTTAAGAAACCTCTCATGATACATCCTCCTATTTACAGGAAGCTTTCCATGCTTCTCAGGGAACAATACATTTGCAAGGTCATAGTCATGTTGTGGGAGTGTGGTTAGCCCTGGCATCAGCATATGCTTGATCCATTCTTCAGAGCGATCCTTACCTGGTAGAAACAACAGAGATGGAACAAAAATTTAGGTCAGAACTTAAAATGATTGGAAAACATGCCAAAGAGCTGGCTATGCATTTGCAGAATAATCATGTGCACAAGTATCAACGGAGATCAGAATTGACGTCAATGTTTATGATCCTTGATATTGTACCATGCTCTTGTGGTGTCAAGACTGCACGAGCAGGAGTTTCTTCTGTACCAGGTGGACTGAATGACTTGATGAGAACGTCCACCACACCAGGTCGGGTAGGAAGAATTCTGTCCAAGGAATCCTTAGAGGCTGCTGCAAGTGCAGTTTCTGTATCATACCCCGCATCCACCAACTTCTTGATATCATCACCTCTGAATTTCGCACATGGACATCTCTCCTCCAAGACTTGGCGAAGCGCGTTGCACTCGCTATCCTCGTCCATCAGGCAACGAAGAAAAAAAGGAGTTGCAAGAAAAACAAAGGAAAAGTGGAAAAATGAAAGCAAGCCCTAGCGCCTGCACAACTACAGAACAAACTACCTTCCTTCATACATAGATTTGATGATCAAAGTTTTAGTTAATACAGGTCCTACATTGTAATTTACGAAAGAAAAAACAAAATTTGGTGACAACAGACACAAAAACAGTTTGTTGTCAACAATGATCGTCTTGTGTGCTAGGTGCCCTAAAGCTAAAATTGGAAGGATTAGGGTGAAGCCTTTTTTTGTCACACATATTTCTTGTCATTCTAGTGTCAGAAAGAAAACATTGAATGCAGAGAATAGCAAAATCACCACCAAAAAGATAAACAATTTCCACATGCTCACCATGTCGTTCCTTTTGAGTGTGAAGTATCTTGACGAGTTTGATTTTTTTCCACCAACTAAAGAAAGAGTTCTTGCTAGGGCAGAGACAATCAATGTGCATGTTGAGTTCGTTTTAGAGCATTTGAGAGAGGAAGTCAGAAGAAAACTTCCGTTGTTGTTTTTGTTGAATTCTGAAGAAGAAAGTGAACCAGTGTTGAAAGAAGAATTGAGCTTGCTAAAGTGCTTTTTAGTATAAAATCTAATCAACATCTGACCAAGAGGAGGTGACACATTCACAGAATTGAGTGTTCCCTGTGTCACCCATGTCCAACTTTTCCTACAAGTCAGGTACTTCTAGTTTGTCTATTACACATTTGCCATAGAAGTTGAGAGTTTCACTAACACATTATGGCAAACAAAGACAAAGGATACAAAACTTCCAAGGAGCTAGATATTGAGAGCTTTGCTAGGTATTTGGGAGAAACTAGTAAAATCCCAAGAATGGATGAAGTACAGCCCAATTAGAAAGCAAGTATTGGATCCAATTTTCTGCCATTTTGCAGGCAGTGCATTAACAAAAAACAGGTAGTGCCTTCTAACAATAAAAATGCCTTGACAATCAGGAATGCATAGTTCCCACAAATTGGTGTTTAATTTTTGTTACTTGCTTGGGAGTTGAATTGAACAATTCTAAGAAGAATGTTGAAGTTGGAGCCAAGGAGAACGGTTGTGGAACAAGCCCTCCAATTGACAGCTCACTTTGAAAGTGATTTCCACTAGTTTCTGAATCATGAAAAGACATGGATTCTGGTGATGAGACTAATGAAGATGAAGATGAAGCAGAGGACATGACTCAATCTTTCTATCAACAGGAGCTGGAAAAATTCATAAGAGAGAAATGTATTGGAGTTTGTACAACACCTATTTGATCATCAAGTGAATGAATGCAAGTTGACTCGTGACTTCAAGCACAGAGTCAACCAGTGAGTCCAATTCCCTGTAGATTATGCAAAAGGAATTGGTGAAGAAGAAACTGAGAACTTGAGGTCCTTCAGTGCCTAAGTCACCACCAAGTAGACCACAATCTCCTCCATGGTAACTGCTGAGATTGAGATGAAACTAGTGGTGCAAGTTGCTACACATGAAGAACAAGCACAACAACAGTAGGTGATCACTCAAACCTTACAGCAACTGAGTAGTAATCAGCTGAACATGAACCAGTTATGGTCCAACCGGAGCAGGTGTCACTAGAACAACTAGTTTTGGAGCATGAGCTTCCAGAAGCAAGTCTTATTGTTCAACTTGAACAAATAGAGTCTAAGGATCCTTCTACTTCTGTCAACTCACTTCACAAACCAGGACCATACAATTTGCTGGTTGAGTTGAAGGAAAGGTTGAACAAGTGTAGGTAGAAGTGCTGAACCTACTACACCTATTCAATTTCCAATTAGATTGGATATATACTTCATGACTTTTCAACCATGGAGGAGGATAAGTTTCTAGAGTAGGTAGTAACATTTTTTCAATAACCTGCGGTGCATCCCAACACATTGCACAGCAGTTGTTGTAGCAATTGTTTGAATGAAGTGTTACTAAAGACCTTATTAATCATGATAACACTTGAGTATAAGGGAAACCCTTGATGAATATATTATCACAATCTATAGTTTGGAGGATATACCATCAAGGAGAAGGATCAGGTCATTCAGGATCCGAGATCACACTTGGAGCTCAAGCAACAATTGCACAAGAATTTGCAGCAGCAGAAATAGGAGAATGAGCAGCTTCAGGTTGAGTGAGATAATTTCAAGAGTGAGAAAGATGATCTATGGATGAATGAGGATGGTAGCCATAATTTGCATGCCAAAACTTAAGAGGAATTGAGTGTACCTATTTCAAATGCATGTGGTCTTATAGGGATTTTATGCCAAGTTTCCATCAGTGCATTCACCTTTGTGCCATCTTGATCAATGTTCTTTCTTGTTTGAAATTTTGTCAAAATACAAAAATATTATTAAAGCTCAAACCCCTACTAAGGTTTTTTTTTTCAATTTAAAAAAACACTTGCCAAAAATCAGGGTTTTGAATTGGGCTCACTTGAGTAAAGGCTTGCTCTTGTAAGTTACCAAACAATAACAAGATTACATTGTTATTTTATTGTCTTACTTGTTCTATTGCCATTCAATGCTAAATCCTTTTTGAGATGCTAGCCAATGACACAACATTAAAAAAATGAAAAAAAACATTGATCCTAATATGCAGTAAAATGGTGATTTAATTAAATTGTTAATGAATGCTCCATGTTTGTATGAAATTCATAGTTATAATTTGGATGATATTATGTTTGGCTAAATGATTTATTTCATTTCTTATGTTTTAAAGTTATTTATATGAAGAAGTGCAGATTTTTTTTTGTTAACTAGTCTTTCACAACAATTGCAAGGTAAAATCACCCACCACAGATTTAGATTTACCATTGACACATATCTTATTCATTTTTATTTCATTTTTTGAGCAATCTTCATGACCATGGGTGTGTTATGTGAAGGTCTACAATACCTTTTTGAATTCTAAAGGCAAAGGAATGATAAGAGGAAAGACAAAGAGGACAAGCTATCCAAATCACAAAATACTTGAAAAAATAAATTAGGCCCTTCACTTTCAAAACCCATTTTTTCTCCTTTTCGATTTGTTTTGAGCCATCTAAAAAGCTATGGGTGCATCAATTGGAGCTTTAGAAAACCTCTTTCAACTCCAAAAATAACATAGTAATGTCCGAAGGTTTTTAGTTCCAAATTACAAATTGTTATACCACATCACCAAACATTGACCTCTTTACTTTGGGACCCTATATTTTCCGCATTTCTTGTTTCTTTTTGGTGATTTTCATGGTTGCAAGTGCATCAAGTGGGTCTTTACAATATCTCTTTGAATTTCAAAGGCAATTCAAAGGAAGGTTCATAATTGTAAATAAATTATATATTAAGTGTTCAATCATTAGCCTCTCTACCCTTTGCTTTGACATGCCCACCCAATTGGCAATTAGGAAAGCTACATCCATTAGATGTAGTTTCCTTTCCAATTTCAATTGCAATTTCCATTCTACGTGCACACATGAATGGTGCTTATTAGTGTCCTGCATTATTTTTGGTGCTTTTTGAACCATCCAGTCAGAATTAAGATTGGTTACATTCATATAATAATGAACTAAAATAAAACTTGGTCGAAACAAACCATTGTAGTTAATAACTTTTGGTTCTTTTGTTGCACATGACAAGCCTTTTGATAATACACATATGTACCAAACATTTCTAGCAAAGGTTTTGTTCTAACTAGCAACATTTTTAAAAACACAAATTTACAACTAATATAAACCAAAACAAAACAAAAATGTTGAAGATCTTGCATACACAAGCATATTCAATGGACCACTAAAACAATGCCATTTTAGGGTCATTACACCTCCCATGCAACCTACATTCAATTAGGTTTGCTTTTTCCAAATGTTGTGATGTTATTAAACCTAAAAAACCTCAAGAAAAATATTGCATTGGTATTGTTGAGGCAAAAGTGGGAATGAGAAATAAAAATTGAATTCAAGGATTAAAGGGGTTTCAACAAACAAAAATTGCTTGTACTATGCATAATTTCCTTGCCTCATGATGGGGCCACCAAATGAATACACTTCTTGTTTGGCACTTTTCAAACAAAAGATGTGGCAAGAAAAAACATACTTCGTGGACTGATAACCATACATCTTCTCTAAGCTCTAGGGCAAGAGTTCATGGAGTGACAATAGTTAAATGGATGGTAAAAAGGAATGAAAATCCAATGCCACTTGGATAGAGGCGGGAAACAACAAAAGTTTCGAAATAATGCAATGTGCAACAAAAAATGATAACAGATGATGTTATAACTTAATTGTACTCACTTTTGAACAATTTTACGTACTAAAATTATGAGAGCATATGATATACTAACTCAATATGATAATGTACTGACTTTTTGCATAACGGTAGTGTGCAAAAACTACTATAGCATGTATGATTTAATATCTCAATAATGTACTTACAATTGCATATGTAACGTGTCCTTGTTTTTGATCTTATGTTCTCAATAATCAAGTTAAGATGGAGCTTAAATGAATGTTGTTAATGAAAACTCAAAGACCCATTGAATGATATAAAGTGGATATAATGAACTAAATAGTTCAGTTCATGTTTATTTTTTTGGGTGGATACACCATTCCAGATTTTCCTAACAAATTTGTCTTTTGCTAAGTTTTGATTTAATTAGAGATTCTAAACTTGGACAAATCATGGATGTGAAGTGTCAAATGTTGTTAGTTATTCCAAGGAATGTGAACACTGGAAACCTTGACGATACAAATCTTATGAGAAATCTGCAAGAGTCCCAATGAAAAAAAGCATGATATTATCCGAATGACATCATTTGCTTCTTCGATTCATTAGAGTTAGGGTACACCTAATGCGCTGGCTAGAAGAATTGGACACAAAATGATCAAAAGGCCTTATCAATCTCATCACCTTCGCATTCTGTAACTGTGCTACTTTTCCTAAACTACTCTCTACCTGGTCAAGGCAATAGTTTGCTTTCTCAATGTAACTACAGAACTGGCCCTGCTTGTAAGGCCCATTCCACCTAGGAACCCATCAAGCCCAGAAGGGTGTAATGCCATTTCATCAGGTGGCAACACAAGCAAGCCAAGTACGGTATAACACCATTGCATCAGTTGACATCAGACACCAAAAGAAGGATATGATAACAATGAGGTCCATCTCTGTCAGAAATTATGTAACCAGAACTCAAAACAATTTATAGTTAAAGTGTAGGGTGAAGGCAGGGCTGGAGGGGGTTATGGTGTTTTCAGGCTTAAGTTTCTAACACCAGAAACCACACAATCTTCCCCTCGATGTTACCTCTTATTCGGGCTTTCTGTACAGGAGAAGGGGTCTATATCTTGAAACCCTTCTGAGACTTTTGAGGTGGAAAATCACATAAGGGACAAAATATAGGAACCTTAGCTTGTGTAATTGCCTATTTCAAGAATAATTGAGAAGAAGAAGAAGAAGAAGAAGAAGAAGAGTCAACAAGTTAGTGAAGAGCGAGTGTAAAAACATTGCTCTGTCCAAATTAATAGAGATGCCAATCCACAGCACATCTTGACAACAAAACTTGTATGAGTCCAATAGTTGAACATTAGAACAAACATTTGACTATGGAGTTTCTACACACATTAATAACATTAAATTCCCAAATCTTCCCACACATAAAAATCCCCAACACCCACACCTCTCTAGTTTGTACAGTTTCCCTCTTGACTTGTACAAAATACTGGGGGGGGGGGGGGGGGGGGAAACAAAGAACTAGGTACTCACTAGGTACTACTCACTAGATACTCATTTTGTGCAATTTCAGTTCTGGGTGCTGCTCTTGATTTGGCATTTGTGGGATTGTGCTTTCTTCCAATATCTGCTACCCACCCCTCTACATCTCACAGTTAAATACATAGAAAAACACAGTGTTCTTTGATTGTTGTTACCCTCTTCAAACTGTTGAATGTTGGAGCAGCATGTTTTGAGAATTACCAGAACTGAATGAAGGCAGGGACAACACTATACAGTCTAAATGAGTTGTATATGTTTGAAGCTTTGGGCTATAGACAGAATGCAACCTCTTGTCAAATCTTGTGCGCCAGATCTTGACCTCAGCTGCCTCCAATGTACATTCCTGCAGTGATAATGATAGCAATCTCTCTAGAAATGAAGCTTATGTACAACGCTCAGAACCAGTAGACAAAATTTCACCTCAGATCCACATTCATGTAAAGCTCCTTCAGTGATTATGATGATAGTAATCTCTCTCGAAATGAAGGTTGCATGCAGAACCAGTATACAAAATTTCGCCTCCGATCCACATTCATGTGAAGCTCCTTCAGTGATTATGATGATAGTAATCTCTCTCGAAAGGAAGGTTGTGTGCAAAACATTTGCGACCCATGATGTACAAAAAAAATCCACCACTTCAGCTTCTGACCCACATTCATGAAGAAGCTCCCTCAGTGATGATGATAGCAATATCTCTTGAAATGAAGGTTGTGAAAAACATTTATAACCCATTTACAACAAAAATCCGCCACTTGAGCTTTTCCCACAGCTTCCCACTCGCATTTCATGCGGAGCTCCTCCCCTCGCCCCTCGCCTCACCCACCCACCCAGAACTCCAACAAATTCTTGGGCTTGAAGGAATGTCTTTATCAAAGCTGGTGAGTGCATTACTGCAAGTCTTCTGCAATCTATGGAGTCTTGGGTTGATCCGTACCAAATGGGAAGTTGAAAGGAGATGGCGAAGATGGAGCTTGTGGTCGAGAATACTGCTGGAATGGGCTATGGACATGAGAGCCAGGTGGTAGTGAAGACGAAGTGTAATTGCCTCTGGGCGTAAAAGAGCTCGACAAAGTTGCAGTCTGCCGACTTGATGGACCAAAGAATGTTTGCGTGCGCATAGGAGGAGGTCGTCGCAGAGAAGAAGTGCTGTCTGAAGCTAACAAATTCAAGGAGAGGGGGTTTCCTTGCTCGCCGGGCCGTTGTTCTTGTTGTTTCGGAGGAGAAAGCGTGATTTGATGGAAGAGTGGCGACATGGTGGATGTCGGTGACGCAGGCTGCTGCTCCTCACTCCGGCTGCTTGTCGTAGTGTAGCTGGATTGTGATGTTCTCCGTCCGGTGGAAGTTCGCGAACTAAGCGCAGTTGACGCCGCAGCTACTTGCAAGAGCATTTTCAATCCCATTTTGTTCAATGTCCACGCCGTGTTTATCACATTCCCAACGGCGCCTAAACTATCTTGCACAACTTTGCCTGCATCAAGGCCGAACTTCTGTTGCACAAGATCGGTGCCCACTACACTGGTCACTCCGTAAACAGATTTTCCTGCCGTCTCCACTGCTTCCACAACTTTAGCAAACGCGTCAACGCTTGCTACCGCCACTTCATTTGCCCCTCCTGACTCCGGAGTACTGCTGCTGCTGATAGTAGTAGTAGCGTTTACATCAAGACCGAGACTGCCTGCAACGTGACCTGTTGCACTAATGGCGCCTTTGAGAAGAGTCCTGGACATCATCTTGGCCACTGCGGACATACGACGCGCTTGCTGCATGCGTTTCAACATGCGTGGACTCATCATAGCTTCCGGGGGGCCTCCTCCTTCCGCCGCCGCTGCACCGGATGCTCCAGGTCCTACCTGACTTCTCACGAACGAGCTGCCCTGCTGAATGCCCAGAGACGCCCACTGTCCTCCCATCACAATACTGTCCGCCACTATGCTTGATGTGCTGCAGATCTGCCGAGCAATTCTCGAACTCAGCGTCTCCACGTCTGGTGCCACGGCCGTCCAATACTCGGCAACACCTCGACTTCCTCCGCCGTTTATCTCAGGAATGAGCTGCTCTGCTGGGACACAAGGATAGAGAGAGAGATTGAAGTCAGCACGGTCTATATCAGGAAAGAGTTACGTGGATTCCGAGCAGAGTTTTTGTAGTGGTATGCGAACAAAAATCGGATTCAGATCTTCAACAACACTGTGATTTACCTGCGAACTTTGCTACCATTTCTTGATGCACTTCGAAGGTGCAGAACTGATCCATGACTCCTTCTAACTGCTCAATCACGTGCTCCGGAGTGTCATTCGGAAAGAGAATCCCATATATCAAGCCAGGCAGAGCAAATGTGTAGCGACGGTTCCAAACTTTCAACACCGGTGCATCTTTGCCAACCGGCCACTGCACTTCGCCGACGGCCGCAACAACCGCTGCCAGTGGACTATGTGCCTGCTTCAGCAAGCGCAAGGAGAAATCGCCGCACTGCATCAGCACGCTCTCCTCTCCATCTATCAAATACAATTGCGCCCCCGCAATCTTGACCAATTCTGTCTCGCTTCCCATGGGGGGCAGAAAAAAGTTCGCCACATTACCACTGGCTGCAGTACTGGAACTGGACTCGCCTCCCATTCCAGCGGACTCTCAGAAAACCACCTCGATTACATATATTAAGAAAAAAGAACCACCTGACAAACAGGAGATCCAATATTACCAGATCAGAAAAAATCCACAACTTCCCTGAACGAAAAGACACAATACATACTAATTCACGTCAAAAGATCACGCACAACAACACGAACACAAACATTTACACTTCTTCTTCCAAACATCAAGCAAACTTTGATTGAACCAAAGATTACAAATTCGCCATCGCATAATAAGGATCGCGTCATTCAACTGTGCAAGAACTTTCTACAAGAATCACTTGCAGCAGAAAATATAGTGCTGTGTAACTGCAGTAGATTACATACCTCCGCTGGCACACACACGAACAAAACAAAGAAACAAAGAAACATAAAATCCAAGCAAAACCTTGACGACTCATAATACGCGTCAATAATATACCAAATCGTACAATCTTTAGATCAAAATGTGCAGTTTGAGGTCAAGAACCAAAATGAAACAACGAACAGACTCCACAAGAAAATTACAGTTGCGAAATGCTGCGAGAAGTGATGCTGTGTGCGTCCTCCCTGGCGATGGCGCTGCTGCTGCTGGCTGGCTGCGAGGACGAACGTTATGGAAAACCGAAGAGCAGAACACGAGGCGCTATAAACAAACAGGGGGAGGGGCGGAAATGGGAGCCAGGTTCCACGTGCCAATACTGGTTGTCACCTGGAATTGACAGAAGCTGCCTTCTTCTTCTTTTTTGCTGGCAGCGTGTCATTTTTGGTGCGAAATCGCCAAAATGCGAGAAAAAGAGTAAATATTCCGTTTTTCTGCATACAATTGCCAAATTTCCCCAACACAAAAAAAAATATTTTTTTTTGCAATATTTGGAGTCTGATTTTAATTTGGCAATATTTTTGTAAACTAGTTTGTCTAATTTCTCAGACAAGTTACTTGCCTAAAAACCTCTCAGCATTTAATCTTAAATACCTCGTGGGGTGCTAGCCAATAATCCAACATCAGAAAATTAAATTAAATATCACTGGGTCTATATAGCCACTGAATAGCAGACTAATAAATAATTAAAAAGTTCTAAAATCAAAATCAAAGTGCGTCTTCGAGATTTTCAATAGCCAGATTTCGAAAAATTATCAGATTTCTTTCTCTACATGGTTTCAAATAGGTAGCCAAATTTATATATATATGGATGTTTAAGAAATTTTAGTTAGCTTGTAGCCAAATCTGGCTAAACCTTCCTACAGATGATCACCACTTTGGGTACATTGCATCACAGAATCGTCCCCTTCGAAAAAGAAAAAGGCATGTTTTTTCTTTTTTAATTAAAAGAAGGCCTCCCCGTTTCTGTTGGCAACTTGGCTGTAGTCTTTTTTGGACACGTTGAGTTTTTTTTTTAACCCACGGTTACCGAACCTCTGACTAAGCACGGTAATACGTGCCCCGTGTTAACCGCTCATAACCAAACTGATAACCCAAATTTCATCCATAAGACCATCCCTGGGCCCCAGCTAGAATTGCCCTTCCAGAGTCCGATGAAATCATCCACGAAGGGATGGCATCTAAGGGGGGGGATGAAGCACTTATACCCGAAGTAGGACTGGTTTAATCACAAGGGGAAAAAAGAAAAGAATAAAAGCAAAGGTATCCGTAACCTTTAAGACCTCGACACGTGGTCCAATCGTCACCTGGTTTTGGGCGGTGGCACTGTGCTTCACGTGAGGATCTGCAAGCATTTTGTTGGACCCAAATCCCGGGACCTCGATCTTGGCATTTGGTTTGTTGGTTTTTTCTGGAAACCTATAGTAAGGTAGAAATTTATTTATTTTCTTGAATATTCCCAGAGGTTTTTTCAAATATTCCTTCACAAATTTTGGTTCTTTGAAAATTTTTAATTTGAAAATCTCAACATTTCTATAAATAAATTTTAATTAATGAATAATTAGTTTTGGGGTGCCTTTTAAGTTCAGAATTTTTGCAATGAGCCAATTTGATTGATTGTTTGATTGATTGAGGTATTACAATAATTTTTTTGAAAATTCCTCAATATAGAAATAATTTGCTCTAAACATAAGAACATTAAATTGCAATTTTATATATGTTTCAAGAGACCAATGTGGAGCAAAGTGAAATCCTATTAGGAACATGTTCAAGAATAAATTAAGAATTTGTAAAAAATCAAACGATAAATTTCTTAGGTCACAATTCGATGGTAGTAATTGTGAGATTTTTAATTTTCATAGGTTTGTATTATTTAAATTTTTTTAAATCTCATGTGTCTGAAAACATATATAGATTAGATGAATTATTTTCATCATACTTATTCATGTTTTAGGCCTCTTTTAAACACATGACATTCATGTTTAAATTTTTTAAAAGTATGAAAAAATAAATTTCACTCAAATTGTGACTTAGGAAGTTTATGATGGAAACACATTGAAAATAAAAAAAATCCAAGACCCCTTCCTTTCCCCAAATGAAACCAAATTGGGTCTATTGGGGTGGGGGGGGGGGGGGGCGGTGAAGGGGGAGGCGGTTTCGGAGGTATGCATGCATATGTTTGTTTCTCCTTTTTTTTTTTTTTCCCCCTTCTTTTTCAAGACAATAAAACATCGAAGAGGAGGAAGACGTACAAAATTGTGACCCCACAAAATCTGTGGAGAGGCTTATTTTTTCACACGGAGAGGATGTTCCTCCGAAAGGATTGTTGTCGCCTTGATTGTGTACCAAACTTTTTCCGTGCTTTTCAATCCAACAAATGGAGAAAGTGGGGGGGGGGCCAAAAAAAAAAGAAAATTAAATTTGGTGTTTATGTAGCAAGGTATGGTTAGGAAGCGTTCATAAACTTTTTAATATAATTTTTTTTAAAGGGACGAACTAGAACTTTGTGTCTATCTAACCTTCCGAAATGTACCACACGGCACAACAATGTATGGTTAGTTTCGATATTATTGTTCTAAAAGATTTCACACGAAAACAAGACTTTGGGGGGGGGGGGGGGAGAGGGCGGGCTATCGAGTCTAACCTTCTAACCGACTACAACCCCTCAATGCATTACAACTTTTTAATATACCCGGTGGATTTGACACGCGGCCTAGTGAACAACTCGTTGTAGCCCAATCTCACTAGGAATTTATTTTTATTTTTTTTTGGCATTTTAGTGGTGTCATCATCGGATTAGAAAACTCGACTTTATTTATCTTTCTTGGGTTCTCTACCCCCAAAAAAAATCTGGTGACTCAATCTCGTTGCTCGACATGAAAGAAATTTTTAGTGGCGGTCCCATGGACATCTGGATATTTCACAGGACCCCCTGTCTCTCTCACTTGCTCGGAAACGGAAACTCGGTCGCCTTGGGTGTCATGATGCACCCAATTTAATTGATTAATTAATAGTCATGGATTGTGACATTTTCAGGCCCCCTTATAGCAACTACTTTTAATGTTTTGTTCGACTTCACATCTTCATCCCATGTTCATCCACCATGGGATGAAAAAAAATTTCAAGGTGACCCTCTTTGGATTGGAATTTATCAAAGGTTGAAAATAAATAAATAAATAAATAAATAAAGCCTTAAATCTCCTACTACTACTAGGTATCTTTGTTGTGAAATTTTGGAAAATACATTGTCATGGCTTCAATGATTTATTGGGGGAAAAAAAACTGCTCAAATTCGAAAGAAATTTCAACAAAATCTTTTAAAATCACCACATTGTAACATACAGAATATATGGATTTTAATTTTAAAAATCCTTCCAATTTTAATAGTCAAATTTGGCTAAATCGACTTATGGATGATCACCGCCTCAGCTACATCACAAAATTGTGAAATTTTTTATTTAAAGAATTAAACTATTGTATAGTACCTTAGGCTAGTCTAATATAATACAAAAACTTTAAAAATGATTTGATGGATATTTTTCATTTCTCACAAACTCAAAATATTACATATTTAAAAATGTTTTCAGTAGATCTTTATTTGCTCCTATTTTGCCTTCATTCATTAGGGTGAGAGTGTGCAGGGCAGAATTTTGCTCAGTTTCGGGCTCGGCATTTTGGGGATGGGATTAGAACATCTCCACCCGTACTCAGTATGTCACTCTGGATAATAAAATTAAATGAGTAAGTTTAGCTGTATGTTTTTGGAAACCCCATCAATAAAACTGTAACCGGAAGTGCATATATGTGGGGGAATACTCATAACAAACCACCTGGACCAATCATTATGATTGACCAATCAGAAATACTGAGCCGCAGTCAGGTCCAATTGATTACACTCTTTTTTGGAGGTGCACAACTGTGTGTTGCGCCTTTTACCATCTGCACGAATTTGGTGCAGAAAAACCAATTTCCTGAGGTAAACCGGCACATTTTGACTTTTTCCCAATAAATTGTACTGTGTGGAGTCACATACTCAGCACCGTTGGAGATGCTCTTACACTGGCAATGCTAACCGCTAAACTTGAGTACCAAGTGTACATGTGTAATGTTATCCCCTGTTTGGGGGATATTACACTTGTAAGGCTGCCTGTGTGAAGAGGGTATTACACCTGGAGTCCCCTTGACACCTGCACTTTACAATGTTCTTACTAGTTTCAACAAGGTTATTTTAGTTCTTACAAGGTTTTAGGGTTCCCTCTTGAGGGCATTGTGTTATTGATCTCACTAAAGCTCAAGTGCTGTTATACATATAAATATATATAAATGTTGGGTGATTATCAAAAACATGAATAAACCCAAATGGTTATCAGGGTGATTCTTAGGATTCATAAACACGTGCTTCAAAAACTCAAATAACCGAGTCAGGTATATAATCGTGGCTCTCACAACAAATTAAAACAATTCAATTAAGAGGCCCTTATATCCGCCGGTTCTCTTAGGAAATTTATGGGCTCTTTTAAGGCGGTTGAAATATCTGGCATTGACGATACTCTAATATTTATAAAATTGGAACCGACAATACTTTAAAAAACATTCAAATAACCACACAACAATGATACTAATAAAAAAAAATTCTCGTCTTCCACCCCCCCAACTCCCAAAAAGGCCCAGGCAAGGCCCACCTGTTGTTGTTATGTTGCACTCCTTTTGACTGGCTTGGCTGGTTAGAAATATCATCACACCAGCTTCATGTTCAATTTCAGTTGGCCAGCCATTCTCAGACAAATAACAGGTGACATTTGGGTTGAGCTCCAGCTGTGTGGACCTCAAGCTTACAAGACGGATGGCGAGCATCTCTTTTCACACACACACACACACATAGATGCATATACACACACACACCATCCCTCAATGCCCTTTGTGAGTCTGGAAACCAAAACAAAATATCTCTCCCACTCCAAGTGGCAACTGAATAATAATGTAGATTCAGAACACATTTTACAGCCTCTTTTTTTTCTCTTCTTCTTTTTTCATGCTTTCCCACCCTTCTTGTTGGGGTTTTTTTTATTCAATTTTTTTTTCAATTTTGTTCATTTTAAAATATTTGGAATTTTTTTTCCGTAATTAGTCCAATTTTCATGCTAGGAACAAATAATTCCAATTTTTTTGGGTCATAATTTTTTTCCCAAATGAATCAATCACTGCTTCTTGTGCTTCTTTTTTTGCTCTTTTTTTTTTGGGTGCACTTTATTTCTTTTACCCATTTTTTTTCTTTTTCTTTTCCAATATGGGAATTGTTGGGGGGGGGGGGGGGGGGGGGGGAGCATGACATACTGTAGTTTTCATTTGGTTGGCAAAATGAGCATCACTCTTTTAAAAAGTCGGAGTATAGAGCATCCCAAGGGAGTATGGTGTTGTACTTAATAAGAAGAATTTTATCCAACAAAACGACAACAACAACGAGAGAAGAAAGAAAGATTCATCAGGTTTGTTGTTGTATGTTTTGGAAAAGAAGACTCAAGAATGACACGAGGAACAAATCTTTCTTTCTTTGCCCCCCCCCCCCCCCCCCCCTCCCCCTTGTTTGGAATAAGAATAGGTTGTGCACTTAACAAAAGTGTGTGTTCTCAACATCCCAAACAAACCCCTCAACCCCCCACCCCAACAAGAGCATAAACAAACAGAAAAAGCAAAGTAGAAGTTCTTGTGTGTGCAAGTGTCCAGGTGGGTGTTAGATACATAACAAAGCGTGGGTGACCTCGCCTGGGAAACGTGCAACTAAGTTTTTGGGTGAAGAAGAAAAGCAAAAAAAACAAAACACAAAAGGTGTAGATGGTGTGTTGTAAGGGAGTTGTGACCAAATAATGCCTTTGGAGCCTTGTTAGTAGTCTAGAAGGTTCGAAATCAACTTTGCATAAGTTTCATGTTTTGCCATGCAGCGACCACATTTGCGCCAAGTGTTAAAGCATTGAATACGAGTTTTGGAATTCAATTTTGGCTCTTTTCACATTCGAAACCATCCTACAACTAGTTCAACTTGGCAAGAAGGGTGGACATATAGAAGAACATGCCAAGTGTTAGCAATATATCTTGGATGAAATATTAAAAATCAAATAGTGTGAAACTCCTTTGAACTAGTAAATATGCCAATGTTAGAGATGAAATATAACTATTAAATAGTGTGAAACTTAATTTCGGCTTATAAGTATGCCCAGAACACAATGTGAAAAGAAATGATTATTTTTTATTGGCCTACGTGATGATATTCAAATGACCTCTCACTTTATATTAGAGTTTTTTTCTTGAAGTAGCATCAATACCTTGTTAATTTGGTCATCCCCTCTTTTTTGTTATTTCAAAGAAAACTTAATATTTGACAAAATAGCAAAACTTACCATGAGATTGCTCAAATTATCATGTAATGTTCAAAACATATTTTAAGCATTTTTTTAATGAGTGCTAGCTAAAAGGAGTTTGGCTCTAATTGTGACACCCAATGCAAATCAATTTAAAATTTTAATGTTCACATAATATTTTAACCTCAGTTGAACCGTAATAAAGAGTCGCATCCCTATTGTCAAGTGAAAAAAAATACTTGAACCAACACAAAATGCAATTAACTAGGCTAATATCTACTTGATTTACTACATGATCGAAACTTCTACATTGTGAGTTTTCTAAAATCCATTCTTTTCATGAACATTAGCATTGGTTTGGCTTTGAGCACACAATTTTGTCACTTTCAATTTGTAGGCCAATATTAAAGATTTATTGCAAAATTATTAGTTTTTGTATAGTTATTATTTGTTGTCAACTCCAATGTTGGGTGGGTGCACACTGAATTGGAACTCTGGTATATAAACTCGTATTGATCTTGGTGTCAAATAACCAACCAAAATTAGTACAACATAATTAGTACTCGTATGATTTGATATTTGTTACTAAGGGTCCAAAATGGGGTCACTTATGATTTGAAACATCACTGTGAAGAAGAAGAGGGAAGATTGCTGCTTTAAGTATTGTGAAGCACAATCTCATTTCATAGAAAGATGTGAAAATGAGTTCATAGAATCATTATTTTCAGCAAAGTCGTGTTTTCATTACACAAAACGGTTTGCCCCAGAAAAAAGGTTGCAAAGAACAAAGAAAAAAGTATGCAACACTAGGGAGAACACACAGACTAGAATGCTAACATTTAGTAGATGACACAAACATACAATGGAACTAAATGAAATTTGAATGAGATGGGATTTTCTTTTCTTTTTTCATTTTCCTAAGTATATAAACTATAACCATATTAAAAACTTGGTTTTTTATTAATTTCATCCCTAACACCCAAAAGACTAAACCCTAAACAGGGAAAATTTGATGGGTTTAATAATATGGAGTCCAGAGGAAAACTCCACAAAAACCCTTCAAATGTAACCCCTTGTGTCAAAGTCTTGACAAACCAAAAGAAGGAATGTCTTATGCAATTGCAGAGAAATCTCTACAACATTTTGAAGGTAAACACAACAATGAATGCAGTCATAAGCATATGAGAGTCACTCACAAAGGTGTCCCACCATGTGTCTCATCAATTTCATCACAAATGAATAGCAGTGACAAGCTACCATTACTAACCCACTGAGTTTATCAGCTCCCACAGTTGGATAAAACCCCAAGACAAACACAACAAGACATTGTGGTCATACTCTTGTGAGTGTCACTCAAAAAGTATCAGATTCTTTGCCTTCTTCATAAGTGGCAGTAGTGATGAGCTGCCTGACAGACTCCCCCACCATGTCCATGTGCTCCTCACAGTATAATAGAAATATGATCTCCTCAAAAATCTCTGTAGCCAAAAATCATATCGAGATCTGCACTGTGAATTTGTTGTCACTATTTGTGGAAGCAGCAGAAAGAATTGGGATCAGTCATGCTTAAACATGTGATCCTTTCTCCCCATCACACAAGTCTTGTGCAACCTCCTCCAGCTAGTCTTGTGTTGCTTCCAGAGTTGGCATCACTGATCACAATTCTCTTTGTAATTGAAATCCCTGCAGAGATCACCTTCCACTCATGTGAAATGAATCTCCCAACACTGATGATGTCCTGGATTTCACTGACTTGTGACACGTGGTCACACTCGAAAGCCGCTGATTTGGAGCTTATGGAAGTAGTAGTCAAAGTATGAAAATGGTGTCACAGAGCTCATTCACCAATCCAATGTGGACAATACAAGAAGCTCCATTCTTTGGATCATATGAGCTTCAAAAATGTGTTCAACCTTGTCCTCAACCCGCCCAAAAGAAACACACATTGGAAGCAAAGCCACCAGTAACAACATATCTCAGTCTCACTTTCTACTCTTTTTTTGTCCATCCAAGCTTGAACACCAACCATGAGCAACAGCAGCAGCAGTTTGCATTCAATCATCTGCAGCTGCTGCTGCTGCTGAGGACAAAGAACTCTCGATGGAACAAAAAACAAGAATGGGTGCAAGATCAAACCTGCAAGTCGAGGAAGATAGGAACTTCAGTCTCCTCCATTTTTGCCACCAACGATATACAGGCGACTGACAGAAACTGCAGCATTCAAGCATTGTCTGGCTGCAGAATAAAAACAAAAACTCCAGAGGTTTAGAAAACGGCAAAAACTCCCAATGTGCAATAGCAATCCAGCAAGATGCATGCATGCCATCACTGATACAACATTCCCGACTGGAGGAGGACTTCGTGATCAGAACTGTAAGAAACCTGCTGCTGCTTGACGCTGCTTTATACTTGCTGCTGCACAAAGAGACTAACAAGATTGAGCAAGCGATGAGGAAGGAGTATCATCATCATCATCATCATCAGTATCATCATACCCGAAGATGCTGGTGCGACGTGAGGCGATCCATGAAATTTAGAGAGAGAATGATCGTCAAAGGCGCGAAATTGCAGTACTCTTGAACCTGTTGTCAGCGAGAAACTACAATTGCGTCAGAAGCTCGCGTTCTTGCACACTTTTCTCTCTCTCTCTCTCTCTCTCTCTCTCTCTCGGGATAGCTTGCTTGCACAGGATCGGCATGACCAAAATGCTGGAGAGAGCAGCAGCACATCGTTGCATCGACGTGGGACTGACGCTCCGTGGTTCGGCAGCAGCAGAATCTCATCGTCCGATCGCAGAAGAACCGGAATGAAGCTCGACAAAGGACAACAAAAGCAGGCGGAAAGAGAATGTTGTGTGTGTGCGAGACAAAGCACAAAAAAAAACAAAATTCCAGAAGCGCAAAACGAAGGAAAGCTCTAAGTACCTCGAGCATCCAGCGGATGGCGCTCTGGCGAGCTTCGGCATTCAAGCCCAGGGATCGGTATATCCCGGAGTACTCCACTTCCGTCATGCAGTGCGCCTCCTTGCGCATCAGGAGAGAGATGGTCTCCTCATCTTCCACTGGGAAAATCCAGAAACAAAAGAGAAGGATGACGACAATCGCGCACTTTCTCCACCTCGCGTTTCTTCTCTTCTTCTTTCTTCTTCATCGCCATCGTCATCTTGGTCGTGGTTCCATAAGCCTTCATTCACATCCTCGGCACAGTGGAGGTTAGCGATGGAGAGGTTGTTAGCAATGACGCCAAGAAAAGGCGCCATCCTTGTGTGGTGTATGAGGAGGAGGAGGAGGAGGAGGAGGAGGAGGAGGATCAAACCTCAAGGAGCAGCAGTTCTCTTCTTCAGTGATCTCTGCAGGCTGTGAATCCCTGCAGGCCAAACACCTTCTTCAGCCATTGCCATCTTCTTCTCTTGCAGCTTGAGCTGTGAATTGACTCAAGATGCAAGAGAAGGTAGAAGACAAAGACGATGATGATGCCTCCTCTAGAGAAAGAGCTCAATGAACATCTCAAAGCCCCATTTGGATGTCTCCATGCTTCTGCCTCATCTCCTTCTGCTGCTGCTTCTCCTTCTCCTTCTTTTTCTTCTTCTACTGCTGGTTCTGGTACTTTTTTGCAGCAATGGCGAGTGAAATGCTCACGGGATAAGTAGCATGGAGAATCAAAAGGACGTACAAGATTGGCCAGATTGCCAGGAGCGACAAACACCTGACGTCGAGACAAAAGCCATCTCTGATCGTCGCTGAGTGTATATACTCTCCCTCTCTAAGAGAGTCTCTGAGAGAGGGCGGGTCGAACGTTTCTAGGGTTTTCCTATTGCTGTCCGTGATGATCATCATAATCAGATTGAGTAGAGAATTTTTTGCTGTTGCAATTGTTGTTGCTGCTGTTGTTGCAATAGATTTTTTTTTCCTGATTGAGCTTCGACGCTTTAGGCCGTGCAAAATCAGTCACATGAGATTTCGTGCGGGGGATCTGGGACATGCTCCTCCTCCTCCAGAAGATCCTTACAGAAAAAAAGGAAGAAGAGGTTTTTTTTTTTTTTCTTCCAAGGATAATTCTTGAAGAAGAGAAACTCAACAAAACAATTGTGGATTTTGTTTTGCAAAGGACATGATTCAAGCTCTCAAGCAAAAAGAACTGCCTCAGAGGCCTTGGCTTTGGGTTTGTACCCTCTCACACTCCATTCTTTTGTCTGCATTTGGCTTTTTCCTTCCCCTCTTGGAATCTGCTTCTTTCTGTGCAATGGGTTTTCTCTGCAACTCTGGTGCAGCTGCAACTCTGGTGCAGAGATAGTATATGTTTCTTCAAGTCTACTTACTTCTCTGCAACTCTGGGGGAAGAACATGCTTCAAGTCTAATGTAGCTTTTGCTGTAACATCACTGATATGTGAAGTTCTGACATTTCTGATACAACCCAAGAGTAAATAGTTTGTCACACATTTCTGTTGTGGTGAGAGAGAGAGAGAGAGAGAGAGAGAGAGAGGCTGTATTCATGAGTTGTCAACAGAAGTGATCTGAGGAGGAAAGCTGTCATAGAGGTGCTATTATCACCTTTGATACAATCACAGGTACGAGAAAATGTGGAATCAAGACTTCTTTGATAGGCACTAATTTGAGCTCTACGAGTATGTGCAAGTCTGTAGCAAGCTGGTTTGAAAGCTGTTACGTCTGTTATGAGATTGTCACTTGGGACACACCATACAGTTTTGGAGCTATGGTGAGTGAGTGCCTCGTCCAAAACCTTGGAATTTTCTTGATAGCGCCTTTTGGTTTTGCCATTCCAAAAAGCTCTTGTTAGGTCTTTTTTTCAAGTCTCTTACAAGCAAGCACAAGAGATTTTCCACAGTCCACACGGTGTTAGACGACCAACAGGAATTGATTGCTGGGGTTATCAATTTTCATGTAGTTTGTAATGCCTACATTCCCATATTGAGATTATAAACACTATTGAGATCTTGTCTGAAGTTAGTTTACCAATTACATAAGAACAAAATACAAGGGAGAGAGACTGTCTTAAAGCTGAGAGGGTGTATAACTGGGTGGCATTTTTTATTCATCAAGATTTTGCTGATGTTATTTAGATTGTTGAGATCTGGTGGTTGTAGTAATTCCATGCAAATGAAAGAACAAGAGACCATCTTGAAGCTGAGGATTTTGAGATGGGTGGTCTTTTTGTTTTTTGTCAACAATTTTGTGAAGATTTTGCTGAGGATATTTAGATAGTTTCAATTAGGTGGGTATAGTAATGCCATGCAAATCGAAGAGTGAGAGATTGTCTTGAAGCTCAGATGGTGTGAGACAGGTGTTTTTGTTTTTGGTAAAGATTTTGCAGATGTTTAGAAAGTTTTAAGATCTGGTGGGTGCCACAATGATGCATTGGTTCAGTCTTGCATTATCGAGATTGGATAATTTTCAATTAGCCAAAAGACTTATAATTATCAACGAAATTTCAACAAGCAGTGGTGCATCTGTGATTGCATATTCAACAAGTATGGTAAAAGAAAGTGGGGTTAGAGGGAGTTGATATAATGTGTTGCATGTTGTTGTGTTGCTTGTCTACCCTCCCAAGAGTATTCCATCATGGGTTGTTATTACAACACAAAGCGCTGTCACTCAGTCAGCAAACTCCCTACTTGGAGAGAACCATTGATACCACCACCAGGGCTCCTTGGAAATGCTCAACCTTAAAAGATCTTCATCAACTCCATTGAAGATAGGAAGCCAACTGTATTACCAGACAGACAGACAGACAGAGAGCTTATCTACATTGTATCTCCAGTCAAGGTCTGCAGAACAGACTTGGAGTCCTGAAAGAAGTCTTGACCAGAGGGCCATGTGCTTGTAGTGTGCATTTCAGGGGGTCCACCCACTCTGATAGAAATCCCCTAAAAAACACTTCCTGGTTGAGAGTTCTGATATCCCCAATCTCTCACTCTCTCTGTGCACTGCCCAAAAGCTTGAGACAGGAAACAAAAGAGCTCTTTTCTGTGAAAACCTCTTGTTGCAGCTGCAGCACATGGTACTGTCCAGAACACCCATCAGCAACAAGCAACAACAGCAGCAGCTACACCTACTGTACAAGTACTAGTGTGTGACCTGGTATCATGAGGAGTTGCTGATTTCTTCCAGCTTCAACACTGGCTTCAACAGATCAGCTGCAACCCATCAGAAGATAGTAGATACGGTGTGAAATTCTCCTAAGCCCATTCTTCTCTGGGAACAGAGAAAAAACTGCAGACAAGGTTTTAAAGGGTACTTCTTGAAACCAAAAAATGGTCCAAGTATTTTGCTTTCAAGTATTGTTGAATTTTTCATTGTTGATGATGATGATGATCAATGATTCAAAATAGTTTTTGTCCACTTTCCTCGGAGATAAAATTTAAAAAGGGTGTGTACTGTTTCAAAACAGGGTGATCATAAAAATGAGATAATTACATTCAGGTTGAATCTTTGACTGCCAAAAGTTTCAAACTTCTTTGGTTCAATTTTTGTTTCTTCGCTTTTTTGAGCAGCAACCCGTTTGTTTGACTGATGATTTTCTGTTATCACTGTTTCCCTTTTGTCACAGAGACAGCACAAGTGATGTGCCAGAACCTTGTCTGTTAGTGAAAGGAGGAAGTTGAAACTGAATACAGAAGTGTTAGGGTTTGTGCACACTCATAGTTAAAATCAAGAGGGATGTGTTTAAAAAGCTCCTTGCAATTTGCATGTCTTTTGCATGCTCTACATTCAACAAAATTTTAAGTGCAAGTCTACAAAAGAGAACTCCTCAAAACAATTCAAGGCTCCCATTATAACAATCTCATTGGTCACACTTTTTTTTTTCCTCAACCCAAGCTTACCAAAGAGACCTTGTATTATCTGCATATATTTCTACACGAATATTATAACCCTTGTTTCTCTACAGACAGTGTTGATAAGCATCTCTGTGTGGATATGTTCTTAATCATGTTTGTATACAAACAAGAGTTATAGGATTATCGTAGAAAATATACACAAATATATATATGTGCCTTGAGATGGAAAAAAAAAAAAAGCCTATAATGGCCAATCAGATTCATAGAATGAGAGCCTTGAATTGTTTTGAGGAGTTCTCTTGGGTGTCGCACTTAACTGTTGTAATAGCATCATAGGCTTGTCCCTTAAATTTTGTCATCAAGGAGATTCTTCAAATTGGTGTCCTGAATTGTTTTGAAAAGTTGCCTTAGTGAACTAGTACTTACATGTTTGCCTGCAAATGCAAACGACATGCAAATTGCAAAGAGCTTTTGACAAGAATTTGGACTTCTTTTTTTTTACTTACCACATCATTCTCTGATTTTACTCAAGGAGCTTCTTGTATTAAGAAGACAGGAGTTCTGCCACATTACTTACTTGTGCTGTTTGTTTTCTGTAAGACAGAAGGAGCTCAAAACAAAACCCGGAAGTGGGTAGTGGTAGTAGTAGTAGTAGTAGTAGTAGTAGTAGCAGAAGCAGCAGCTCCAGTCCTTTTAACCAGAGAGTCAGCCCACCACCCCCTCACCAAACAGGCTTTGCTTTCGCTGGTGCTTTTGCTAGTCTGACATTCATTTTGTATCTAACACTTACATACATGCATACGCAAAGTTCATTTTACACTTGATGTTTGTTCCCTTTCTTTTCTTGTCCCTTTGGGCAAAATGCCTGGTTGTTTGTTCTATACTGCAAAAGCAGAGCAAAGCAGGCACTACTGTCATGTGCAGATGTGGGGTTGGGTTAAAGGCTTTAAAGCTAGATTTCAGAAGCTTGTCCAAAGCTGACAATAGTTGGATATTAAGGCAAGTGATCAAGGATTGTAAAAGCTAAAACCCCTTTTCCTTTTGTGAGGATGCAGGTGCAAGTGGGCAACCCTTTGAATATTACTTGACCATGTGTTAGAGATGACACAACCAATTGCTTTGAAATCAAAACATACTCCTAGACAACCAATCCATTTGTCACATTTCAATTTTGAGTCATGATTAGCACTCTTCTTACCTCACCTCAAGTGTGTTGATGAAGCAAATAAGGTTGCACACTCCATTCCATTTGCTTAAAAGTATCCCAATGCCAAAGGTCCCCCATGCTTTTGAAATTTTCATGAAATAATTGTTTAGATTTGAAAACATTGTCAACAAAAAAAATATGACATACTCCAAATAATTTTCCTTCCATAATAACTTCAACACAAAAAAGGCTATGAATGTGCATCACATGATCCCCACTATTTTATAAGCAAACATATGAATTCACAAGTGTTCTATGTTTACATATCACATGACCATCACATCTAAACAACTATTATCATGCTTGAACTTCAAATTTCATCATATCCATATCAAAATGACCCACAATCAATGAATTTGTGATATACCCATATGGAGTTCATAGATTTCATTACCATCTTATAATTTGCAAGTTAAATAAATGCACCCATAGAAATTTCTATTTTGCAAACATACTATTGTGTTGCAAGTTCTATTATGCTAATGCCCCCACTTGAATACTAGGTTGATAGGGCAAGTATTAGGCCATGCCACGACATTTAATATTGTATTGAATCATGCTCTCATCTATTGGCACAATTATGAATATGTTAAATATTTTTTCACATCTTCAAGTTTCATGTTAGGCCAAGTTTTTCTAATGATACAAATGACAATCAAGCCTAACAATTGTTGACATTAAGGCTATTACAAAGTCCATATAATATCAATTGGGGTATTTTTGAAGCCATGAAAAAAATAGAAACTCCATTTCAATCTTGTTCATGTTCTTCAATGTTTAATTGTAGTATTGAAAGCATAGGTTGCAATCTTGTGAAATTACAAAAACTTTGTACCAACTTGTTACAAACTATGACTAATTTTTATTGTGATAAAATTATTTAATTTGATTGTATGTGACCTTTTTATTTAGCCAAAAAAAATGAAAATTTGTACATGGATATGTGAAGGGTGGATGGTTGTACTAGAAGTTCACTAAAGGTTGAAACCCTAACCTACACTAATATTGGTGAACTTGAAAATAAATAAACAAAGTTAAAATGGATCACAAAAAGTAACCAAAGCCATCAATTGCGAACAAGATTAAAAAGAAATATTATTATAACAAGCCATAATCTAACTATTATTTCACAAATTTCAATGATGATGATTCATTGGAACTATTTTAAATAAGACAACTTTCCATTCCATAAGTCATCCTTTTCAATAAGTCATTATTTTAATATCTTTAATATGTTTAGTCAATTACCAAGTAAAGAAGAATGAAAAGGTCTCTTTTCCTACTTGTGTATTTTCAAAGTTTTGTTTTAAAATCATAGTCATAAGAAGATTTTAAATATCTTCTATACCAATTTGCATTCCATTTCTCTTCAATTGAATTTGAATTCAATTCCATGTATTCAATGTGTTTGATTTAAATTTAAGAATTTAAATTCAATTTAATTCAAGTTGTATGCAATGTTATTCAATATTTTCATTTGAATGGAACTTAATGTTCACAAAATCAATTCATATTTTTCATCAATTGATTGTCGCTAGCACATAACAACACAAATTGCAAGCTAAAATTACAACCTTCCAAAAAAAATTGATGGCACGTGTCAGAGTTGAAAAAATCTCATTAATCACTCCAATTTCATCATTACCCAAGTGGTTTTAGCAAGTTGGATTCACAAAATACTCATTTATCAAGCATGATTTAGATTTAATTTATCTTGTTGCTAGAATTAATGTTAATCATTGTGGTTGATTTTTTTTTGTAGATGTTTTTAAAAACCTCACTACCACCTTCAAAATTGAAAACAAGGGTCACATATGAAGAATCAAATTCCAAAAGTGTTGCTAGTGATCAATCTAGCAAGTGTCAATGCTTTTAAATTCAAACAATCAGCATGTAACACCTCTTGACACAAGAAAACAATATTCAACCAAATCGAATTACATGACAATGTAAAAATGTTCTTACAATTCCAAATCTTTGAATATTAACTCAAGCCTTTTCCCAAGTTGTTTGATGTGACAACAATGATCTTGAACATTATGGAAAGCCATGAGATCTAGCACCCATTGAAGCAAAAAATTGTACCATCAATGCCTCTTTGCTCATCTATTACAACATCATAGGCATGAAACAAGGTTCAAACCCCCTAATTGACCATGAATCATGACATGATGCAATTGAACATGTGATTAACATCTAACTTGCCACATCAATCACCACTTCAAAGTTTGAAGACATCTAGCTTTAATGAGAACTTAAAATTGATTATGTATGTGTTGAAATGAGTCTCAACTTATTTCAAACCCAATATCATGTTTTCCCAGGTCAAATGTAATAGGTTCACAATTATGCACATTCAAAGCCTTAGAAATTATTTGTATTTATCACATTTGCAAAGTTTGCTCACAATTATTTAGAAAATAATAAGTCATTTTTTAAAATCACATATTTTGAAGTGTACACAAGATCAAGTAGACAATTGGATTGGCTTGTCAAGGTTATATGAAAGTATATGTATCAAAATAATAACGAGAATCGTTTCTAAATTTTTTTTGCATGGATGTTTTTAGCTAAGGGATCAAAGATAATATATTTTTTCATCAATGTACATTAAATTCTCAATTTTCACATTGTTTTCAATAGTTTTTTCAAAATGTGAAAAGTTCATGTGATCTACTTTTTGTAATGGGAACTTTTGTTTCAATTATATGTCAAGTATATTTATTTGATGATATCTTTTGAATATATGATGATTTTAAAATCTTAAGTTATTACATATATTTATTTCATCAAACATTCTAATGAAAAAATATGTTTGAACACCATATTGATTAACCAATCTTCAAATGTACTTGTTACTTATTTTTACTATATTAAAATTCTGAACACATTTGTATTCAACCTACCAAAGCTCAATCGATGATGATGTGATAACATTCCACATCATCTTGTTTTGTTTTGATTTCATGCTTGCTATATCATTATACCTTACCATGTTATAACCTTATTATTCTTATGATTTTGTGGGGGGCCTTATGCTTAGGTATTTCATGTTTTGATTTGTCAAAGTTTTTGTCCCCATGACACTTATCACTTGTAGTATTTTATAAAACATGTAAATTTGACATCTTTTTTTGCCTAGTATGGCGTATCATTTGGAAGCTTTTCCAATCCCATCAACACAACCACATTCTTACAAAAAGAGCATGAAATTCAAAAGAATGCAACAAGACCCTCTTCTAATACCTTCTACAACAAGACCCAAGACCCATCTTGAAGCAAAAACACGTCCAAGAATGACAACAATAATCTCCCATAAAATCCTTAGCATGGCAAGCACCAAATGGTGGACAATCAAGTAAATAAACCCTAAACCCTAAACCCACATTCACTGGATTGCTAATCATCATTGAGAAGGTCCAATAAAGTATTATTCATTGACATCATAAACGGTGGATGGCTGAGGAAAATAAACCCTAAATTGTAAACTGTCATTGAATGGATGCGTAATCATTCTCAAGAAGGTCCAATTAAGTAACGCTCGTTGACATCATCAATGGTGGATGATTAAGAAAATGAGTTTTAAACCCTAAACCCTCTCATTAATGGATTGCTGATCATCATTAAGAAGGTTGATCAAGTGGATCAATTTTACATGATTATGATGATTTAGATGTTGGGTTAAATTTTTAGAGAAACAAACTGGGCAAGGTGTGGCTGGATGATGATAAAAAAACCAAACCCAAAAAATTGACTGGACAATTGCAAGATAAAAGTTGCTGCCACTATCTCAACATGAACAATTGAAGGACAAAGTTGCTGCCACTATCACCACATGAACAATTGCAAACCAAAGAAATTGCTGGCTGAACAAAATTGCTGCCACTACCACCACATGTATGAATTTACTATCTGGACAAAAGGGTCATTGCAGAAGTATGAAATTATTGTCATTATTATACAGATCTAAACATTGCACAGTTGATCTACTACTGTACACACAAGGCCACAGATTTCTAAAATAGTGTTGTATAAAATTGATGGACCATGAATAATCATTATAACTTTCAAATGGAAAAGAATACCCAACGTGGAGTTAATGCATTTTTGCCAACATATCCAGACTTGTTTGAAACATGAAGCTATAGCAACAACCAACCACAATTCCAGGGTCCTGGCTCTCATCCTAAATCTAAGCTGTAGTGAATAAGATGCCAATGCTAATCCTGATTTTTTTCTCAATCGCCCCCACTTCCTCCATTTCAAACAAAAGATCCAATTTCCACTGAAACTGACCACACCGGAGATTTCACAAGCAGAGTTCAAAACGTGGTGAAAGCTCTTACTTTCTGTTGTTCTGCAACCAAGCTGATGTGCTATTATGGAAATTGTCCAACTTTCTCCGCTTGTGAGCAGTTGTTGTGGTGGCCACCAAGCTCACACCTGGGCTTGATTCCCGAGATGACCCCATTGTACTGCTCTCACTGCCATTCCTACTGAGAGCTGCTGCTGCTGCTGCTTCCAGTACTCCCACTGGGCTCAAGGGTTGTTGGGATGAACACTGGAATCCCTTTCGTTTGGATTGTTGCTGCTGCTGCCACTGGCAATGTGAATCCACCAAAAGTTCCTCCTGCATGTCCTGATAGCACTTCTTCAATGCATCCTGTACACACATACAAATGGAGTTGAATGTTGGATCCAAGATCAGAATTTGGGAAATCTAAACTATGGTCCACTATGTAGAAATTGCTGATTTTCCCCCCACAAAAAAGGATTCATCATCACAAAATGATCCTCACCACATCAATGGATAGATCCACAAAAGCTTGATGAAGATCAGCAGCCTGTAGGGCTGTGACTTCTTCAAGAGAAGAGATCGTAGCTGCAGCTGCGACTACTGATGGTAGATATATAAGGAATCTGATGTCTGCAAAACATGAACAAGGAGAATCCCTAAGAGTCAAATGTCACTGTGCACATTTATATCATACAAAACAATGGACAACAACACAATGAGATGTAGTTGCAGAATGCAATGCAGATGATGCAGATGATGATGGCTGGCTGGCCCTATTGTAGTTGAGAAAACCTTGAAAGATCTGTGTCAAAAAGAAAGCACACCTCTTGCAGTCGCCAAAATGATCTCACTCACTCGTGACAAAAGAGCCCTCAGCAGTGTCTCGCTGATGCCAAGCTTGTGAAAGTAGTAGTCAATGTATGAAAAGGGTGTGACGGTGCTCATTCGCCACTCCAGTGTTGACAATACAAGAAGTTCCATTCTTTGAATTGTGTGCGCCTCAAAAATCTGTTCAATGTTATCCTGAACCTGCATCACATAGGTGCACTCACATAAGTACTCTTGATAATCACATCCAGTACAAACAGACCTCAAGCTGAGAATCATGCTGAAGCTTGCTCCAGGGGAATCGTGGTGAGGCTCAAGCTGATAATCATGGTGAAGCCTGCTCAAGCTCGAAACAAAAAACCTCTCTGATAGTCAAAGAGATGGTGAAAGATAGAGAACCTGCAAGTCAAGGAGGATGGGAACCTCCGTCTCCTCCATTTTAGCAGCCAGAGATATACAGGCAACTGAGAGAAGCTGAAACATCCAAGGCTTGCTTTGCTGCACCCAAAAAAAATAAATTTAATTCACTTAAGGGTTAGACTCCATGCTAACAGAATAACAAACCCTTCAGCACATTGAATGTGCACCAAGATTTACAGAGACAGAGACAAAGAGACAAAGGATGTGTGCCATAGATTCACAGAGAGAGACAGAGAGTAGACAGATTGAGCAAGCAGAGTATCATACCGGCAGATGGTGGCGGGACAAGAACCGATCCATATAATTTACAGAAAGGGCAACTGTCAAAGGCCCAAAATTGTGATACTCTTGCACCTGGTTTTGATCAATCAACACAGCAACAGCAGGAGCTACAGCATGTCAGAAGCAGCTCAGGCCCTTGCACTCTTTATCTGTGGGCAATGCATGCAACATTTGGATTACCTACCGGAGGGCCACAACTGCTGCACTACAACAAGGAACTCTTTCGTTTTATTTGCTTGTGGATTCTACTGTAAATCCATCAGTTGGAAATGGGCTTTGTTGTTGTTCTTCTTGGGTTGTGTACAGACCCCCAAACCCTAAGCAGGCTAACCCCGAAGAAGAAAGGTGTCTATCTGGGTGAGCAAGAAGATCTCTGTTGCATTTCTCTGTCATGCATTGTGGGAGAAATCCAAGCACCTTCAACATCCAGCGGATGGCATTCTGACGAGCTTCGGCATGGAGATGGTGCGAAAGAAAAGTTCCCGAGTAGTCTGCTTCCGGCATGGAGCGCGCCTCCTTGTGCATCAGCATAGAGATGGCATCGTCATCCTCCACAGGAAAATCCAGCAACACGACAGGAGCATCCATGGAATCGGTTAATCTTCTGTGGAGCTCCACCGTCCTCTTGCTCATTCCTTCTTCGTCATCATCATCATGATCCCATGCACGCCCGCTGCTAACATCTTCTTCAGCGCAATACAAACTAGCAGCAATGCAGTCAACACTGGGCGCCATTCCTTCAGAAGAAGGAAAAAACAGTTCTCCCTTCTCGGGGCGACGGGCGGCGCTTCTCACCACTCTACGACGACGACGACAATGCGATGACAGAAGACTTGATGATGAGGCTTCGCCATCTCTGAGCTCTGCATTTTTTTTCACTGGCGATGTACTCGCTTGTGCACTGTGCTTCTTCTTCTTCTCTAAATTGCCCACGCCTCTTCAAGCAAATGCAATAGACAAAAACAACAACCGAATCGGATCAACGAACAACAACAACAATCCAACGCCACTACTACTATTGTCCACAACAACCCCATCGACTCTGCTCCTTACCTCCGCCGTCCCCATACTTCCCAACAATCTACAAACTACAAGGGCCTTCACTCAACACTAGTCTCTCTCAGAACCGATCCAACACACCGACCATCCTCCTGAACTGTCAATCCGCATCACCCAATCCTCCAAACACAAATGCTCACGCAACAAACAAACAATCAGCTCCTGTTACAAGTCTTCAACCACCCACCCGCACCCCCAGCACGAGCAAAACAGCAAAACAGAAACTCCCAGAAAAGCACACAGAGAGACAGAAACAGAGAGCTGGACTCCCCAACACAACCTCACAGCATACCAAATTCCGTTCTCAAAAAACAAAAGTCAGCTACACATCCACGCAAACCCAGCTCCCGACACTACAACAGCAACAACAACAACAAACAAAGAGGAAGAAAACTACTCGGATGCAACAACCACAACAACAGCAGATACAGAAGATGAACTAACGACTACACCTGCAGCACAGCAGCACGCTTTGCTTCTCAACTCAAGCACTTGACAAGTTCCCCCCACATCTGTTCCACGAACAAAACTAAAAGCATCGAGTTACAAAAAAAAAGCGATTAAAAAACGCGAGACAACTAAGTACATTGCCACTACCAAAGACAAAACTTGCTCTCAAGACCAAAATCTTTAGCTGCTGCAAGCAAATGCTCCTTCTCCTCTTCTTCTTCTTCTTCTTCTTCCTCCTCCTCTTGTGCTCCCTCTCCTCCTGCGCTTCCTCTCGCGCTCTCGCTCAGAACTAAATGTGCGAAGAGAGAGAGAGAGAGAGAGAGAGATGGATGATACCTGGATGAGATAGAGAAGAGAGAGAGGGGGGGGGGGGAGGAGCAAAGCAAAACCAGAAGCCAGAAATCGTTTCACTGGTAATGGATGATACTTGGATGAGAAGAGGAGAGAGAGAGGAGCAAAGAGGAAGGCAAAAGCTGGAAATGGATGTTACTTGGATGGGAAGGAGATAGAGAGAGAGAGAGAGAGAGAGAGAGGAAGAGGGGGGGAGCAAAGCAAGAGCAGGAAATAAGTAGTTTGACTGGATATGGATGATGCTTGGATGAGAAGGATTATGAGAATGAGAAAATGGGATGTAATGGATGATATGGTTATTATGATAAAAGGAAAAAAAACTGGATATGTCAATGGATGGTATGATTTATGATAAATGGTAATGGATATGTCATGGATGATGATGATGTGATTATGATGAAGTAGAATGGATAATGAAGTAATGGAGGATATGATTATGATATAAAGGAAATGGATAACGATGATGTCATGGATGATATGATGATGATGATGACGATAGGGGATACGTATGGACTTTGATGTTATGGATGATATGATGATGGTAAGAGAAACGGACTTTGATGCATGCCATGGATGATGGATGATATGGATTTAGGATAAAGGAAAATGGATATATCATGGATGACATTTACTATAAAAAGGAAATTTGTTATGTTCCAAGGTCCCTAAACGTTTCATTGCTTTCTATGATAAGGCCCCTTAGAGTGTGGGGGGGGGGGGGGGGGGGGGGTTGTCTCCCTGTCACGACTCCTTGGACAGGGTAGCTCCCTCTTTCGGTCCCACTTAAGGACCTTAAGAAAGGAGAGGGGCCCCCCAAAAATGAAAAAAAAGAAAGAAAAGATTTATTTGTTGGGCCTTAAAAGGACCACAAAAGAACTCGTGGAGTGGAGGGAATGAAGGGACTCTATTAACTGTACAGCACATTCTGATTATTAATTTCGCCATGTCCACACCCCCCCCTCCCCGATCATTAATAACTCCTAGAATAAATGAAAATCAAAGTGGGACCCTGAATTTATTAGGACTTTAGCCAATCACAGATTTTATCCCAAATGTACAGGGAAATAAAAAACTTTCAAAACGATTTTTTTTTTTTTAAAAACCCCGCCCTGTTGTTGTACCAGTGGTTTTTTTTTTTTTTTTTTTTTTTTGTTTTTGTGGGGGGGTCATTATTGTGATGATGTAGCCACAGTGGCGAATGATCCCCAGCGAGATTTAGCCAGATTTGGTTACAAGCTAAATATGAAAGTAAAATTTTTAAATTTCTTTCTATATTTTTGGCTACTCACTTGAACCATTTATAGAGAAATATGGCGATTTTTATTTAATTTTTATCGATTTTTTTGCTATTGAAAATCTCAAAAAGCACTTGATTTTAGCACTTTTAATTTTTTTAATATGGCTTTTTGGCTATATTCAGCAAACAAAAAACGACGCTGACATGTACCCCTGCGTACATGGAATGGATGAATGGATAGATGATGGGCGTGCGAGCCCGGCCGACTCTCGTGGATGAATAGAAAATGTGCGCTCGCTTTGGTCAATTCCAGGGACCAACATCCGTCAATCCACCTTCTTCATCCTCCTCCTCTTGCGAGTTTCATCCATCATGCACTTCTCCATAGTTTATAATCTGAGACGCAATCTGTGCTAAGAACCCGCTTTGAAACGTAGGTAGGTAGTGATTTATTATTGAACTACGCGTTGATCTTAGTGGATGAAGGAGGTCCGTTATCATCTGTGAAGAAGCCTCTCGGAGTTCATAATCCTGCTTGCTCCCGAGTCCTGCTCCTTGGTCCCCTCCCTTGCTGCTCGCTCGCTCACTTGCCTGCCCGCCTCGCTCGTTGCCGCTTGCGTCGTGCTGCTCCTCGCGTCCTGCTGATCGCCTTGCGACTTTGCTTCCGGCATTCTGTTGCTCGCCTTTGCTCATTTGCGTCGTCCTGCCCGGCTTGCCATTGCTGTTTCCGAGTTCTGCTCGACTTTGCTTCATTGCGTCCTGTCGGGCTTACCTTTGGCGCTTTTTGCTCCTGCAGCTTTTGCTCCTTCACCCGTCTTCCTCCTCCCCCTCCTCCTCCTCCTCCTCCTCCTGATGCTCATAATAATACTACTTGCAGAAAAGAAGCCAACGTTAGATGAGGTGGAAGTGATGATGCATGTGAGAGGTTGATGAGGATGATGCTGATGATGTGTATTTGATTGATTTCAAGGCAGTACGCAATGGTTGAAGATGACTAGCGTTTTCTAGAAACCCTAAACCAAATTTTCTTCTCTTCCTTGACCTTCTCCTTCTTCTCCGCGAATGCGGGATTTGATTATGTGTTGTGTTGTTGTGTGGGGGCCACAAAACCAAAGATGATGACGTACAGGCTGGTCTATCCGGAAATGGTTTCTGATCAAAGAGAAAAAGCGGCAGGGAAGGCGGCACTGCTTGCTGCTGCTGCTGCTGCTGCTGCTGCAATCTGCTGCTCTTTGCTTCTACCGAGGACTCTCAGCTAAGCCAGCTGTGGTGTTTTGACCAAAGAAAAAGGGGAGGAAAGAACCAGACAGAAGCACAGAGAGAGAGAAAAAGGAACCAAAAGATTAAAAAACCATCCCATGCCATGCCATGCCATGCACACACACACACACGCACTGTCAAAAGCACAGAAACAACAGAGGCTTTGCTGAAAAAGTCCTCTCCAAAAAGCTGTATCAATCCATTTGCTCACAAATCAGTATCTCTCCTTCTCTCCTTCTCTTTGTTTCTCTGTAGCTCTTTCTCTCTGTGGCTCTCTCCTTCTGCCATATGACAGTGTTTGCCGGGAATTCTGCATTTTGCCAAATATCTACAGGAGTTCTGTTCTGTCGCAAAACATGTTGGAGGTAGTTTATTACATGTGCTTCAAGTGACAGGTACACATAGAGAGACACAGAGAGAGACCAATGTAAACAGAGAGACCCAGAGAAAGAGAGACACAGAGGGAGAAGGATTGGGGTGTGGTGGGGGGGGGGCTGGGGAGGGAGGGTCCCCTCCCCTCTCTTGTACTCTGCTTGAAACAATATGTCCACAGTGCCCAGATGCTGCATTCTACTACAGCATCCATCTGTGGTACTGAGCTGAACATCCTTTGCTTTCAGAACAGCTAGCTAGAACATGGGTTTGAACATGGTTTTAATGGAAAAGCAAACTGTGGACCCACCGGCCCTCCCACCCCCCCCCCCTACCCTGGTGGTCCCTGCTTCCCTTCTCATTGCTAGTAATGAAAAAAACCAAAGCAGAAGTCTGAAATGGGTCACATGTTTTCTCTTACAGAAAAAGAGCAGTGGCAGTTTTGTTACCTGTGTTTTTTTCCAGTACAATCAATCTTGGTGCCTTTCTTTCAGCATTCTAACTGATTGCAAAACCAAATTCAACCTCTAGGGTTTGGATGCAGGTGTGCTGCTGCTGAAGGGAGGAAGGAATGGAACCCCCTTCCCTTCCCTCTTCATTGATAGAACACACTGGGAAATAAATGGGAAAACGCTTTTTACTTCCTTCACTTGTTTGGGTTGAACAATAGGTACCATGCATGGTACAAAGAAAAAACGAAGATGGGGGAAAAAAAAACAAGGTTCAGTGGACATTTTTCTGGTCATATTACAGTGGGAAGAAGCTTGATCCTCAGTTCTGAGATGTGGCAGAGTATTCAATTAGCAATCGGTTGTCAACTGAAGGGATGGAGGAGAATAAAATCCGCAATTTGCTGTTGAGTTGATAGCATAATGTCCATTGAGTTGCCATTTCTGATTCTTTCAGCTGCCGCACCACTGATGCCTGCTCAACAAAACAGGAAAAACAAGAGGGAAAAGGGCAGTATTCAAATCACTGTCGACAAAACCCTTTTTGAGGTAATTTGTAGGTGCTCAGAGAAGACAAGAGGAGAGCAGATTACAAGAGTTCAGACAGTAAGAGAAAGAGTATGCAAACAAGAGAAGAATTTCTTTACCTGTAAATGTCTACCCAATTGGACCTCCACTTCAGCACCAAAGGAGAGATTTGCAAGGGATTTGAAGGGGTCAGTTGTGGGATCAAGTGAGAGTAGATTGGGTATTTGAGGAGCTGACACAAGTCGCCACCGTGCTTGCCCAAACTCCCCCTTGGTTTCAATCTTGGGCATGAGTGTCTCCACGGTGGCAGCTGCTAGTTTCTTGAACGCTAACTGCCCATCCCCTTCCAACAGTGAATCTGCCAATTGACTCTCAAAGACTCTAGCTGCCTGCACCATCAACAGGGCATCATCCAAAAATTTCAATCAACAACAGTATATAAGGAATTAGAACAATGCCCTAAACCCTAACCCCTTGACAAGGACTAAGAGACTGTGAAGCAGGAAACAACACAAGTGCCACCCAATCAACCCTGACTAAGAGAAACAATGCAGCTAGGGAAGTGAGACCTCAATGCGAGTGAGAGCATCCTGCTCCCCCGTGCGATTGGATGTTACAACAAGGTTATCTTGCCAATTACTGGCAAGACCTTGAACCTTGACCTGCCAATCTGCTCCCACCAGAGCTAGGTCAAGGCTGGGGTCAAATCCTTGATCAGGCTCAAACTTCGCCCTGTTTGGATGATCCCTGTTTAACCGGACCTGCAGTTCATGCAACAACAAACATTTTTCAGCATTGAACCTCATAACCAAAGTGTGTTGCATCACCCATTTCTGACCATTTTGTTACCATGACATTCATTCGTTAAGTGCAAATTGCTTCAGGCAATTCCTTATTCAGTCCTATCTAGCTCACACCGGAAGTTTCATAGAACCTCAATAGACGGTGTTCTGTGAACCATGCCTTAAAAAATGCAAATGTGTTAATCCATACCCTAATGCTCGAAACCAAAGAGCCATATCTTTTTTCTCACACAGTTTTAGATATTTCTGTCAGAGTCCAAAGATCTGCTGACTGTCTGCTCCACAAGAGGCATAAGGATGTGTGTTTGATAGCTGTTAGGCTTTACAGCTTGTTATAAATGGAGATGCAGTGAGAATCAATGATACCTGAGTGGCAACAAGGTTGACATCTCCATTCTCAAAAGTGAGTGTCCCTTTGGGTTTGACCCGTAAAGGATCAGCAAAGCCATTCAGCTCTAGCTCTCCACTCACGGCAAAGTTGAGAATCAATGGGTACACCATGCGAAGCTCAGGTCCTAACTGAAGCTTAAGGCCCCTCAACCGAACAGCTACAGGGGGTTGTATGGTTCGACCTTTCCCCTCCTCCACTGGAGTCTCCTCAGCTGGAAAAAAGGAATCCACTATTCTAAGATTTTCTGATTTGACAACTGCTTCAGAGCAAGAGACTGAATTCTATGAGGATTGTTTTCCTTTTGCTAAGCAGCTTCAAACAACAGATAGTGAGAAAACACTAAAAGAAGAGTAATGCCAGGGGGCAACAGAACCAACCTACCGGATGGTTTTGTGATGAGATGATGTGCTGGCAAAGCAAACACCTCAGCAGTGTGACTCCGTGCAATGTTTTCTGCAGCTGCCATCCAGCTATAGCCTCCCCCAGGCATAGTTGTTGATATTGTTGAAGGTGGAGAACTTGCACCTTTCTCAAGTCCCTTTTCTTGTGAAAGGTACGCTTCTCCATGGCTCAGCTGTATTGTCCCTGTTACCTCTGGATCTAGAAGGGAACCCATCAACCGCACCTGAGTGTCCACCTGCCCACTGCAACCTAAATATTTTGTCAAATTCAACTAATCTCATTGGCATTTTGTGATTGCAGGTGGAAAATCAGAAATTATTATTCTTGCATACTGTAGTACTGGTGAAGGAATCAAAAATTTGCAGGAACCGGTTCTGGCATAATATTCAAGCACTACTTGCTCAACAATTTACAGTATTATTTCGAACTTCACTGCTCAGTACGTAGTTCAATCATCTCCTTACTTCATTCAGGCATAAGGAATTTATCTTGCCATTCTTCAAGACTGGCCTCAAGATCATTCCTATGACCAATTGACACAATCACAAAAAGTCATTGAATGATTTACCTAAATGTGTGTCTGGCTCGCACTTCCAAGGACTGAGCCTTGATTTCAATAGCCTCTCCATTGGTGTAGGCTTCATTTGCTTTGATGGGTAACTGGCCTCTAACTTCAAGATGGCCCCGTCGGCCTACCCTCCCTTCCAAACCCTCCACACAAAGCTGATTATTCTTCACACGGATAGTGCCACCAAGATTTGAGAGAGGCCTTGGTAGTACTGGTGAAGAAATTGACACTTTGTGAAAATCCGCCACACCATCTGCAATGGGCTGCTGCACTGTTCCCCTTACCTGCAGAATTTCACCACTTGCACAATGAGAAACCTCTTGAATGGTAAAAACTCAAATTTAGGGTTACAGCCTAGAGCAAGTTCACCACCACCTTTAGTTTCTTAAGAGTACCTGCAATGTTACATCGGCATTGCCCTGAAGCCAACAAAGACCTGGTGAAACAGCTGTAAGCAGCATCATGCCCCCATCCTTAACTGCTGCATCTATTTGAACAGCACTTGAATCAAGGAAATCACCATCCAAAACCTTGAGACTTTCAGCTAACCTGACCTCCCAACCCTCCTCTATTCCAGTTTTTTCTGAAACATCCCCAGTTTTCTCATCCACATCATCACCCTCCTTGTCCCAGTTTTTCTCCCGACCCCAACCACGAGTTCGCCGATGCTTTTCCCTATCCCACATCTGATCTTCCTCAAGATCTTCCTCCAATTTTTCAAGGGCCCCCCCTGGGCCCATTGGTAGGCTCCCACGAAACCGCACGTGACCATTATGTGCAGCAGGCTCAAAGACTGCATTGAAAGCCAGCCGATTAGCTGACGTAATGGATGCAGCTACCTCAGCTCGGCCCAAACTGATGCCTCCAATTGCACCATCTAAAAGCCGTATTTGAACATCGCACTGTGGTTTGATCATGTGACCCCGCAGGTCCCCCTCCATGTAGAGGGTCCCCCGGATAGGAGTTAGTGGCGATGGTGATGGAAGGGGTTCAGGGGTTGATGACTGAATGGCATGAAAAAGAGGGGGAACAAGACTGACAGGAAAATTTAGCACAGCAAAATGTAGGCTTGGTTTTTGGCCGAGCAGAGTTCCATCTGCATGGAGTGTCGCTGTGTCTTTCTGGATGAAGAATTTCTCAATGCGGAGACCATCATTGTTTGTGTAGTCACCAACAGCAATGACTCGCTGGGTTCTGTAAGCTCCCCATTCCCAATTATTGCCCTGGAGATCAAAGTCCGCCTGCCCCATGCCAGAAAACCAAATTTTGACACTATGTTCTAAAGAGAAACTCACACAAATATGGATGGTGCAAAGAGTAGAAACAAACAAGACCAAATGTTGAGAGGGACTGACAAGAACCAACAATGAGTTCATAGTGTGACAAAGAACAAAAACATAAAGACAAATGGAAGTTCTCTGTCACACAAGTTGAGAGAGAGACCGCAGTGTCCCCCTTCCCACCACCAGTAGCTTCAAGTGTTCCATGCCACTGCCCTTTGAGCTCTGCCAAGCCTGGCAAAGGAATGGACTCAGGAGAGCCCTCATCAGATGTACTGCCTTCGTTACTCCTCCTTATATACTGTCCACCATTACCATTCTCACCTTGTCAAACAAAGCACATCAAGAAAGTAACTGCTCCCTAGCTTGCTTAGGATTCCACAAATCATGCATAGGACTGATACAGAGTGCTTTGTGCTCCACAATCAGCTTCTAATAGTCTGAATTTGCTGGAAGCAATTGGGTATATTTGAGGTGCCATAGAACCTATGGAACGTGTGAAAGGCATTAACTTGCAACACTTCTGGAGTAAAGAATTCTGAGATTCATCATATTGTCCAAAGCATACATAAACACATACCCCCAGTAGCTCTTTCAGGTTTTCTGCAGAAAAACCTGCAGTCTGCACTCCTTGTAGAAAAAGCTCCTGTCAAAATGAAAAACCCAATAGGCCCCAGTTCAGCACCAGACTGGAAAAAAGAGGAAATTTCAAAAGAGCAGAGGGAGAAAAACCCAGAACTGAAACAAAACAATTGAGCATCAAGCCAATCATGATCATCAGCAACTAAAGAATTACTGAGAGCCAAAAGAAGGGTTTATTAAGCTTTGCCCATCAGTAAAAAAAAGTTATACCTTGGATCGAGACACAACAGCAGGATCACTACTTCTAGATAATAATCGTGCCACTGGTAACATCTCAGAAACTTCAGCATGGGGCACATCCAGGCGTAAGCGCCATCGGCCCATGGAAGTAATAAAGGTGCCAAGCTGTCCAGCCATAGCCCTCTCCCACATCACCTCCTCGTCCCTCTCTTTTTCTCCTGCTCGCTGCCCTCGTAATACGTACTCTCCTTGCACCTCATATTGACTGTTGGCTTGCTCCAGCACTGATTTTTCCAGTGTCACCTACAAGAACAAAAACATGTTACCATTGTGATAGCAACTGAATTGGTGATTATACATGTAAAATGCTCTGACATTTCTGCAAAAGACTGGGTCCAGAGGGCAGGAAAAAAGAGACATACCACATCCCCAGACCAGCGAGCTGCCAAATCCAGAGATTTACCCTGCAGGCCACTGAAGCGTGGCTGCTTCACAGAAAGGCTCCCTTGCCCTCTTCTCTTCAGTAAATTTAATGTCAGATCTGCCTGCATTTTCACCACAGAGAAATTGGTGATTCCTGATAGATGAAGTAGATTTGATCCTCAAAAAATCCCTTCTGTCTGCTGAGCCTAGTGCCTGGGAGACTCAGTTACATGCATCTGGTTAGGTCTGAATGATGTTACCTTTGGAATAGCACCTCGAAGAGATCCCAACTCCAGCTCATCAAGCTGCAAGTTTCGGATCTGTAGCCCATACCGCAGACATAGACAGATTGTCAAGTCAAACAAAAGGGTACTCCCAGATGATTGAAGAAGCCAACTTTGGGAAGAACCTCAGAAGCTTGGTGGTACAAGTTGACACAGAGAATTGAGAACAAACATTCCTGGGTTGGAAAGTTTCAATGTGACCATCCATTGCACTAGGAAGAAAGTCTTAGGGAAAAAATCACCTCAAGTTTTGCAGAGTGACCTGGTTGATAGTGTACATCCGTGAGAAGCTGACCCCTCTGTAGTGAAAACGATGCTTCCTTGTTGAAAACTTTGTTTAAGATTGCAGATGATGATGATGATCCTTGCCCTCCCAAAGAGACTCCCACCCCATTTTGTGCAGGATCAGTCACATGAATGTGTAGGTGCTCATCTGCCCTCCCAGATGCATGAAGCTGTCACAACCGATTATCCAGAGTAAGAAGGGTCAAGCATCTTTGGAGTAGAACACAACAAGCTTCAATTCAAATCAGCTTGAGCAAACAGCCACAATGACAACACCCATCTCTCTCTTACCTTCAATGAGGAAGGCGAGATATCCAAAGACCCAGTCAAGTGTGGAGCAAAAAGAAACTGGTTCAGCTTCAAGCCTACAAGAGACACATCCCCAACCATTCCTGGAATGCCCTTCTCCTGACTTTCTTCCATTCTGGGGTTATTTGAAGACATGTGCGGGACTCGTCCATTGAACTTCAATTTTCCAAACACCTTCATGCGCATGGCATGAGGGGAGGGAGACGAAGCCTCAATACTCAAAGGGGTCAAACCCATGATGTCAAATCCATTCAGTCGGCAATCCACATCCAGGCCTTCAATTTTGGGAGGAGCAGCAGGCTTGAATTCAAATGAACGTTTGCGATTTGGATTGATAGGTGGGTACAACGTGTGGATTTTGGTCAAAAGCTCAAATGTGAAAGCTGAGGAGTTCAAAACAATGGCTTCACGGGATATGTGAATGTTGCCATGACCATCGTACATTGCACCTTGAGCCTCTGGAGTTGCCCATTTTATGTCGAAGACTCTGTCACATGAAGATTTTCCTCAGCATAAGCTCAGGGCTTTTGAAAAGAAGTAAATAAAAACCTACTACTCCTAACTTTAACTTCAATCCAGAGTAAAAAGGGAAATGGAAACTTTGCAAGTGAGCATTACGGCATGAGTATAGCGCCCCGAATTTTGGCCTCCAGTTGTGTGATGCCAAAACTTGAAGGTGGAACTTCAATGCCTGCTGGAGCATAGAAACTTGCAAGGGCATCTCCTAATACTTGACCAGAGCAGTCCACATTCACAGCAGTTGGATCTATCTCCCCCTGGAAAATCAGAAGCAAAGTTCAGCATCACCACCCATGAAGAGAAATACAGAAAATGGTAGTAGGCAATAGTATAGCCACTCCTCAACATGCCACAGGGATATGCAGTGTGATGCTTCAGGAAGATATACCTCTGGACATATCCACAAATTGCCTGCTCCACGAATTTCACCCCCACCCACTGGAACAGCTCGAAGCCCATACAAATCTGCCATCTGCCAAGGACATCACAAGACATTCTGTGGCTTAGCTCCCCTCACACAGGTACCATAAATTGTTTTTCAGGAAGAGCAATTATCAAGGTTGGAAGGATGGAAAAACTCACACAGTTATCAGAATTGAAAGTGAAACTTGCTGATGCAGATGTGAAAGGAACATGATCATAGGCAGCAACAGCCCCCTTCTCTATGTTTTTCTGGATAGCATCAACTGCTGCTGATGGCTGTGTGTCATAAGTTAATGACATATTCTTGCCCGTTGTTTCAATGCTGCCTTCAAATATGGGACAATCCAATGGACCCCGACAATAAACCACTCCCTTCAATGACCCTGCAAGCTGCATTCAACATCCTGATTACTAAACCAGAGTCAAGTCCATAAGTACCAGACTCCCGAGATTTCTAGCAGATTTCATCCTTGACAGAAGAGCATTAAAGCAGCAACAGCAGCAGCAACACTAAACATTTATCCTTGGTTCTCAGTCTATGTACCCAACATGGTAAAGGGATGGACAAAACAACTCACAACCCATAAGAGATTAAAGGAGGAGCTCACAGGTAATGGTGGGGCCAGCGCACCCAGGCTTCTCATTAAGGAATTGCATTCTACACCTGAAACCTGTATCTCAAAACCCATCACTCTTCCCCCAATCAGTAATGCTTGATCACAAAAATGATTTCGAACCTTTCTACCTCTGTCACAATGGGCATCATTTGCAGATTAGATGGGACAAGGAGCATCTGGAAATCTGTCACAGATATGTACGGAATCAGTGTTCAGTTTGTGGGGCACAGGGTTTAATGAAGTTTATAGCAATCATATCTCCATTGACATGCTCAATCTGCCGCACTCCTATAATCAACTTCCAAAGGACTTCAGGAGCAACCTGGCAACTTAGACGGTATTCGCCGTCTTCTGGGTTGAGGTCAATATCTCCAGAAACGTTCAAGGGAATGGCACCATAGTAGCCTGTAGCATTGTGTAAAAACAAACGCTGCCCTTGGAAGAACAAAGTGCCACTCACACCCTGCATTATTGCCAAGGGCACAGCTAACATATATTCACATGAAAAATAAATAAATAAATACACAATAAAAAATTAATGACAGACTACTACTGGATCTCCAAATGGAACTTATTACAAAGTGGGCAATATTATGAAATCCAGAATGTAAGCATTTATGTTGCTCCTATGGATTCTCCCATTAGCTTGTATAAGCACACTATTTCTAGCGGCACCATTTCACCAGATGTTAAACAAATGGGCAAGTCATGGATTGGTGAATGTTATGTTTACGGGGGGGTGAGGAATAGGGTCCTCATTCACATGGCAGGAACCTTAAAGGAGGATGGTGCATCCATAATTCGGAAGTCAAGTCCCTTGACATCCACACGTCCTCCAAAATGTGGGAAAGTATCTTCCTTTGTCATCCAGATATCCACCTGCAGCAGTTTGGCCAATCCTTTTATGTCTTTCTTCAATTTTTTTTTAAATGCTGAAAATGGAATTTTACAAACTCCTCTAACCTAAAATCTGGGCTGTTTTCAAACGGAAGTCTACAATTCATGCACCCTGAAGTTTCATTCAAAAACCCAAAAACTCAATACAGAAGTCTGAACATGTTCTCAGAACAAAAGGTTGCCATCAGAAAGATAGAACCTCTCCAAAAGCCCGACCATTTGACCACTCCAGAGGAAGCTCCAGCAGCCTTTCAATAAGCTGCAAGACAAGAACAAATAACTGTCCTGAGGATTGAGAAATCTCGAAGAAGGGGAAGAACAAAGACCCAAACAGCTCTTCTTCATACTGTGGGTAAAGGGCCAGTGTGAGCACCAGCCGGCATACTGAGTTTCTGTAACCAGTTCTGAAGCAAAAGGAAGACTCAGCCATGATTCTGGCTAGCACCCAACACTGAAGAAGCGAAAAAAATGAAGAACCAAACAGCTCTTCTTCAGCTGGTTTGTTATCAATCCTAACTTCTTTGCAAGCTAATCATACCAACCTCACAAGTGATCCCAGGGAAAAAATAAATCCAACATTAAAAGATTCCTCAAGATATCCATCATCGAGAAGCATAAGTGTCTCTAGACAACAGGTAGTAAACAGTAGGACACTAGGCAGCACACACACAGAGAGCAAGGAATGTAGAGTCCAGAGGACCAACTGACCGGAGCAAATAAATCATAGCCCTTGACTTTCACATCCCACGATTGCTTTGCAAGATCGACTGCCACTTTCACAAAAAGCCGGCCACCCTCTTCTGAAACTCTGCTCCGCCATCTCTTGGGCTTTCCCATCACATGCACCAGGATTTGTTGATGGTTATTCCTCAGCTTCACAAATCCATTCACCCTCTCCATTACCCTGCAATGATGAACTCAAAAAATATATATATTCAGAGCTTTTGTTAGAAGCATAGAAGTTCTAATTGACTGACATAAGCAGGAGGGTCATAAACATGGGTGGCTTTTGTTGCCCACAAGCATTTTCTTCAGCCTGGACCCAGTAGTACCGAGTCTCAGTTGGGAATCTCAGTTGGTTCCAAGAGTCTAGCTCAACACTGAAACTTGGGTCTTCCTGAATTTTGTGGTCATCTTACAAAGTCTAGTGGCAACCACATACCTGGCCTCTTGATCACCATAGGCCAAGAGTGTGAAGGTGCCATCCTTGAAATACACTGATTCAAGAGCAATGGGAGTCCAGCCCTCAGCTTGAGAGACCTCAACTCGTCTCTTAGCCAGTCTTACAAGCCTCCTAATTATCACCTTCACACGTCTCCTCAGACCCTGACCAACCACCTCAGTTTCTGAAGAAAGATTTCCCCATAGATCATTGAATTGGCTAACCCCGATACCATTCATTTCCATCGGAGTCAATGCCTTTGGCCCAGCAGTTTGAACCTTTGACCCTTGTTTGATGGTTTTAGCACCAACTGTTGTTGAATCATCACTGTGGCCTTTCTCCTTCTCACTTCCAGAAGATACTTCTGATAATCTTTGCAGGTCTTCTTCTTTGGTGCTTGCAGTTCTTGACATGCTTCCACTTGGGGTGGCCTCCTGACCACTGTGAACTACCAGACCTGATTTTTGCCACCTTTCTCTCTCGAGCTTTTCAAACATTGTCCTGGCAGCAAGGGCACTGCGCTGGAGGTTTCGGGTCTGATACTCGGCTTTTGTCAGAATCAGAGGTTGCTTGGTAGACCATATTCGTAGCAACTTGCGTCTCACAGGTCTCAACACCCTTGTCTCTGTCCAGTTCTTTGCTTTCAATACTGAGCTTTTCACCTCCATTACCAATGTGGGTTCCTCTTCCAGTTCATCATCCTCAAGCCCTGGATGGAATGTTTCTTGCTCACCACTTACAATTTCATCTTTCTCCATCCCTCTCATTGCTTGACTGACCTGGTGTTCTTCCTCACCCTCCGACTCACCTTCTGCAATGCACTTCAAGGTTCCGCTGCTCCCAGAACTCTCATCAAGCTTGGATCCAACATCAACACCACCGCCCATCACATAACCAGATCTAGCAGCAGTACGTGCAGCCACATCCCTTTCTTGCAACAAACTAGCACCCATTTCCTCCCGTGAAACTCGCCGGAGCTTGGTCCGCTTGTCAAGACCAGGCTCTGAGCTCTGGTGCAAGAACTTCTTCTCAGAGGGAGTGGGAATCCCTAGCCATGACCAATCCTCCTTTTGAGCAACAAGAACATGCGGATTCATCACAACAGCATTGATAACCACTTGACCCCTTTGCAAACTTACCAGAGGACGCACACGGATCTCTATCCCTGGAAGCTCTCCACATGAGAATTCTTCTGCATGTGGGCCGACAGAGCTCGGCCCAAGTGTTAAGGATAGCGGAGAGAGCCTTTGAATATTCCCCAGCTCCACTTCGCGACCTAGATATGAACCCACAATGCTCGCCAATGGAGGCAACAGTTTTTCCTCCATATAAGCTCGAGCTTTCGCTTGCCCATAACGAGCACTTCCACCCATCAACAGCAGTAAAGCAATCCATGCCCCTGCCTTGAAGAACCTTCCTCGGTTTTGTTGGTTTAACAAATGGGGTGACAAAAAACTTGCGTTGAAATGCTCTCTTGGAATCTGGTGATGAGGAGTCGTCTTCTTCTTCTTCCGCCACCATTTGCTCCCAGAATCAAGCAGACTGGAGAATGTGTTGCAGCTTTGAGGTTGGAAACTGTACAAAGGGAGCCAGTTTGGCAGAGGCAAAAACGCAGTGGGTTCATTACCCACAAATCTCTTCTTCTTCTTCTTCTTCTTCTCCTCTGGCAATGGTGGTGGTGGAGACAGTCCCCTTGGTTGCTGCTGCCTACGAAATGCTATGGATCGTGTGTCCCCAAGAAACTGTTTGTAGAAATTTGCAGGATCAAGATGGCGTGACTCCAGCAAGTTGGTTGGAAGACCCAAGCTTATGCTGCTGCTGCCGCTGCCCCCAACAGTAATTGTTGCTGGCATCCTGCATGGTAATGGCCACTCTGTTCCCCTCTAAACCCTAATCAACCCTAATTCGCCACCACCATCATCACCATGGCTGCTGAAGGCTTGGACTACTCATCTTGATGGCATTACATCTTTGAATCTGTTTCCATGCAAAAGGAGTCAAATGTTTTGGCAACTGCAAGACAGCAAAAAGAGAGAGCACTTGCCGTGTTCAGAAAGACCTCTTTCATTTCCTTTGCTCTCACAGATAGTCTCCTCCCACTGTCATTCTTTCATTCTGCAGCAAGGATTGCTTTTCTGGTCTCTTCAAAGCCAAAGTTTGTGTCTACTTGCTGAACTGAAAGACCCACTTCTCTCAAAAATCACAGAAAACACTCTTCTGTTCCTCCTTTTTTCCCTTTCTTTCTTGGCTCAAGGTCTGCATGAGCTTGTGGAAGCTGGGTGGTTTTGTTGGCGACCCAAATGCTCTAGAGACTGAGTGACTTCATGAATTTGAGTGAGTGGAAAAGTCGACATCCAAAATCAATCAAGCAATCCTAAACCCTCCCCACAATTGCATGCTGAAGAATCATCAAACAATTTACAGATGTCGTTGTTTGTTGTTGTTGCAAACACAAAGTGTGTTCCATCACTCACATGAAACCGAAAGTCGCCTGTTTGCTGCTGCTGCTACTACTGCAAGCTCCTCTTCCTCCTGCAAGCTCCTGCTCCTCCTCCTCCTCCTCTTCCTCCTGCTGCTGCTGCTGCTGCTGCTGCTGCTAAACAAAAGCCTTCATCTCATTCTTCCTTCCTATGTCGCAAACCTCCAAAATCAAACACATTCTTCTTCCCAACCCACAACCACAAAGGAGAAATTTTCTTCCCACCAACACCTTGATTGCTCGATTCTCACGAGAACCATTCCTTCCCATCATCAGATCCGTGAACCCATTCATTCCTTTCTTTCCTTTTCCGTTCCCTTCCCCTTCCCTTCCCTTCGCGCTGTTCGCGTGCAGCAAGCTAGGGTTTCGTTTTGGTGCCACGATCCAGAGATTCGTGACCGTAATACTTACCTGCGACAAGAATCGCAATCGCGACGATGTGCGCGCGCATCCTATCCCACCATCGTCGCCAATTCCCGAGCATAGACTGTTTGCCGATCTATCGATCGATCGGAGAAGGCGAGTACATCCTCAACTAGGGTTCATGTTGCGTTCTTGTTGTTATCGTTGCAGCTGCTGCTACTACTGTCATTGTTGTGCTTGCGATGCTGGTGAATCGTCGTTCTTCGAGGCGACAGCGCCTTTGAACGGCCGGCCGCTGCGATTCCTTTCTTGGTTTGTTTGTTTATTTGTTGTTGCGCTTTCGCTTCCTCGTGCTCATGGCAGTGAACAAGAAGAAGTTAGTTTTTTTTTCTCTGAAGGTTTTGGACAATGTTCCAGTGCATGTGACAACAGGTTCTGCTCCAGTGTGCCACAGTGCTGCTCTATCATCGTTCTACTCCTCTTGGAGTGGAGGAGATCTTCTTGCACCAACTGCTTCTGCAGCAGCAGGTCAGTAGTTAGTTTCTTAGAGAAGGAGAAGGAAGAGGAGGAGGGGATTTGTTTGTCCAAGTCTCATTTGTTTCAAATGCTTTTGTGCTGCAAAATCCAATGCCAAGACTGTCTGTCTGTATGTCTGTCTGTCTGGTTGTGCATTCTCTCTGAGAGATCTGACTGGTTTATTTTTTCTTTTGTTGCTGAATTTTCTTTATTTTTTGTGTGTGTGATCAATATCCAAACACAAAATGTTTTGCTGGGTTTGTGTGTAATCCATCCAAATATGAATGTTTCTTTTATAGTGTGGTGTTTTTGTACGTGGAAGATGCTGATGATGATGATGATGATGATCTGTGTTATGATGGAAAAAAAGAAAGTCCCTCATAAGAGATGTTTTGTATGTTTGAACCACCCAGTTCCTGCCTGCAGGTCAGAAAGAGAGACTTTGGCGCAAGTTCTTTGCAGATCCCTCTCAGTGGTGGGATGGTAGGCTGCAGAAGGTAAAAATGAGTTTTGGTTTTCTGGTAGTCACAGTTTCTCTGTCTCCCTCTCTCTCTCTCCAGTGAAGGGGTATGCAAGTAGTACATATGGCTTCTTTCTTTCTTTGTCAGGATTGCTGCCTGGTCTGGCTGAAACTGTAAAGAATGCATAGCTGATAGGATTGATTTTAGGACTTTCATATTGTAGGTGAATGCAAAGTATCCAGATTTCAAGCATAAGAAGACACATGAGGTACTTTGGCTTGACGATCGACAGAAACCCTTGTGGGTGGAAGCGGAGATGGATGCCATGGCACTACGATTGGACAGATGTTTGTGGAATCGAAGCCTTGCAAGAAATGTCAAGGCTGGGAGATATGAGAAGGCAATGGAGATTTTCCAGCAAATGCAAGAACAAGGGATGAGTCCAGACAAATTCACTTTCCTTCCGGTGCTCAATGCCTGTGCTAGCCTACGAGCACTGGAACAGGGCAGGCATGCGCATGAACAGATTGTTAAAAGCTGTTGTGAGTCAAATGTCTTTGTGGGGACGAGCCTTGTTGACATGTATGCCAAATGTGGGAGCCTGGAGGATGCTTGGAGAGTGTTTAACAAGATGCCCTCACGGAATGTGGTCTCATGGAATGTTATGATATTGGGACATGTGAAATGTGGGCAAGGGCACAAGGCATTGGAACTCTTTAAACAAATGCAACATGAAGGTGTGCAACCAAGTTGTGTCACTTTCACTGGGGTCCTGAATGCATGTGCCAGTGTAGTGGCACTAGAAGAGGGCAGGCATGCTCATGAACAGATCATTTTATGTGGTTATGACTCTAATGAATTTGTGCAGAATAGCCTCATTGACATGTATGCTAAATGTGGAAGCATGGAGGATGCTTGGAGAGTGTTCTGCAAAATACCCTCACCACATGTGGTCTCTTGGAATGCTATGATATCGGGATATGTGAGATGTGGGCAAGGGCAAAACGCCTTGGAACTATTTAGAAAAATGCAACAGGAAGGTGTGCAGCCGGATGGTATTACTTATGTGGGGGTCTTGAATGCTTGCGCAAGTGTAGTGGCACTTGAAGAGGGCAGGCAGGCTCATGAAAAGATCATTCAAAGTGGTTGTGAGCTGGATGTGTTTGTGGGGAATAGCCTTATTGACATGTATGTCAAATGTGGGAGCATGGAGGATGCTTGGAGAGTGTTCAACAAGATGCCCTCACATGATGTGGTCTCTTGGAGTGCCATGTTGTCGGGCCTTGTGAAACATGGGCAAGGGCAGTATGCATTGGAACTGTTTCAACAAATGCAACAGGAAGGTGTACAGCCAGGTCCTGTCACATTTGTGGCTGTCCTCAATGCATGTGCCAGTGTACTGGCGCTTGAAGAGGGCAGGCATGTTCATGAACAACTCATCCAACATGGTTGTGACTCGAATATCTTTGTGCAGAGTAGCCTTGTTAACATGTATGCTAAATGTGGGAGCATGGAGGATGCTTGGAGAGTGTTCTATCAGATGCCCTCACGGAATGTCGTCTCTTGGACTGCTATGCTTCATGGGTATGCCATGCATGGGCTTGGTAATGAAGCTCTTGCACATTTTGAACAGATGTGTCAACAAGGTGTCAAGATCAATGATGTCACTTTTGTCTGTCTGCTGTCAGCTTGTAGTCATGCAGGCCTAGCAGATGAAGGTCTGCACTACTTTGATTCTATGGGCTCGGTTTACTGTATATCTGCAACACTAGAAAATTATGCTTGCATTGTTGATCTTCTTGGCCGTGCTGGCCGTTTGCTGGAGGCTGAAGATTTTGTCAATACAATGCCCTTTGAACCAAATGTGGATGTGTGGAAGACCTTGCTTGGTGCTTGCAAAATCCATGGCCATGTACAGATGGGTGAAAGGATAGCAAAACGTGTTGTTGATTTGGACCCTGCAGATGCTGCAAGCTATGTGCTGCTGTCAAACATTTATGCTGCTGCTGGCAAGTGGGATCTCAGTGTAAATGTTAAACAGCACAGAAAGGAAAGCAGCATGAAGAAACAGCCAGATCGTATGTGGATTGGATTGGATTGACAATTGATGTGCATACACTCGTACTAGATAATCAAGATCATCCTCCAAATGACTGGGATTTTTGCACAAGTTAAGAGAATTTGCAGGCAGATGAAATATGCCAGGTATGTGTGTCAGATACAAAAGCAGTCCTGCATGATGTAGGTGAAGGAGAAAAGTTTTTTCATTTGTTTCACCAGAGTGCGAAACTGGTCATTGCACATGGTCAGCAGCACGCCTTTCCTGTATAATAATCTGTATTTACAAGAATCTGTCAATATGTGGCAACTGCTACATTACCGCAAAGATAGTCACATTAGTAATCATAGTCAGAGACACCAACTGCTTCCATTACTTTGACAAACAGTGTTTGTATGTTGCAAGAATTGTTCTTGCTGCCAGCCTCTTCACAACACAAGGCCTAGTTGACCAAACTTGGTGTTGGATTGGTTCTGGAGTTTTACAATCAGGATCATAATACTGATGACAATGTGCATGATGATAATGTCCATGTCATGACAGATATCTATAATCCTTATTGGGTTGAGTGTGCTGAAAAACACGTTGATGATAACAACAATGGTGACATGTCAGAGGTGGATATAAACCTTGAAGTGGCCATAGAACATCATGATTGAAGTTGAATTGTTCCTATTGGTAGAAGTTCAAATGGCATGCTCAAACAATTTGCTGGCAAATTTCTTGCAGCTGCATATCTAGCTCTCAATTGATTGAGCATCCAATCACAGCAAGCGACACTTAACTTGCTAGCACACTGGTTGTGCTAGCTTAATGGCCTCAGCATGGTCATCAGCTCCACAGAAATATTTTGCAAGAGGTTTATGAGAAGTGCTGATGGGATGTCTCCCAATCCTCTCTGGAAAGAATTCCCACAAAGCAAGTGAAGTATTGCAGTCATGGAGTTGGCATGTTGGAAACCAGAGTGGAAAATTTCAGGGCCTCCATTTGAGATGGTTGTATTTGAGAAACGGCAGAGAAAAACAAATGGACCCAATTATGCATGATACTACTGGATTAAAGGGGCAGTGAGAAATAGGGGCACAGATAAGCAGGCCTAATTCATGGAGTGATATAGTGAATGAAAATAGCATGAATTATAAAACAATTTCAAGATTGCAATTTTTCACAAATGGCTATGAAAAGCTGCAAGAGAACTGCACATGTAAGGATTTTCCGACAGAGATGTGTCTCAGTTTACGTGACCAAGATGCTGAAATGTACTATTAGAGTCAACTACATAAAATGATCTAAAAAGCAATCAAAGAGGAATGGTATACATATAAAAGTTAAAGAAAAGTATACCATCCAAATAGCACATTGAAAATGCCAAGATGTATGCATATGCACAGAAAGACTTCAAAACAACAGTACTGTACACATTGCTCACTAGCCATGGTGAGCCCACAAATAAATAAGGAAATGCATATGTTACAATGTACTGGGCAGTTGTACATACATACTCACTGCCACAGTTGGAATCAAGTAAAAGAAAGGTGATGATACGTAATAACACAAGTGGGACTAACCATTTCATTCAGCTCTGTGGAGGTTACCATCAAGGCCCCCAGTGAATTTGCAGTCAAGAGGGGAATATACATTTGGGTTCTTCCAAAACAGTATGTTTATGAAGCTCTCTGATGATTCACAGATAAGGCTGTAAGAATTATAAGTGGGTGATGTACCCACATGGAAAGGTGCAAGAATTTACTTCTTAAAAAATTGCACAAAGAATAGGGTTGCCTGTGGGTATATACAATGGACATTAATTTCTGTACAGACATGGATGTTGATCAATTGGTGCAAAGTTCATGAGCTTGGACCAAGAGTTGTCACACATCTCTCAAGTCAGAACTTTGAGGATGAGGCAGCACGATGTCCACACAGCCATGGATGCAGCTCGGAGCACAATAGGGTGCCTGTAAACCCTGTTCACATCCCAGAGAGTTATTTCCCACATCAGTATTTTCGGCATTAGGGACAAAAGTTAAACACAAGATGTAACTCCCATGGCTGTCAAACTCAGAACATATGGAAAAGTTCAATAATTCTCAAATGCACAACAATATTTCACAGGTTGTAAAATCTTACGAAAGAGCTGTTGCACCCCAAGAACCAGCAGTGTAGAGGAATTTGCCAGTTTCCCAAAGTTGCCGAATTTTCCCCTTCTTCTCCACCTTCTTGAATGCTTGTGCTATTGCTGTTTCTCATACAACACAGAAAATGTGAACTCGTTTGTTCCGAACCAATATAGCTCCTCAAACTGCAGCTCCAAACCAGATGCAAAAGGTCTTGCATCTCCTTGCAAAAATCCACATATCTCAGGACTACAGGGGGCGCAAAACTCAAATAGGTATTTCTGATCATTTTAAAAGGTGGATTATGCAACCTAGACAAGGAAAGTCAAAAAATTTACCATCTTGCAGTTCCTTTGGAGACAGTTTCTGGAACCCAACACCCAAAGACAGAACATGAGTCCAGATGTTCTGTCAGTCTCCACCAAAACTATCCATAACAATGTCTACAGCATATGATAGGGGCCCAGATTTTTGGGTCCAATTGGTACACAGAGGATTGACTCAACTTTTCTTCAGAGGAAAAGGATTCTTATGGGTTACAACTACCAAATCAAGGAAGCTACACAGACTGCACATCCTGCCAAGATTTCAGCTTCATTGGTTCACAAGTTGACAAAATCAATCAGTCTCCACTCAGGCTTAGTTGGTGTTTTAGGGTAACAGTTACTTGTAGTGCACCTGACCAGTTAAGCTGCTATTATTAATGGTGAAAACATACCTTTGCTTGAGGGATGGAGGAGATGTAACGAGCCATGAAGCTTGCAATGCTATCAACAATGTCCTCATGGTTGATCACAATGTAGCCATCAGCTCCCAAACAGTCCTTCACCTCCTTGGGATCCGTGTGGACCAAGTCATTTTCGGAGAGCCATAGCCAGCCATTCGGGTCATCCAAGTCAGCCCTGACAAACATGCCATCTGCATGCAATGTTTGTTATCAGCCAACAAGCAGGAACAGCAGGAACAAACTCACTCATTATACATGGTACAATTTCATGGTGATCAGTTTGTTCCAATGCATCAACAACCTGACAGTTGCCAACATGTACTAAAATTAACCCTTAAACTGCAGAATTTGGAAACCTAATTTCAAGACTGCTTTGCAGCAATCTCATGACAAAGTGTTTTTCCATTGAAAAGACCATGACTTAATCAGTTCTCTTAGTTGTCCAAGTCCGTTAATTGCATGCAATATTGACCAACAGGTGAAAATTCTGGGTGAAGGGTAGAGTCTATTGCCATGAGTAAACATGCATGTAAAAAAGCAGTAAGCATTTCATGGATCATAAGATGGAATTGTAACTACTTCAGAAAGAGTCAAGAATTTCTCCCCCTCTGTTTTCATTAGTACAGAATTTGGAATACACTGACAGGTGATAAACCCCAGGTGCAGGGTAGAGGCTATTGCCAGGCTTAAAGATGCACACAAGAAAAGTAGTAAGCACTTCATGGACTTGTAAGAAGCTGGAATTGCAACCACTTCAGAAAGAGTCCAGAATTTCTCACCCTCTGTTTTTACTTGCATGGAATCTGCAATTCACTGATGGGTGAAATACCTAGATGCAGCATTTAAGGCTATTGCCAGGATTAAAGACGCACAGAAGAAAAGTAATATGTGTTTGACGAACTCATAAGAAGACCAAATTACAATCTGCAGGGAAGAGTCCATTGCCAGGATTAAACACACATGAAAGGACTTCATGGACTCATAAGAAGACAGAATTGCAATCACTTCAGAAAGAGTCCAGAATCTTTCTCACCCTCTGTTTTCACTAGTATGGAATCTGAAGATGTTGCACCAGTGTCCAGTGACAATGAGTTTAGCTTCTCTAGAAATTCATCAGATGCTAGAGTTATCTTCAGTTTCTCATACACCTGTTTTTACAACCCCAAGAGAAGAAAAAATCATCGCTCAAGATTGCACCCCAAAATACTTGAGACCTTGATTTTGAATCTTTGCATAATGGACAGACGAGAGAGCGTTCAAATATGTTGCAACTTCAGAAGAAATGTTAACAACACATTTTTTCCAGAAAATTTGTCACAGAAACGAAACCCTGAGAAACAAATGTGCACAAGGAAGAAAAACTATTAACTCCACCTCCATAGAGCGTTCCACAGACAAGGTTCCATTCTCAATTTTCTGTTGATGGAGCTGACCGAAGGCCTGCTGGTACATAGCGATGGTGGCACGTAAACGCATATTCTCCTTCCTCTCCAACTCCAATTCCCCCTCCGCCTCTGCAAACTCCCACTCTTTGGCCACGGCTTTGGCCACCCTACGCTGGTGACTCCAGTCTAACACTCCCACCGCCGCCTCCGCCATCTCTCCCACAGCTGCCACCATCTCCACGCCATGCCCCCCAACCATAACTCTCTAAACAGAGAGACCCCCTTCCTCAACCCGATCCAAGCGTTCCTGACACCAGACCTTCAAAGACTTCCCAGCACACCCAAAAAAATCGAAAAAAAAAAAAAAAAAAAAGGAAAGGAGGTTCGAGCACTTCAACCAGGATAATACGCTCAACACTCACAAGCTTGCAAATAAAATGATCTAACCGCAAAAGAATGCGATGGCGATAGTGATTTTGTGAGCGAATTGCGTAACGCTCATCTTCCCGTCTTCCTCTTCTTCACTTCGAGAGAGGGAGCGAGCGAGCGAGCGAAGGAGCAAGCGAGGGGGAAGGAAAGAGAAAGAAGTTGAAGTTTCTTTATCTTTAAAGCTATCTTTTCTTTCAAGGGTCGGGGGGTGGGAGGCAAATGGTTATTGCATTGTTTCATATTTTATTGTTCCCATCAAGTTCTCAATAGGTTCCCAGAAATTCTCAAATGGTTCCCAATGTTCTCAATATATATGTTCCCCAATATATTTCCAATAATAGCATCACCACTTTTTTGCCCAAAGTTTGTCCTCTTTTCACCTATATAAGTGAGAACCAAAGGGAAGGCCCCTTACTCTATGGTTTGTATATGGAGAATAGAAACTTTTTAATTTTGAGAAGCCTTTAAAGTTCCTTTTTCTTCTTTTTTTCCTTGTGATGGGTCAATAAGAATTGACAATTTAAAATTATTAAAATTATTTATATATTCATATATTAATTTTTTAATTTTGAACTTGGGAGGCACCCATCTAATTAATTCAAAGATGAATCAAGTACCCCTAGAGGGGGGGGGGGAAGAAATTAAAGGAGGGCACGTGGTTGACAAAAGAAGAGGAAAAAAGAAACCATTGGCTCTAGTGTTTCTCTTTATTTACCTCAAATATCTTTTTCTCTCTTTCTCATTTCTTTAGGGGGGGGTGTAAATGGCACCTGGGTTGAGTATACATAAATTTCTTTTACTCAACGCATACGCCACTCTACTCTATCTCTCTACGTACACGTTCTCTGTAGAAAAAGCAACGCATCCTTAAAGTTATCCTTCCAAGTCTCATCATGCCCACTTTCATGCCCACTTCGCCCCGTATTTGTCTCCTCGTGCCCTCTTTTGTTCACTATTTCTTGAAATTCAAATTTTCTCAACAAACCATATCAATCTTGTGTTTCTCTCTATCTTCACAGAAATCCTTGATGCCTCTTGAAAAATCTCACATTCCTTTCTTCAACATTCACAAAATCCTGCATTAAAAGTTATCCATAAAGTCTCATGCACAGTTTCATGCCCAATTGGCCCCGTGTATTCACTTCCTCTTGCAAGTAAGTTGCATCGGGTTTCAATACCCTCACCTCATGACAAGCAAGGAGAATATTGGCTTTCATGAATTCATCAAGTGGCATCAAAGACACCAAGAAAGATTCAAAACATTGAAATGTTGGAACAAGATTTCAATTTATGAATCACACCACTATTTCATCACCCAACAAAAAGAGCTTCAAATCTATCAATTCTTTACCCGTATTCACAAACCACACCAGAAACCTCAAACTATTTCAATTCCACTCATTGGTTGTTGTTGGATTGCCACATCAAAAATTAGGAGTGTTGATTTTACAAAACAGGCCAAGGCCCTCCCCTCCTCTGTACACAGTAGTAGGAGGAGCCCAGAACTCCACTTCCCTGAATGGTGAAGTGGCGGTTGTTTGAGACGTGGAACCTCCAAACAACCAGACTAAAAAAACAGTGTATACTCTTTTGCTTACTTGCATCACCACTCAAACTGGCTCCCCTTTTGATATGGTGGGGCAGAGGAAACCTAGTCACTGGTGGCCTTCTGGATAGTAGGTCCTAACAAAAGAAATCAAGAGACCTCACATAACCCCACCAGTTCATGAGCTTTTACTGCCACTACAAGGAAAACCCATACATTGTACACCTCAAGCAGAACAGGACAAACATAAAAACATCTCATTGAGGATCTACTGCAACAATGTAGAATTAGACCTTCATAACAAAAAAGCTCGTTGGAGAGACTGGTTGGCAATCATGAACAGGGCATTCTCCTCAAAATGCACCCCAAACTTGCAGATGTGTGTGCACACTGCCATGATGAACATGAGACTACTGTTGAAGCACCAACCTCTATGTCAGAGATTGAAAGCAGGAAAATGTAACTAGCCATTCGAGCAGGATGCCACATCTCCAGACTGTAGTTCATGTTACTCCTGAGTTATTGACGCCCTGGAAACCCAGAACCACACATTGGATTAGCCCATTACATATCAAGCACATGCAACAACCTGCATAAAAATCACAGTGAGTACAGTGAAACATTCCAGGATTTATCAAGCAGCTAAACTGTTCTAGCATTGAAATTGGTTCTTACCTGAAACTGCCATTTTGTTGGTGCATAGGACTGGCACTAACTGGGCTAGCAGTCGCTGGGCTAGTAAGTTTATTGCTGCTTGCATGCCTGGTTACAACACGGCCTAACCTTTTGCCAGCCTTGCCTAGTCCAGACCCTACAATGCCAACACCAGAGCCAACAACACTGGCACCAGCTCCTAATCCAGACCCCACCATTCCAACACCAGTACCCACGAGCTTCACACCCGAACCCACAGCATCCATGGTGCTACCTACAATACCCGCATTCTTCAGCCTCTCTTTTTCTTCAAGTTTTTTCTTCTCAGCCTCCATTGCTGCATCTTGCTCCTCCTTTGTATATGGGTGGTACAGAACCTGAGAAGTATGGAGACATCGTGATCATGTGAGATTCTTCTGGCACTTTTCAACTCACAGTAAGACTTGAACTGAAACTTGTGTACTTCCAACAGGGAAACAAAGACACAGCTTGGTGCATACTTTGACAGTGATGGAACCACGGTCACCCTTGTCTTTTACTCGGTCACGATCCAAAGAAACAGCTAAGTTCTTTGTGATTTCTTCCTCTTCATCATGCTTCAAGCCTGCAAGGGGTATTGAAGTGATTCCCAACTTCTTGTCAGTGCCTATATCCTCATCCTTGACCTGCACACATTTTGCCCAATCTGTTAATAAAATGGTAGTAAAACCTAACTTCTCCACCAATTGCTCAGAGCATGACTGCTGAACAACTTACAATAACACACTCGTACTGAGCAGAACACATTAACTGTGCAAACAGAAATCCAACAGTCAACCAAGTCAGACAAAGTATCACAGACAGGGTTTCGAGATACGAACATCCAAAATCAATGACTGGGTTTCTTGGTCCTCGACATCAAATTCAAATTGCTCATTCCACACCGGATTGAGGTTGTTGTCAATAACCCTTGTCTTCTCTTTAAAAAGTACACGCACATACAACCTGACATAGGGATCTGACTTGCCAACCATCTCCAAGTTCTTCAAATTTGTTGCCTTTATTACTTGCACTGTCAGCTTACCCTGCAGCTTCAATCCCAAATCGCTGCAACAAACAGTGTCCATCTCAGTATCTTACTTCCTGCTACAGGTAAAACCATTGAATTTTCCAATCAAGGACCTCAACTTTCCTCCCTGTGCAGCAGTTTCCTGTGAGGAAGATTTGACAAGAGGCTATGGACAAGTCCAGTGTAAAGGAAGGAAACAAGATTCCACACTGCAATACACAAGGCAGCAGACTACACAAATGCAGTATAACAAGACCTCCTTATGTACTGTCAGGACCAATGCTTATATCCTCATGACATAATCCACACCATATGGTAAACAAATTCACCGTTGGATTTTCTGGACACCAAGATGATGACTACCTCAAAACATCTGGAGGTGCATTCCCAATGGGAACAACAATTCTGTGAGGCCATTGGACTTGGTCAGCAACTGCACTTTCAATCATTTCCTGCACACATGAATGTAGGACATAACATAAGCACAGACACACTGTCACCCTACACCATAGTATTTGCTCTATACCTCTCTCTAGTGTTCCAATGACAAATTGGTGGGCTCACAACAAACCATAATCCTTGTTGTAGCTCTTAAGTGCCTAGCTCTTTCATACACAATACAATTCACACTGCAGTGACATGTAGCAGAATGAGGCTTCAGGTTTGGTCTAGGGATGAACTCAAATACTTACATCAATCATTTCACTCAAGCCAGGGATTGCACCTGTGCTGCCTCCAATAACCTTCAGAGTGTATTTTATTTGTGGCTTTGGCTGCAGTTGAAAATTTTACACAGAGAACTTAATACATTTGGAGTCAATAAAGTTTGAAGAGCAAAGAAGTACAGGAATGAGCTCATCAAGTAAGGTAACTTCACCACAGTTAGCCTGACAGCCTCCAGAGAACTAAAAGAAAAACAGCAGAGAAGTGCGCTCTTACTTTGCTCAGAAGTGCCACAACAACAGCTGAGATGCAAGGCATTTCTTCTGTAAGTTGGAAAATCACTCGGACAGTTGTAAACAAGGAGAGATTCTTGAGCTGCCAATTGCAATGTGCTATCATTAGGACTGACTGCAACATATGCACAACCCTATAATCTCTATAAAATCCTTTGACGAATTCAAGCAAGAGATAATTTGTAGTCAAACCTGTAGGAAATAACAAATGATCCGTGCATAGGGACATAACTGCTTAAGAGGATGGAGAATGTTCAAAGCGCAGCAACTAGTGCACTCCTCCAATAACTGGGTCGGATAATCTATCAAATGATTGTTAAGTGTAGAAAATATGGGGTGTTTAGGAATCAATAATCTTCTCACCATATGAATGTTTTGTGTTTTCTTTTTTTTGCAGATCATGGAAACTCTGTGTTTTTGTGATCAGGTGTAGACTAACAGAGCAAAGTTAATCAAATCTTTTGCAAGAAAAACATGAAGATATTTCACTCAGGCAGGTCATGAGCCATGTGGAGAGCACCTGGACAGGCAACTTAGGCCCAATCACAGGATTGATACCAAGAATAATGCTGGCATCCCCTCCCCACCGAAATTCCATGTCCATTATAATTTGGCTTTTGCGTAAGCTCTGAACCCTTATCCCTGCAGAGCAATCCAAATCCATCATCATGAACCAAATTGATGCACTTGGCAATTCATACATACACAAATGAGCCCAATCCACTGAATAAGGGAAGACAAATATTGGAGCTGAATAGATCTTCACAAATCTCCAGTGCAATTCTCCCTTGAAGACTGCAGGGGGTGACAAGACAGGAAGCAACCTTTTCCTCTAACAAGCTCACATCATGCAAAGATTCAGAAACTAACCATCAAATTTGGGAGGAACCGTCCCAATATTGAACTTGTCAAGCTTGAGGGCCTGAATCCCAGGAGGCCGGTATTGCTCCAATATAGGTTGAAGTGCTTCTTTTACCAACTGCTCAGTTGCCTTCACATGATAGCAAAATAGTCATGAAACACTACATAAGTCCATGCCAGTTCCCAGGCCATTCCTTGAGAGTACACAAAAAACAATTGACTGCAGATTTGTCTAGCTGCATGCTCCTTCACTATTTCCATAAATAGCCAACTCCCCAAATAGAGCCACACCTCTACAGACATCAAAGAGCAAACTTGGAAAAATCTATTGGGGTTGAACCCCTACAACATGAAGCCAGTTGAAGGGGTCACATGTGGGACATACCAATACTACAGATGGCCAGACCTTTGCAAGATTGTGGTTCAACCAATTAACCTGCGATTTACATCCAACAACAAAGGTACCAAGGAGTAAGAAAAAGAGCAAGGTATTGAAATACCAAAGATGGACATCAGAACCGGACAAGGAGATTACATTACACACACGATCAAGAAAAACTTGTCATTGTGCCTATTTACCCATTGGAACACGTTCCATGACAACAAGACCAACTCAATGCTGTAGGCAACATGAGTACACAGCATATATGAGGAAAGATTTGCTACCTTTTCGAATGTAGGAAATGAAACCCATGTAGGGAAACTACTTCCACAGAGCTTTCGCAACTCATCTTGTTGAATCGAGTTCAGAAGCCGAATTGCTGCGATCTGTCAAACAACTCATTGGAAACATTTGTCCAGATTCAAAAGCTTGAAACCACATGCAAGTATTCTTAGGTCAAAAATATGCTGAAGAACTCCACAGAAAGAAAAGCTCTCATAACATGAACCCATTGAGTGAGCTAGGAACGAGAACAGAAGCTGGCTTCTTCCTATTTAAGCTTTCCTTCAAGCTAGAATGAACTACCCACTATTGGCAGAACTTTTGTGCCATCCTTCATGGTACCAAGAATGCTCCAAAGACAATAGAAACAACACAATAGAACATTGACCTTAGGCAAAAACCAATGTGAATATTGTCACGGGGAATGAGAAGCTTCAGCAAAAGCACCTTCTGTATTCTCTTCCTGCTGCGGTGGAGCATACAATAATGTAGCCCTGTCATTAGCCCCACTCCCACCACAAATCCGAACACAAGTCCAACCAACACCATTATGCCCTGTTTTCCTGGTCTCCCTTTCCAATACAAAAACACTGCAGCTGCTGCTGGCTCAAGGGAGTCTTGTACGCCTACATCAGTCCGCTTGATGAAAGATCTGGCCTCATCCTGAAAGTGAACCCGTACATGCAAGAATGTCTGCCGTCCGCGGTGCCAACATTACTTCTCTATCTATTACCCTTCTTTGAGCTGAAGCCACTAGCTAGACTCCTTCCCAAAAAAACTTCCGATCTGGACTGCCAGATACTCGTAACGCAAAGCCCTCTCTCTCTCTCTCTCTCTCTCTCTCTCTCTCTCTCTCTCTCTCTCAGAATCCACAAGACACCCCCGTCCAGCAAGTTCAAAGCCGTCGCAGCTGCTCTTATCAGGAACAAAAACAGGATCAAAACCCGGAGAAAGCCTCCCGATATTTCCACCGCCTTCAAAACAGCTGCAGCTCTGGAAGACGACAACGAAGAAAACAACAAAATACGAACACACGATTTCTTTAAGCGACTATTGCATTGTGTATTTTTCCTACTTCAAGAAGGATTGCCTCAAATCTAAGTCATACAACGACAATGACACCAGCGTCAAAGCCGGGGGGAACTTATTTGCCGACGAAGAAAAGAGAAAACAGAAGTACAAACATCAGTGAAGAACCTCACCTTGCACCTCTAAGTGCGATTTTGCTAACAAATCTATAAAACCGCAATGACAATCACTTAAAGATTGCCAGAGACATTTCTTTGTGTTCATTCCTACAAAACAGATAATAAGCATACACGAAGAACCAAAACTCACCGCAAAACATTTGTTGGAAAGAGAACTTCCAGATCTTCCGGTCCTCCAAGAACGAATCCCCGAAACAACAACCACAAGGAGAATCCAAACGCTCTAAAAAAAACTCCAGCGAGGAATGCCTGCAAAATACAGCACTGAATTTCCTCCTCCGCGTTCTCTCTCTCTCTCTCTCCTCTCGCTCGCGCTCTCTCTCTCTCTCCTCAACCCACCCGGGCCCGGGCCCTTTCACACCTTCCCCAGTAAAATTGCCTACGTGGCACATTCTTATTCGCCAGGAAATAGGAAATTATGGAACATCGTTCTGCGATTCGCTTCTATTCGAACGAGCATGTGACCGAGAGACCGGCGTATTTGAGGAGGGACGACGCTGACGTGGCGAGAAATAATACGTCAATAAACTTATCCACCAATGAGATCGCTGGGTTGTAGGGTCATGCCGAACCCACCTACCCACTAAACCCCCCACCCCGGGTAACTTCCCGCCCCCGCCCTACGAACTCAGCCGTCTCTGCCGTTCCGTCGGCCGGCTACTTTTCGGTAAACAGGAAAAAAAAAGAAGGTAGGGTAGTTACGGTGCCGACTACCGACCCGAGGGTTCGTTGGTCGGAGACGCTGCCAGACTGTGGCAGCTGGACCCTATGATACAACGGGTGTAAGAGAGGAAACCCGCTGTTGGTGCTGTTTGGGCAGTTTAGGAAAAAACAACCAATTATAACTCGGTCAGACTGCCTGGCGCTCCCAATTTCAAATGAAAATTGCCCTTTTTCTTTTGGGGTTTTTTTTTTTTTTTTTTTTGGCATTTATGTCTTTACAACCACTTGGGGGGCGGGGAGCCTACCTCTATAGAGGCAACACTTTCCATGGCCCACTTAGCAGGCACCTGACTAGCAAACAATAAATTAATAAATTCAATTAATGGAAATAAAATTGGTTACACAATTTGGACACAAAGGGGGGGGGCCTAGGATGGAATCAATGCCTGAAAATTAATTAACCCACAACTTAAGGCCCTAGGGATAAAAATATCTTTATTTTTAAAAACCATCATTTTTTACTCCCAAAAAAAAAAAAAAAAAAAACTTTCATTTTACTCCATATTTTCTTTAAAATTTGACAACTCATGTTGGAGACCCACCCAAAATTGTCATTAATCCAATAACAAACCTTTGGTAACCATCAATTAAAATCAATTTTTCCATATTGGGAAATTCAAGTTTTTTTTTTTTCCCTTTTTCCCATTGTCCTAACACCCAACCCTTTTTTAAGTTGATGTCCTTGAAGTGACCATTTTGAACAAGAAGAAGAAGAAGATTAGGATGAAAAGAAATTTGGCTAATTTTGTTTGGCCATTATAATAATAAATTTGGCTAGGGTTAAATGGTGGGGGTGTAATTAGGTGTTGTATAGATAAGTTAAAACTTTTGGCCAGAGAAAATAAATAAATAAATAAATAAATAAATGAATGAATGAAGAATGTGCAATAATGGATGGGGGCTCTAGGCTAGGCAACTGAGCCTCTTAACCTGCCCCCTCATGTGGGAGGGCCCCCCCTTCTTCTTCTTTAACCACCTCCGATTAAAAAATCCAACCGGACTAGACTCATGTTAAGATCGTGGGGGGCAGGGGGTGGGGTCAGGCGTGGGGGGCGGGGGGGGGCTCATGTTCACATCGTGAGTCAGCTGCTCTCCTCATGTTCCGGTTGTTTGTGGCTGGCTGGCTGGCTGGGTCACGAGTTAAGTTTAACTTACCCACATGGTCAAGATGCTCCTATTTACTAGGGCTTTTGTTCCCATGCATAACTACTCTCTCTCTCTCTCTCTCTCCAAAGTTGGCTCATATTTAAGGGAAAAACAATATTGTGTTGCCTTCTTTGCATTTGTGGTGTATTTTCCTTACTTCCCACCAGGAATAGGGTCTAGGGTTTTAGGGTTTAGTGGATAAATAGTGAAATAGGGTTTAGGGTTTTAGGGTTTAGTGGATAAATAGTGAAATAGGGTTTAAGGTTTTAGGGTTTGGTGGATAAATAGGTGAAATAGTGGGTAAATTTTGCCTTATGAGTGAAACCAATGGCACCCAATGTGGGAACCCAAAGTGGAGATGGCTGATGAATGTCCCCACCTACTACTACTACCTAGGGAAAATGCCTGAAAAAAGTACCTGAATAATACGACACCCCAAATAACCAGTTACTCCAGTAGTGGAAAAAAAAAAAAAATTCAGATAGGAATCCCATATTTTGCGCCAAGGTGAACCAGCAGTAGTATCCAGTACCCCCCACACATTGCAACTACTATCATGATGATCATAGTATTCAGTACCCTCACACATTGCAACTATTATCTTGATAGTAGTATCCAGTACCCCCACACATTGCAACTACTATCTTGATCTTCTTGAGAAGGAGGCCACTTTTACTGGCTATATGTTAACTCTCAGAGGTTTCAAATCAGGGAGAGCACTTTTACTGGCTATATGTTAACCTGAGAGGTTTCAAACCAGGGATCTTGACCTTTTAGGTTGGGATTATAAAATTATTCGGAAAACATCGAAAGCTAGCTAACAAAAAGTCAGGCTGGAGGAGCCTTACAGAGTTTGTTGTGCCTGAATGAAGATGGCACCTTAGGCAGGCTCAAGGTAGAACAAGGATTATTAACCTTACATTAAAAGCTTCCTCACCTCCTTTGAAAAATTAAGTATATTTGATCCAATCGTTGTGGTCGGTTCAGGACTAAAGGATCTTCAAGGGGGCAGGTTGGGGCCAATTCTCGGAATTTGAATCTCATCGTCGAGTCGAGTTGAGTTGAGTCCACTCCCTCTACGAGTAAAATAGCAGGGCGGCCGGAATGGACCACCATCACGCTTGAAGGCTGATTCTCGAGACCAAATCAACCATCACAGAAATGGCGGAATTTGTTGTAATTTGTTTGACATTTTAAGAAGGAAAGTGCTTGCTTTTTTTGTCATAGAATGGGCCCTTGCCGACCTATTCCTTGCCTAGTGAGAGCTTGCTTGCTTGCTTATAGAGTATAATAGCTTAATGGATTTTGGGCCCCTCTAGGTAATAATAATCATAATAATAATAAGGTCTATTTTTATATGAGAATTTTTGGCTTCGTGTTTGAAACTTGAGATTAATTATTATAAAGTTATATTAATATCTTGAAGGATTTTGGTTTCGTTTCTTTCAGAGGATTTTTTTGAAGATTGGGTATATTTTTGCAATGGTGAAATATTTGAGTTTAGTTTCCATAATTCTTCTTTTGCCTTAAGATACTTTTTAGTACGGGCCTCTCCTAATTTCAAGACTATATATATATATAACCCAGCCTTCCATTACCCCAGGTTAACATGTAAAGTCGTGGCAAGGTTAGTTTCATTCCTAGAGTTCCAAGAGGGTTTAATCACCTTACATGATTTTTAATCATGCCGTCGTCTTTAGGGTTTTACAAAATCTTAAGGGTTTTAACAAGGTGATGTAACAAGTGGGTTTTAGGGTTTTACAAAGTCTTTAGGGTTTTACAAGGTGATGTAACAAGTGGGTTTTAGGGTTTTACAAAGTCTTTAGGGTTTTTACAAGGTGATGTAACAAGTGGGTTTTAGGGTTTTACAAAGTCTTTAGGGTTTTTACAAGGTGATGTAACAAGTGGGTTTTACTACTTGATGAGCTTCAAAACTCTTGTGATGAACAATGTAACAATTTGTTGTTGAAACTTTCATTTCATAACTTCTTCTTCTTTGGCCCAAAACTTGTTGACCTAATATGATGGCCTTTTTTCTTGGGTTGTGATCCCCTGAATGTACGGGGCTCATCTGCTTGTTGGAAAGGTTTTTAAGTTGTCCAACTAAAAGGAGTACCTACATCCGGGTGTGTTCCCAAAGGCTCCACCTCAAATGGGCATGTACTTGGAGAACGCCCCCACTCCTTTAGCATTACATTACACATAAAGAACTTAAGAGAAAATCATTTAACATAGAACTTAGGCATCCCTATCTATTGTAAATTACCTTCACAATAGGCACCCACCGTGCAAAGCTATACAATACTATCTCAAGTTTAAAAATGGTGACAAACAATGTTTGAACATAAAGATGTTTGAATGAAAAGGTTTTTTATGATTATTCTTTAAGGTTTTAGACAAGGTTGCTAGCATGCCTTTTATGAAGATGTCCTTGAAATGTTCTAAGGTCATTTAGAACAAAACATCATTACTACTTTTTTGTTTCTTCATATTCTTACAATTCAAAAACATTTTATCCAAGTTTTGAGTTTTGAGCATGATGGGGGACAAGCTCCAAGGATGATGAGGTTGATGGCAAGATGTTGGGATAGGTAGGGAAAAGTGAAGGAAGACAAGCACAAGATTTTTTTCCTAGGTTTATGAAGAGATGTCAAGAAAACATTGAAGGATGATGAGGGACAAGGAAAACGGAACATTGGGAAATGAAGGGACAAGGGATTGGGGGATGCTAAGAAGATGGCAAGAACGTTAAGTAGCATCAAGGCGAGGTTGAAGGGACGCAAAGTAGCCCTAAGAGACTTTGAAGGAGGTCAAGTAACATTGTAAAAACATTATGGGGCATCAAGAAACAAAACTTTGTTCGTGTTTTATTTCTAACCAACAAACGATATCTAGAAGGCAATAAGGGATGATGTGAGTGTTGAGAAATGCCAAGACTACAACAATTGGTTATGTAACACCAAGAAATGCCATCGGACACAAAAAATAAAATTAGTTTGAACCAAAAAACTAATTTTTGGTATTAAAAAAATTCATTATCATAGTAGGGACATTAAGAACAACATTAAGGTGTCCCTCTTAGCAACGGTAGTTGTATGGCATAGTTTTCATGGATGTACAAGGTATGAATGAATTGCATGAGAAATCAAATAAAAACTCCATAAAATTTGAAGATGCTCATTATTATTTTATGAAAGTGGCAATAAAACATGCAATACAAAAAGACATAACCATGAACAATTTCAAATCAATGAGTTGAACCACACACTACAACAATTTGCAACAACGTAAAAAAATTTGTATGAAATGTTAATTTGTTTCAAAACATCACTTCTAAATTAAACATCCTTAATCATCATGTTTCATTATTTTTGTGATTCAAAAGGGATATTGAATCTTTCAAAATCATTTTTGTTCAATCCACATTTGAAAATGTAAGATGGATGACTTGGCAATTTTTTTAAATATGATGCCCCAAATGTAGGTATGATGCCCAAAATGTGTTGAACCTACACCTGCCACCACTATGTCATAGAAATTAAGCAATAAAAGAATTTTTTACAAAATGTCTTTGAAAAATATGTTTAAAACTTTCTAAAAGATATATAATTAACAAAACCTTCTACGATGTGTCTAAGAGATTTAATTAGCAGAAGCTTTTAAAGGACATAATTAATGGAAACTTTTTAAAAACAAGGTGGGCAAAAGCTTTAAAAGATGTGGTCAAACAAAAATATATATATATGATCTAACACAAGTATATAGAAAGTTTAGTTGGCAAACCTTTTTAAAATATTGATGAACCTTTTTTTAAAACTATTGGATAATACAAGTAAAAGTTATGAAGGTAACACATCTAAATTTCACAAATGCAAATTATGCCTTTTATATGTGTAGTCATTCTCATGCATATCTTGCATTATGTTTTGTTCAAACAATAAGCTCATCTAATTACTGTTCATTATTTATTTATTTATTTTTCAAGTCCATATAATCTTCTCCAAGTTACATTTTTATTTTGTATTTAACAAATTAACAATATTGTTTATTATTTTGTCGAACATCTTGATGAATCGCAATGGAAGACTCCATTTCCACTGTTATTGCTACATTGCATCCTTAGTAATAAATTCAAGAACTTCATGAAACAAACATTCAATTATAAGCATATTCACCTTAAATTTTAACTTCAATTTTACATGACCTCAACATCAAATCCAAGTGTTTCATGGAGCCAATGGTAATCACTTTGAAACTTCAAACGTCATTCCCCTTCAATAATTTGCAAAAATGATTGAATTTGATATGTTTGAAAAGTTCATTGGAACAAGGCTATCATTTTGAGGTTTTATCCACCTAGTTCATTTCATCATCTATTTGCAAGCCACATAATCCTTTCATAGTGCTTCCCAAGTTGAATTGGTTAGGATGTTATTTTTCATAACAACAATTTCATGGATCATGAAAAAAAATTTAAACAATTCACCAGTGTTGTATGATTTTTATGCATTCCATAAAAACTTTGTTGCAACATTCAATGAAGTTAATTGTAATAAGGTTGTGGACACAAAAAATTTGAACCTACAACAAGGATCTTGTCTCAAATCAACTTGTACCGTGAAATTTCAACACTAGCATGTGATGATAAGGTGATAACACATTACAATGACCCCTAATTTCAAATGTTTATAGGTTTAATATTATAATATCTACCGTTCAAAACAAGGTGCATTTAATTTTAGGTTTAAATTTTGTTGTTTAGGCCTTAAGATTATGATTTTCACAAAACTAATGATCTCCAATATTATTCGAAAAAATAATAAAAGGTGCATTCATACTAACATGTACAATTAGGAATCATAACTACTTCATTTTTTTAATTCTAGATTGAATAATAAATAGAAGTAAAATAGTTTTTTATAAAATGTTATTATGAATACATTATGTAAGCATCATAAAAATTTGGAATCAATTTAATGAGTGAAAAATACAAAATTTATATTTTAAAAAACTTGTAACCATTATTTAAAAGTAATTTTGACATTAAAGCACAATTAGAAGAAAACAATTATGAAATATTTTGGGATTTAAAAATATACACACCTTAACATAGTAAGTTTTAAACAAAAATTAGAAATAAAAATGAAATGCATATTTAAATGATTCTAAATATATATATATTTCAAAAACAAATAAATTAGTGGCCTAAGGGGGCACATTTTGCTCTTATAACAAGGTTGGACCTTAAATTTTATTATTAAAATTCAAGGAATCATGATTGTATTTATTGTGTACACAATTTAATAGAACCCATTTCATATTTACATTAAATGTTTGGTTTTATTAACTATTCAAAGACATGTTTGAAATGAATTTTATGCATCAACCTAACTCATAATGTTTGTCACCATCCATTTCAAAATTATTTTGGCAAATTTTTATCAAAATACAAAGGTCGTATGAAATTTTTCACCCTACAAAATCTTTATTTGTGAATTACATTTATCATCAAAAAATTTAATCATTTCAAATTTTTTGGAATATATTTGAATTTTATAATACACAATTATATATGTAATTTGTGTACAAATATATTCCAATCCACCATGATATACATAGAAAACAATTAGTTATGCAAAAACATTGTGAAATTCCTTAATGTTAACATGGTTTATAATCAAAACCATTATGGGATGAAACATTACAATGTGACTAAATAAAAAGGGTCATCATAAAGTGTTTTCACTAAGTTTACTTAGAACAAAAAAAGTTAAATCAATCAATTCCATTGGGGTTTATGAAATGATGTGAAGGACTTCATCATCATAATGTCAAAAATGAACACCTTAAATGAATTTAACATTCAATCTATCTTGTGTGATAACCATTTATTTGAAAGGTGACAAAAAATGTGACTTGGATCTTACACTTTATTGTTAACAAATACATCTTTAAATACATTTCCCTATGACCTGAAGGTGAGCACTAAGTGATATTGTTGTGCAAGTTGATGTTGCATGATTCAAAACTTTCACATTGAAAAATAAACAACATCCATGACAACTAAGGCTTTGCTTGTATTAAACATGTATTCAAAAAATCTCAAACAATAAAACATACAAGGTTCAAATCATCATCCATACAATAAAAAAAATAAGAAAAAAATGATTTTTTCTAATCTTAATGAAGTTTTACGACTACATTATAAGATTTTAATGCTAACAAATTATCTCACCTTTACACTCAGTACCTTGTTTCACAGTGTCATACATGTCGAAGCATTCCTATATAATAATGCAATAACAAGTTTTATTCATTAAAGCTTTGTTCAACAAAAACATCTCCAACTATTACAAAAATCAAGTCAAATGCCTTGCAAAGTAATCAACAAATGTACCTTTGCCTGTAGAAATGTGATTCATGAATCAATCTCTCAAGGTTAATGAGTTTTGTTTCAAACATTGTGTTTAACATCATCAACATTGCCTTCAAATCTAAAAATCTTGGGACTTTTGTGGTTCATGTTACATAACCAAACTATCAATTGACGAGTTGGCGAAGAAAATTTATTGCATGATTAATCACCAGCCAAAGTGAAGAATTACTCAAAGTATACTTATCATACGAAAAGCTTTTTTGTAACAACAAGGACTAGCATGCATTTTGAGGTAAAAGCTACCATAGAAAAAAAATTGGGAATACAAATGGAAATGTGATTCCACCACAATATTAAGATTTCAAAGATGTATTAAAAAAGAAGAATGTTGACATATTAAATAATATTGGAACATTGATCATACAATTGTACAATTGAATATAGCAAGAAATGCAACCACCATTAAAACCCATTTGGAACCTTTTTCAGAATGAGTTGGCCAAACTACAAAAATACATTGATGAAAGCATTTTGAATAGCTTCACACAACATTCAAAATCACCTATTGACATAATAATATTCTTTGTGAAAAAGAAAGATGGATCTTTCATATGTGTTGGTTTATTGTGGTTTCAACAAAATCACCATATATAATCATCCTCTTAATTATTCTTGATTTCAAGACTTTTCAAGCAACTTGATCAAAAATTATTCATAAACATTGACTTGAGAAATGCCTACAATCTTGGATACATAAAAGAAATAAATGAATCAAAAACAACACTTTGCACAAGGTATGGACATTTCAAATATAATGTGAGGCCCTTTGGTCTTACAAATGCCCTTACAATTTTCCAACACGTGAACGACATGGTAAATAATTTTTAAATAACTATATGATCATTTACTTGGATGACATCTTTATATTTTCTGAAAACTCTTAAGGCATGAGCAATGTGTACATCTCGTCTTTAACAAATTTTGAAAAAAAAAAGGTTTTATACCAAATTGGAGAAATTTATTTTCATCAATCAAAAATGGAGTTTTTGGTCTACATCATCTCCAATTGTGGCTTCTCAACAAATCTAAATAAAACTTAAACCATCATCAATTGACAAACCCCATATTTACTTTGTGACATTTAGTGTTTATAAGATTTGCAAAATTTTATCAAAATATTTTGAAAATTATTCAAAGATTGTTGCACATTTGATATGACTTACAAGTGGGACAAATATGCTACAAAAATTTCAAATTGTTGAAAAATGATTTCACCATAACTCCCATTCCAATTCACACACACCCATCCAAACAATTTTTTTATATTTTAAATGCTTTAATTTTGCTCTCATGGTTGTGTCATCCTGGTACGGTAATGATGAAAAACTATTGGATTCCATCCCAAAAACAAATTTGGGTATCCTTATGAAACATGGTAACATTTGTTTCAAGGAGTTCAACAAATAGTCATAGTTTACATGCTAACCAAAAGAACTTTGAATACTTCACCAATGTTTGTAATATGTTCAGAACATGTTTCTTTGCCATTTTGACCTCATAATTGTTTATTTCCAAGAAGCTAACAATCAAATTCAAAATGCATCACCACACCATCGATTTCTTACCACAAAACAAATAAACATTACCTTAACCAATAGAAGTCCATTGTTTTAACATTGAAACAATTGCATCTTCTGTTGATAAAAAGAAAAAGCCCCATTGATATGAAGTTCCTTAAAGACATATGTATTGGTAGCCTTCAAAATGATTATTTTATAAAGGATTTGAAACAATGTACATTAGAAATTTATCACAATAGCATTGGCAACCCTAAAAAAATTAATGGCTTCATTTATTACAAAGGATTTCTTTATGTTCAACAAAGGCTTGCACAACTACACATCCTTTAAGTACATCATGAATTTCCACCTACATGACATTCTAAAATCAATAAGATTATTGAACTTATTTCAAAAGTTGGTGGGAACAAAAATGTGGAAGTTTGTGAAAGAATTCATTCACATGTGTGATACATATGCATGAACAAAAGTACTACATCATTGACCATATGGATTATTACAACCAATTTCAATTCCTAAAAATATGTCATCATTTTTTCAATCATCACAAACTTATAAACATCATGTGTTCGTTCCAAAATTGTGTGAAATTTATTATTTCATATGTTCATTTTGTTTAAATGTGATAGTCATGTGCTTGATTTTCATGTGTAAAAACACAAATAAACATACAACATTCAAGTCTAAACAATACAAATAGATATATGACATTCATGTTTAAACAATGTACACAACATCAAGGTTCAAACAATACAAATAGATGAATGACCTCCATGTCTATTGCATACAAACCTATGAAAAATAGATTTTGCACGACAACTATAATTTAATTGTGACACATGAAGTTTATGATGATGGGTTTCATCACAAACCCCATGCTTTAAATCTTATAATTCCATTCTTATTGTGATTGATTAGTTCATGAAAATAACACATTTTATCCCAACCACCAAGGCCATGACAAATGAAGGTATTGCAAAAAAGTTATTTGACAACATACCATGGCTTACCATTAAACATGGTTTCAAATCATTTTTGAACAAGACTATACACATTTTTAAGGGTTCAAATTTGGTTTTTCTTAAATAATCATTTATAAACAAATGGACGAACCAAAAAAATGACTTAACCATTAAAACAATGTATGATCAATTACCATTTTAAAAAATTGAATCATCATTTTCCCTACTTGAATTTGCATATGAAAATACATATCGGTCACATTTCATTTTTCACAAATTATATGGATCACACCTTAGGTTTGATACCTTGGAAGTTATTAAGACAAAAAAATTAACTCTAAAATATCTTATTGAAAAATATTTGATATCTGATGTGAATTCATTTCATGATTATGAAAGGTCCAACGATGGTACAAATAACAAGTTGATGGTCACTATAACTATAAAATTGGAAATCATGTATATGTATTCTGCTAAAATTTATGGTCTACAAGGTCTTCAAAAAATTTGGATTATAGGTGATTTTAGCCATTTCCTATCATCTATCAAGTAAATCCAATTGTATTTTTAAAACAATTTTTAAGATTAGTGAAAATTTTGTCTACAATTCCATGTTTTGCTTCTTGAACCCTTTCATGAATCTACCATTCCTAAAAAACATTCAATCACCTTCATTAAAGGTGCATTCGCAAATAAACAAAACATAAAACACATAATCAAAGTTTTGTTTTTCAAGTTTTAATGTCATAATTTGTATTATATTCTAAATATTTTTAGTGTGTTTAGATGAAAATGTTTTAAATATATCATGGAAACATGTGGAATAATTTAGATATATAAAAAACATGCATTAAACATTGTACCAATGATTTTTGCTACCTTTAATGGATTATTAAATGGAATTTTATTGAATTATATAACTTTGGGGATATTCCATAAATATATTTTTACATAATAATCTCATGTAACATATTTTTGGGACATAAAATTTTATGTTTTTGTTACTGATAATAGAATAATCTAAGTCCTTATATTCAAGGTATGCCCTTGATTCTTTTATTCGTGAATGCATCCTTAATTGAAATTGGTTTAAAATTTTGAAATTCAAAAAACTTTAATTCAAAAAAAATTCATGAATGGCCAAAATATTTCATCCATTGCCATTGATATGATGTTAGTGAAAGTATGTGGGACCAACTTTTAACATGACTAATGCACCAACATAGAAAGCTTACACTTTTCATCAACAATATTAATCCAAGCTTTAATCAATGACACATTCAAAATGTTGCCAAGGAATCTTATAATTTCCTTGTTGAAGGTTTATTTTTTTGGAAATCATGTCTAAAATATTTCAAAAATATCCAAGCCACCATAAAAGTGGAAGTAATAAATTATTTAAAATTTAAAACGTTTAGATATCATACAAATGGTAGGAAAATCCTTCTTGTCCACTTTGTAGTCATTCATGTGAAGCCATGGAGAACTGATAAATTGAAATCACATCATCCAACAACAAGAATTTTTGCTTGAAGATTTTCCAAATGAAACATTTTGACTATCACAACTATGGAGTTTACATTCATGACTTCAAGATGAAGAACCACTTGAAACACAAAAGCACCAAACGATCCATTGCATTCATTATTCAATAAACTTGTTTTTAAAATTGAATTTCACCAATGAAAGTTATCCATTAGTAAGTCATATTTGAAGGACATTTTACAAATGAAAATGTAATCATTCAACCCTAAACCCATTTTCAATAAAAAGGCATCAATCAAATTGCATATATGCCCATAATTTCACCACCAACATGTTTGATATGTTATGTAATCTTTGATGTCAATTGTTCAGTGCTATAACACAACAATAAACAACTTAATTAATCATGAAATCATACAATGTAAACATTTGTAAGCAAATTATAAAATACTTACAATATTTAGCATTTTTCAACTTCCATATCCAGGGCTTTATTATACCATCTTGCAATTAGCCAAAAATAACCCATTGCATTACCCAATCAACACGTATTTTTAAAACCCAATTGTATTATGCATGAAATTTTGGATCTCATGGCCTACAATTATGATGCCATATTTTACATGTACATGCACATCCTAAATATATGTTATTCCAATCCCATTTTATTTGTAATATTTCCCAATTGAACTAAATTTATAATCAATTTCCATGTAATCAAGTTGAGCATATGTCTTCCCATAAGGCTTTTGGCAAACCGCACATTTTCATTTGGCTTCCATTTGGCCTTGGGAATTAAGAGCATAACCTGAAATCCCACCCTTCCTCACCAAAGATCTTATAAAATTCAATGAATTTAGGTATTGTGTAATCTACCTATTACCTTTGATTCATTAGTTTAAAACTCCCTTTTTTAACCAAACAACTTTCAATCGCACGTTGTGTGCAACTGGATTTCAATTATGATTTAAAAAATTTATTGCATTAAATATGGTAGTTACAAATTAAGTTGAACCACCAACTAAAATGGTCAAAACTTGGAAACAATTTTCAACTAAGGGACTAGCTCCCCCAATTGGGGTACTAACATTGTCAAAAAAATTAAGTTGACTTTTAGTTGAAAGGTTTCCTTAAATGTGACATCATTAAATGTCTTTATTTTAGTTGAACATTGTTTGTAGTTTGATGAAATATTAGGATGATGGATGGATGGATGAAATGCAAAGTACATTTATGTTTCAAGTGTTGAATGTGGGGACTATAAATAAAGTTGTGACTAATCTAAATCTTGTGAATATTAATTGAACTACAAATGCAAAATTACCAATTCCATGTCATGATGTTTATTTAATCGTCACCTATTTACATATTCCAAAGACACTTATGGTCAAGAATTCAAATGTGAGAATGTTCTCCAAGTGGGCAAATAGATGAAAAAATAATATTTCAACCCTACATCTATATGAAAGAATGGTTCTCCCAAACGGACCCTCCATACTCATCAAATAACAATTATGTAATTACTATTGATTATCTTAAGGACTATTTGTTGTAGTAGGTCATACCTATTATGTACATGTAAGTACCATACTAGGTATTTACTAAATACCTAATACCTTCCTAACTACACACACACACACAAACACATATGTAATATTTCACTTAAATTAATATAACGTAAATATATATTACTATTATGTATAAATTATAATTAGTTATTATCAATATGAATAATATTATCAACCATTATTCATTAACAAAATTATATTACATACTTAAAATTGTTTCATATAACTAATATTCATGTATAAATATGATTTATATCATCATTAAATGATTTATTAACATGTATATTAATATTTTAATTTATCATATTGATTATATTTGTATGTATTACTTTATTCAAATATTGATTATCATTGTGCACAATATTAACTATCATACATACAATTAATGATTGGTGAGATATCATAAAATGAATATTAGTAATATCATTTGTAAATTTTAATTAACATTTAGCAAGATAAAATATAATAATGTCAATATTAGTAGTTATAATTATAATTATTTTAAATATGTAATAACAATGATAATATTCTTTTTATTTGTTATATACTTATATGTTTAATATTTAGTATAGTTAATAGGTGGATTAGGTTAGTATAACATAATTAATGGGTAGGGCAGACATGCATATCACCGAAACCCTACCATATTTTGGAAGTTTCTTATATGTTGGAAAAACATTCATGACCACAAGTGAGTCAAATGAAGATTCAATATTTCTTGGAACTTCAAAAACAAAGGAGCAAGAACAAAGAAGCAAGAAGGGGACGAACTTGTTCAAGGGGGAAAAAAACATTTAGACCCCCTTTCTTTCAAATTTCATATCTGTTACATTTCTTGTTAGTTTTGAACAATTTAAAGAACTATGAAAGTGTCATCTAAAGCTTTGCAAAACCTTGTTGAAGTGCAAATACAATAGATCTTATGTTCCAAAACACAAATTGGTCATATGTGCAAAACTATGTGCCCATGACCCCCTTCATTTGGAAAAGGCATGTCTTGCTCATTCTCTCATCGATTTGAATGAATTTTGTTGCATTAGATGTGCAAAGTGATATTTTTGAGCTTTAAAAAGCAATAGAGCAATATACTAAGATCTATAAGTCTTTGTCGTTAAATTATCGATAGGTTTATTCTAGTAAATTGTAACTAAAATGTTTGTCCCATATTTTTTGTTAAATGTTTCAAGTTTGCAAATTATATAAGTAGATGCACCAACCATTACAAAAAAAGATGGTACTTGGGATGAACCAATCAAAATGGTTCCACCCTAAAAACTAAATTAAAATATAAAACAAAATTATCCTAAACTAGCTTATTTAGTAAATAGGTCTTGATGGGTCGGTAATTTAGTTACCTAAGCCCACCTAGCTACCTATGTAGCCAAGCTTAAGTAGTTAGGTGAATATGTTATCTACCTACCTACATATATAAGCACCTAAATAATTAAGTAGGTTGGTAGGTACTTAGGCATAGTAGGATACAAAATTTATGTCCACATGTTAAAATCTTATTGGATGCAAGATGGATGATTTAGATTTATTTTATTTATCAATAATATTTAAATTTTAAATAGTTAATCATGGCCATGTGTCACCATTTTGTTAATCCATGTGTCAAAATAGATTTCCTTCTTAAATTGGACAATCTAAATAAATTTAAGTTTTATTTTAATATTGAATATTGAACTAAAAATTTGATGATTGTAAATGTCATTGGATGAAGTTCATCCACCCTATTGTTCAAGTTGAAAATTATTTTAAACTACAACACTTGATGTCATTATCAATGAAAATGATTTGAAATGGCATTTGATGTGGTGTTTACATGTGGCTAACATTTTCAAATGGATTATCACTTGCAACTTCTACTTGTCAACTACCATGGTTTTTAGTTGCAAATAAAATCTTCGAATTAAATTTGTTATTATCAATAAGAAATTATAGTTGAAAAAGAGTTAGAAATGATGTTGGAAAAAGGAGGTTTTTTATTATTGATTATTTGTACCACATTAATTTATGTCAATGTTTTTTCTTTTTTTGAAGGAGGTGAAATATATCTTACATAAACACATGAAATCAAATTAGATCTCGTAAAAATTATTTAGTCAGTTCAAAAAAGAGGATGTAATAAATCATGAAATCAAATTTCAAAAAAAAAATCATTAATGCAAACCATAAGGGATATACCTAAAAAATTGGCCATAATCATCATTTATATTGAAATTTCCCATTCATCCACAATATTTCAGATCTCATTGCCTACTTTGATGAAAAAGTTGTGTGTAAAAAAACACACAAATCAACTAGTTAAGAATGATTGATAGTTGAATGAAACTTTTTCATTAAAAAACATTGTTTTATCTTTTGTACAACTTAAGACATCTTTTTTTTATGGTTTTTTCCTAGGCCACAAAATGAAACAAACTTTCATTTCCAACAAGTTTCACATGATGATATCATGCACATATTAAAAATTTGAAAGGTATAGATGGTCAACTATTATTTCCCGTTGTGGATTATTTTTCTCAAGCATGAATCATTGTGCCAATAATGCTAACAAGTATTTGAATTCTACCCCAAAACAATATAACATAGTTTATATCCAAATTTATATGAAATGAAATAAAAAAATTGTATGAGAAAAAAAAACTTCAAGTCACATGATTAAAGTATAAAAAATCCAATTATTTTGTAACATAAGTTGTGACATGAAAAGATGAATGTCTAACACTTTGAACTTAGGTTCTCAATGCTTTGAACAATTGTACATGATTTGAGTTTCCTTCAATCTTCCAACACATTTCACGCCCATAATTTTGCATGTTTGTTCCTTCATCTTCAACCAATATAACCATTGTGTATTTTTTCCCGGTTTGTTATTTGTTGCATTCATTAACATTATTCATTGTGGTTACAATAATTGTTTCAAAGCAATCAATTACATCTATTCCATTTCCTTTAATATCCTTCATTTGCATCAAAATCATTTACCAACAAATCACCTTAAAAATTTCATATTATTATAATATATAAATTTTCAGATGATGTAACTCCTTCAAGAAAGTGCTGCCCCCATGCAAGGTTAGTTCATTGATGTTTGTACAATTTATAAGGTATATTTCATCCATTGATTTTGGATTTATCTTTCATCTCATTCATTTGTCTTTTTCTTAAACTTAACATAAGGTCCTAAAATGAAGTCATTAAAACCTAAAATCTAATCTACACTTGGGTTATTGTTTCATGAAAGCCCTTAATTCCAGTGACTAGTAATTAGATATGGTACATGGGGGATTTTTGGGATCTTTCATATGGTCATCATACATGGACCATTTCAAAGACAATTTCATAAATAACCATCTCATTTTCAAGCTTAGTTATTTCAATTCTTTCTTTATAACTACTTCCTTTTCCTATTTACTTTCTTATTAACTATTCCCCACCTTTCCTAATAACGACCTCCATTTTATAACTATTTCAAAATAAATTCCTATCCATCAACATGGATTTAAAAAATAAATTAACGCATATGTCTTTTCATGTCCATGAAATGTATATAAAATTAGTTTAAATTTGACATTGACAAAAATATATAAAAACATAATTAAAAATTAAAATAGTTGATCATCACTGATAGTGTGTACTAATGTAGAGCTCAAATTTGCTAATGTGTTCAATTGCGAAGGATAGATTCCACTTGAGAACTTGACCTCCATGTACACTAAAATAATTATATAGTTGTTTCATGTGTGTCTATATATATATATATATATCACCATAATTGATATCTTATCATTGAAACTTAGAAATATGACTACTCTTTCACTATTAAACTTTTTTTCCTAGAAATTCAAGAAAGAGATTGGGCTAGAAGTGGCTAAACTACTAGTGTTATTTTAGGCTTGCTTGTGAATTCATTAATGATTTATTACCCACATGAATAGATGCCTTCTTTTTCCTTTCACTCTATTTGAAGGATCGATTTCCCCAATTCCTTTTTTTTGCAATATAAAATAAATGTAAAGACTATCATTACCAAAGTATGGGTTTCATGAATAAATGAATATACAAATTTACATGCAACACAAAACACTCCCCTCCCCAATGGTTCAGAAGAAATCAGCAAAGTTGTAAGTTGATGGCAGCATTAGTGAATTCTTCTTCAATATGGCAAAATAAAACACTAATATATATATATATATATATATATATATATATATATGCAAGCATTAACTTTTTTTTTTTTTGCCATATTAAAAAAAAATTATGATAAAAATGTTACATGTATAACACAACTTGGGGTAAATTTTTTTTTCAAACTTTGTGATATAAAAAATTGATATTTTATTCAAATTTTGACTAAAATATCAAAATTTCCCAAAATTTTGTCACTACTTTTGGAAAAAAAAAATTAAGAATTTTTTTTTAAAGGAATTTTTTTGATTTTGCATATTATACAATCAAAGCCTTTTTTCTTTCTTTCTTTTGCAATGAATTCTTTCATTTGTGCCAACAATAAAATATAATAAAACAATAATACCATACAATCGCAACAATCAATCCACTCAAAGTTGCCACCCTTTGACATCAAGACCTTATCTATTTTGTCGACTTTTGGGCTTTACTTGTGTATAGGGTAAAGCCCTCAAAATTGGAGGGTAGCCTTCCCAAAATCAAGGGGTGCCTAGGACAAAGGTTGTAGTCAAGTGAGGCCCTACATTTTTTTTGGGATGTCCCCCATCCCCCACCTCTCGGAGTCATGCATGGAAAAGAACATTGTAAAGGGTATTGTGAAACCAAAAGGTCACCTAGTTTTTCTTTTTTTAAGGCACAAATGAAAAGAATTCATTGAAAAAATATATATACACATATAAAATTATATATAGAAATTTATTTTTTAAATGTGAGAAAACGCACCCTTTATTTTCGGTAATTAGACCCCATCTCATAGAGACCATTTTTTGGCCTACACAAAGGGCATTATGGAAAGCGAGGTGCATTGGTCCTATGATTCCATAGCGCTTTGCTTATCGGATGAAAATGTCATAGTTGGTCTCTCCATGGATGAAAGGAGGATGTCTTGATTCTCATTACAATCGCTTATGCCCGCCAATTGTCAAAAATTGCCCCCATTGTCGAGTCCTTAATATGTATGTGCACTTCATTCTCAAAACATAGTGCGGAGTCGGAACTCAATAGAATTTCCTTTAGCAAAGAATCGTCACCGACATATTGATATGTGTTAACATATGGTTTTCACACAATGGGAAGGGGAGGTTTGGGGGCTTTCTAAAGGCTAATTTTTAAAGGAAGTGTAACATGACTTGTGCATTGGGTAAACATCCAAATATAATAATTTATTAGTTCGTTGCAACACTAGCTTGACAAAGGTCATATATATATAACATTCAAGGCCACGGCACTTTTGTAAGCTTTTTCCTTAGGAGGGTCGGTGTGGTCCTTTCAATTGTATAATGTGAATTGACGATGGAGAACAAGCTTGAGATATGAATCAACAATTATGAAGACCCATTGCACTTTGGAATAGGGCCCCCCATCGACCCCCTTCCCACCTATGGTAATGGTGGCTCACCCAATCGGGGTTGTCACATTTCTAAGTGGGGTAGGGCCCTAGGGGTCCGTTCCATAATACATTTATATACATACACACATATACATACATACATACATACATACATGTATGGGAACAAGTATCTTTCTTGGCTCCTTGTCTTTTATATCTTTCATTTCCTTTTTTAAAAAAAAAAAGTAGGTACATGCTATCCTTGCTTTCACCATCATTTTTGCCCTTCTTTTTTCCTATAAAAGATGTAGGCTATTGGGAACCGACATTTCTTTGGGACTTTTTCAATGGGGACACACAATTAAATGGCACATGCAAGGGACTTGAGATTGGGCACTTCCATGGGGACACTTTGTTTTTGGCCAAACCTTTTGGGGAACATGAATGGGACCAACTCGGACTTAAATAGTGATGTGGTCGGGGACATTCGGGAACAATGTTCAAAATTCAAGAGGTCCACCAAAGGGGTAGAGTTCCTAAGGAGGGGGTAGCCCCTAAAATGGTGTTATAAGATAATAAAAAATATTTTGAATATTTCAAATATAACACCTCTATATATATATATATATATACATAATTCAATTTGGTCCATTATCATCTTAACTTTAGCTCAATATTGTTCAATTCCCATTGAAGTTTTCATCTAACTTATTTTATTTGTTTAAGCCAATTCCATCCCAAGTATATGTTGAATACATCCATTTTGTATGTTCATCCAAGTTGATTCTTGGTCAAGATGTAGTTCAATCCCATACACATCCAAATGGATTTTTAATGAGGTTAAGTTGATGTCAATTTCTAAGGCTAGGTCAACCATGGTTAGATTTTGATCCATTGAAAAATTGGTTTCAAATGGATTTTAATAATATCAAGTTAATTCTTACTAGAGTTTTTACTATCCAATTTTTGGACTATATTTTTTGGCATAGTTTCATCTAATTTTAATTGAAATTTTGATATGATATATTTGTTAAGTTGTTTAAGCCACATCCATCCCAATTAGATTTTTAAATTGTTGGACTTGCACAAATTACATGCACTTCCCACAAAACATGTTTGAAACATTTCAAAAGCATTAATGGAAGACACGTAAAGAACAAGGAATTGAAGCAAACAAAACATTCAAAGGGTAAAGCTAAATTCCTAAAGGGAATTTTCAACAAATAGGCATTGAATTTCAGAAATGTTGAAATTTTGAGAATTTTATAGAAATATTTGGAAATATGTCATTTGTCAAAATGGAATCCTCATAATTAATTAATCAATTAAATTAAATTGGCAAACATGTGTTGAAGTGGGCCAAGGTCCTATAATATGTTGCATGATTCCATACTTTGGCCCCCTCTCCACATTTCCATATAGGTGGTATATCTTATTTTTGTGTATATATATATTTGGTTTCACTTGTTTAATGACTATTTTCCATGAATGTAATATGAAAATGAAAAGGATGAAATAAAGTCACTATTATTATATATAATCAAGACCTTGAGGTAACCCCACATGTGCTTGTATTTATATCATTGATATTATTTATTCTACACCTTTTTAAGACAATTTATCATTACTAGTGTGAACCCGGTGCATAATGCACGCATAAATATCTCATTCTTTTTCAAGTAGGGTTTTCCTTCAATTTTTATAAGTTTTATTTTTTCTTACTTTTTACTCTTTATTTGGTTTTTTCATTTTTGGAAATTTGTTTTCTTTTAAAATTATTTTACTGTATTTCCCTTTCTTTGTTTCATTTGTTTCCATTCATTTTTTATAGTTTTTGCGTTTTTACTTTTTTTTTTGTTTATGTTTATTTCATGTTTTTATTATTTTTATTTTTATTTTGTCTATCTTCGTTTATTTTTATTTTTATGTATTTATGTATTTATTTATTTAATTTCTATTTCCTATTTATTTATGTATTTATTTATTTAATTTCTATTTCCTATTTATTTATGTATTTATTTTATTATTTTATTTTTAAAGAAATGGCACCTCACCCGGCCCCTCGCAGCCCCTGCCCTACCCGCCTTGCCCTGCTATGTTTGTCACCACAGATAAGGAACGGGCTCCACAAGGAACGGGCTCTGAGATACAGGTCCCCCCGAACTCGAGGGCCCAAATTAAAAGTGACATTTTCAGGACCTTGACAGATAGACACACTGACCGACTTAATGAATTAATATATATGATTGCACAAGATTGAGTTTTTTTGTTTGGGATAAGAATTTTTTTAATTCTAAGTTAAAACTACCCTCACTACTAGCAATGAACAACAAAACAAAAGCAAAAGGATTAAAATAAATCGGAGGGAAAGAAAAAGGCAATTGGTGCAGATGTGTAAAGAATGCAATATACCAAAACTATAAAAGGATTTTGAAAATAGGAAAGATAAAAGGACAACAAAAAATTTGTAACTATGATTGGCATAAAATCTTAACAAGGTCCTTGTACTAAATTATTTTCTCATAAGCTTTCATCATTTTTGACTTCGAATTGTTGATTTTGACACGTACAAATATGTTTATTGAAAGAATCTCTTGAGCTTGATAGATATTTAAAATAAAATAAACTATATGTTCCAATAGCCATCCAAAAACATATATACTTCAACTTTTTGACTTTTGTGTGTAGTTTATAGCCTAAATTTTGTTAAATTTTCTTACAATGATTGTCAATTTCACCAAAGCACAATATTGACCAAAAGCAAAATGTGTCTCCACAAAATTAATGTTCCAAAAATTTGACCAATTTGAAATTGGCATATTGAAACCAAGTTGCGGGAATCATGTTCATTTTCACAAAGGACTTAACATAAGAACTAATGAAACATGGAATCTTGGAGGTCATGGGTTTAAAGTCCAACTTCAGATTGTTTGTCACACGTTACATGTTCATCATCTTTTCTTTGCCAAATGTGTTACTAATGGTCAATTCAATACAACAAAGGTCACTTAATCAATTACTATGTTGGAAAACAAAAGTTATTTTGAAGTTCTTAAAAAATTTGGACAAAATACTTGGGTGGTTATTAATATAATTGGGTTTTTTTCCCACAAACTACAAGCCAAATGAAAAAATTGGTTTGAAAGTTGTGTTTTAAATTAGTTCCTTAAGGGTAATGTATCTTTTGGTTAGCACAAGTTGACATCTTCCTAGCATTTGTCACATATTTGCTAATGGTTGAAAAACCCTTTATGTCCAAACCAAAGTAACAAAAGTGCCTTAAATAATCATTGTATTAACATTGACATGTCGCAAAATCTTTGGTTATGTTTAAAATTTTGGAATATTTCAATATCCTAACATTCAAAACATATGTTCAAAATTTATTGCCTATCCATTTTAATAAGCTGCATATTACAACAATTACCAACATTATAGGTTGCACCATTTGTTTCTTAAAACATTTTAATTTTACATTGTTACCCATGAACTCATAATTCTAATGTTGACATGACCTGTTTTGAATGTTTGAAATTTTCATAATTAAGAAAAAATGCACATCATACAATTTTGATGTTTTATCCCTATTTTTCATGGTGAACTTTACATAATTATTTTTTAAAAAATTACATCATTTTTTATCGAATTGGACCATGAATTTAATATCCAAATAATGATACCATGTTACCTTTATGATTTTGTTTCCTTTTGGCCAATATGCAAAATTGATGTTTATAATGTTATGAACTTTTGAATTCAATCATTTGGATTATCACATGCACAAAAATTGTTTATGTAGTTTGAAACATCCATCATATTTTCAAATGTAGTATGATATATTCATTAAGTTGGTATTCAAACCTCAACGACCCCAAGTACAAATTCCAATAATTTTGTTCCATGTTTCCAAAATTTTCATGTATTGATTAATGTTGTGCTTGAGTGTGTTTTTTTCATATCAATTTTGTGACCTTGTTTTAATTATATTTTAGGTGTGATTCGACTTAGGTTTTGCCAAAATTTAGTTGTTTAAGACCTCAAAATTTTATATTTAATTGTGGTAATTTTTGTAGATGTGCTAGTCCTCATCATTTTTTTCATCCCCATTGTCTTTATTGCCATTTTGTAATCCTTGAAGATGTCCCCATAATCAACTTGGCACTTTTGCAATTTCCTTCTCTTTGATAGATTTTTGTTATTTTTTGGTATTTGAATAAAAACTCAATTAATGGGTGGAATTTTTTTTTGTAATTGCATTTAAATATTTTTTTGGTTGAACAAATATCATATTTTCAAAATGTTAATATGATTTATGAAAATTTAATATGATTTTAAAGAATTAGACAACTTTTTTTTAGGGGAAGATTTGTTTATTAACAATTTGATGTAACATAAATATCCCAATTCAACATTTGTTGATGATGTAGATAATTAAAATGTCAAGCTAAAGCTTTGTGATTGTATAATGAATTTGGAATAAACAAACTTTGAGAAATGTTGAAATCATTTTAAATTCATTTGTGAAAAATAAACTTTTAACAAACCAACAATGTGACACAATAAAATTATCCACAAAAATCGTAAAATTTTGAAGAATAAGCCATGAGTTTTAGTGAACAATCAAATGCGGGATGAAATAGTGCCAAAAGAAAATAACCCAAGATGATTTAAGTTTCTTCCAACCTCCTTTGTTTTGCTTGTGTCTACCTAGGGGGCCTACCTAGGTTATGAGATACCTAAGGGGAAGTTAAAAAATTACACAGATCCTATTTAAGGGTTTAGCTAAGGATTAGCTAAGTTAGGGGAAACATGTGGTCATTTAAAGGACTATTTAGTGTTGGTTCACAATCGCACAAGGGGCTACCTAAAACATACGTAAGGGGTAACCTAGGGATTATTTAAGGAGATACCTAAGGTCCAATAGGTTATGGGATATCAAAGGGTTGTTTAAAGGCTACAATAAATTATTTATGGGGTTCTCTAAGGATTTCTTAAGTCAAGGGATACCTAGGGGCCATTTAAGATTGGACTACCTAAGAAAACACCTAGGGACCTACCTAAGTTATGGGATATTCAAGGGCTATTCAAAAGGTTACAAATAGCCTACTTATGAGGTTTCCATGGATGTCTTAGGTCAAAGGATACCTAGTTAGGAAATTTAATTAGGTATCTAAAGTGGATTCATAATGTAAGAAAGGGCGTCATAATGTCCACATAGGGGGCTACTTGAGGATTACCTAAGGGGCTACTTAGGGATTACATAGGGCCAATTAGAGTTCCTAATCATGCAAATGTAAGTGTGATAAACAACTTTTTCATTAAAGATATGCCTATTGTTGTTTGTTTGTTTTTTAATTATGAAAAAAAATTACATTAAATATCGATGAGTGTAATGTAGTCTCATGGAGTCATCTTAGTGTTATTTTTTACAAAAAAAAACAAGTTTTTCATGCATGCCAAATTATTTGTTTTTGTTGGTGACAATTTAAAGCTAGAGATCCAAGTGTTGCCATTAGAGGAGGTGCCACCTCTCATTATACTATATATTTGTATGTTTATCATGTGAGATGGTCCTTTAGTGTGACACGTGGTTTGAAACTTGAAGCAAATAAATGAGAATGAGTTTGAAGAGGTAGTGCGATATGTGCAAGCAATTCAACAAAATAATATGGTGACTTCAAATTCAGACAATTTAGAAGGTGGAAAAAATGGTTTTCAGAACATAATTGTGTTTATATCAATGTTAGATATATGACATAAATTTGGTGTACATATAACAATATTGAAAGTGCAAAGCTCATAAATACAAATATTTATTACATATAATGAAGTCAAATTTTTGTTTGGTAATGGAATTATTTATGCAATACAACATTAGAATTCTTATTGGGTTTACATTGTTGTCAAATTGGCTCAAGACATTTTAGTTTGCAATGTGGTCTACAAATCATGTGTTAAGACCACTTGTTGAAACAACTTGTTTAAACTTGCACCTCGAAGTATTTTTTATGGTATATAGTTACCCCAACAATACTCGTGTTTTCATGATTTGTTGAAAACAACACCAATCATTTGAAGTCTAGGCAAATATTTGCAAATTAGAAATTAATACAAATATATTACTTCCCAAACCTAAAAAATGCATAAGATTATCATGTAATAAAAATTGTGAAAACTCACACTTCTTTGGTGGTTTGATTGTTGCCATAATCATTTCAACAACTAGTTTATGTTCATCTACTTTTGCTTCTACAAATTCCACATCCTAAATAATTTGGGTAGCCATAACTCTATAATTTGGTTAGCCATAACTCTATTGCCTCTAGTTTAGCCAGTGTAGTTGAGGCTCCTTGGGTAGCCTATTTAATAATTTTCATTCCACCATCAATAAATTTCATGTTTTACTTTTCTCTATTTAATTTCAAACCTTTTCAACATCCATTGCAAACAATAATTGAGTTTACATTGATGGCGTCAATTTTAGAATTACAAAAAGACTTGTTTGACCCTCCACATATTAAAAAAAACTCCATCCAATTTTCCTTCTCATTAAGTTTTTATGTAACAATGTTACTAAAAATGTTTAGCCAAGTTTGGAAAGCATTTTTTCAAAACATTTTTTAGGCTTATTTTCAAGAACATCTTCAATTATTTATTTTTCCATCAAAATCTGAAAACTAAATGAAGATTTAACTTAGATGAAATTTGTTCGCATTAGAAAAACTTTGGCATTAAAAGCTATTGTTGTAGCAAACATATGTGATGGATGAATATATTTCCTTGTGAAGGAAAGATGCATTTTTTATAGGTTTAACATGATACACAATTTTGTTTTTTCTCACATTATGTTACTTTTGTTTTTGGGCGTTACATTGCATTATTACTTCCTTGTGATTTTAGAATTTTTGTTTAGGCATGTGATTACTTAGGTGCAAACAAGTTTGGTATGGCGTATATCTCTTTACTTTTGAACTTGTATTTGCAAAAATTGTCATTATATGGTCCTTGGATTTTTGTTTTGTCTTATTGTGTTACATCTTGTTGCGTTGTCTTTGTTCACTTCCAACTTTCCAAGATGGTGGAGCTTTATGTGGGTCCACATACTACAATCCTTGACAATTTGAATTTAGCAACTTGCAAATTATAGTTTTGTCACAACTTTTTTGGGTCAAAGGTTTTGTCTTCATACTATTTTTATGTAGTAGGATTTGACATTTTATAAGTTTCCAAAAAAGCTCCTTATAGGCTCCTTATTATTTTTAGTTTTCTAAACTTCTAGTTTTTATTTTCCATTTGCATTTCCGTTATGAGCTATTGCCCCCTTTCTTTTGATTTTTAAAACTTTAATTGTCCATTTGCCTCTCCATTATAAATTGTTGCACACCTTCTTTTGGTTGTTTAAATTAGTTTTAACTTTTGTTTTCCATTTGCATTTCCATTCTAAGTTGTTACCCACTTCTATGGGTTTTCAAAGTTTTATTGGCCATTTACCTTTCCATTATTAGCTATTATACCCATTTTCTCTCTTCTCTATCGCCCCTTTGCATTTTTTCCCCAAATTTTAAATTTGAATTTTTACCAATTGTGAAGTGGCAACTAGAAAGGAAATTTTTTCTAAGGTGTGGCAAACCACAAGTTTATTTGTGAGTCTCCATTGAGTGGTAGGGATTGTAATTTATGAAATTTTGTAATGTGAATTTGTTTTTTTTTTTCTATTCACACAATTTTTTGTTTATACATTGTGATGTGATTTGTCTTTTTTTTTGGTAAATTTTATGCACATAATCATGTTAATGAATTTTGGAATGTCTTTCTAATTAAATTCACATGTCTTGTCACATGTTTGGCCTCCTAAGAAAGCCCTTAAATGGAAATTTTGTAGATTGTGTTAACCTCCACAAAAACTTGGAAAAACATGGGAATTAAAGTCCAAATTTTGTGCCAAAGAATTTAAAAGTTCTTTTTCAACAAAAGTAAGGGAACATTACTTAGGTGTAGCATGGTTAAGTGGCACACTTTTGAAAATTTCAAGAATTCCCAATTTACACAAGCTAAAATAAATGTAATTATAATAATGATTGAATTATAAATATTATAATTTTCCATATGTTGTTGGTAACAAATATTGATAGGCCATTTTATAAATATTCATAGACATGTGATTTGTGAAAAAATTGATGTGAAAGCTTGAAGATTTCAATGTGAAATGGCCTTTCAACCAAAAAAAAATGATAAAAATCACAAGATATATATTCAAAGACTTTCAATGCATCTTATATTTAAATTCTTCATTTGATAATGCACTATTTTAAATTTTACTTTGACATTATAAAGACACATTTAAAAGTGAATTCACAATTTTCATTTTCTTTGTGTGACAAACCTAATGTCATCATTTCAAAAGTTCATTATGAATCCATTCTTTTATTAATACTTATTCATAATTTTTACTATGATTCCCATTAAAGTCTATTCAAAATGAATAATTAAAAAATTGACAATGTTAATGTTAAATATGACTTTACATTATAAGTTCATATGCAATTCACAAAAGATTACAATTGTGACAATCTAAACTATCCACCTAAATGTGCTTTTCACCTAAATCAAATAATATTGAAATGTGTACTAGTATTTCAAAACACACTCTTTTACATCTCAAATTTGATGTAACAAAAATGGAAAAAGGAAAAAAAATTGTAAAAAAATTTGTAAAAATTGCAAAGAAAATGGATGTTTCACAATCCCCATTAAATCAAGTTGGAATTCATGTATGCAAAAGAGATAAAATTTGAAAAAATATGTTGCCAAATTTTCTTGTGGATGTGGAATTCTTTTTAATGTTGCAAAATCTTTTGATTTTTAGAATATGTTAATATGTATTACATATTATGGTCTAAAATATGCAATTCTTGGTCATGAAAAGTTGAGACCAAAAAAAATCTGAATTGATGTCAAAAGTAATTTGATTCAAGACTTAGAAGGCATAAAATCATAAAGTGGCTAAATAATATAGGCTGTATTATTATTTGCAATGGATGAACAAACATAACTAACAGAATTTTGTTCAACAATCTAAGCAATTATTTGAAAGGAATTAAACAAAAAGGTAATTGATACAAGTGCTCGGGAAAAAATAACACATTAATTTTGAACAAAAAAAAAAATTGAAGAAATTGGAGTAGAAAATGTTTGTCAAGTTGTAATTAACAATGATGCTTCTTGTAAGTGTGCATGTCAAATTATAGAGGCAAAAATTCTTCATGTTGGTTATAGTGGATGTATTCCTCATGTGTTGGATCTTATTTTAGAAGACAGAGGAGGATTGGATTGGGTAAACAAGATCATAGATAGGTGAAAGGAGACATAATATCTATTACAAATCATTGTAAAAGTTAAGCTTTGTTTTTAAAATTTTCAAAAAGTTAAAAGTTTGAAGTTATTAAAACCTAATGAAATAAGATTTGGAACAAGTTTTTTTTTTCTTTTTTAAATGTTAAATTTGAGGACTCCCCTTCAAATGATTGTAAGTTTGAAATGGAAAGAATGGGCATGATTTATAAAGAGAGAGGATGTGGAATGTTAAATTTTAAGTGTGAAATGTGGAAAATTGTAACCTTAATAATTAAAGGTCAAAACTAGCTAATGTGGATCAAAAACAACAAATCCAAATGCCTTTTGAAAGTCCAATTCTAGTATATCTATATTTGAATTAAAATTGACCATATGATTTTCAAAAATTTAAATGATTTTTTTCAAGTTTGATTTTAAAGGCACCATGTTAGAATGCTTTCTAAAAGGAAAACCAAGAAAATCAAGATTTGTTATGCAAATATGATTAATGCTTACAGTTATCATTATTCACACACAAATCAAACAAAACATTCTTAATAGTGCATCACTTGCAAAGCAAAATGTTATTCACTTACAATAAACACGAATCCAAGTACAATCACTCTTGTAAAAAAACACAAACTTGCATAAAATAGTTGGAAAAACAACACAAGAAAGGCATGATTTCAAATCTAGAATATTGAATTAAAGCACCCATTCAAGGATTACATTCCATTCAAAAATCCAAATAATTGAAATTATGTTTAGACTTTAGAACTAATTCTAAGTTACCATACATTAATTTACTTACTGTAACTAGGACCTAATTGCCTAAAACATAATCTATTTTTTAACAATGGAATTTGCGCAATATTTCAGGTGTTGCATATTTGCACCTACCCTTATGTCATTAAACTACCATATTACTTTTGTGGCTTCAACATAAATTTAAATATTTTGAATTTCATCACAATTTTCAATTTTTTTTTATTATGCTAAATAATTCAAAATTTATAGTTAGATTTGAACCCTAGCCCTCTTTAGTACTTTTGTGGCTTCAACATAAATTTGATTATTTTGAATTTCATCACAAATTTAAAAACAAAATTCATTATGTTAAGTAATTCAAAATTTATAGTTAGATTTGAACCCTAGCCCTCTCTAGTACTTTTGTGGCTTCAACATAAATTTAATTATTTTTAATTTCATCACAATTTTCAAAAAAACTAATTTATTATCCTAAATAATTCAAAATGTATAGTTAGATTTGAACCCTAGACCTCTCTAGTATCATACAAGTAAACTAGTCCAACTAGGAACACAACTAAAGCTTTTGATAGAAATAATACTTTTATTAGATTTAGTTCATACTTTTCAAAATCTTCAAAATCAAAACTAAACTATTGAATTAAAATTCTCAAAGTAAATAGATTATTTCACAAGTCATTGCCAAAGCTGCCAAAATATTATGGTAATATGTTGTTTAATGTATCTTGTTGATTTAGTAAGCCATTTATGGGAAAGTTCTATGAACAAACATATTACCCAACAAATTGAAAATGGAATGAAACCATATAGTTTAAGAAGAGAGATAAAAAATTTATTAAATTCATGACATATTGTAAGATTGAATCATATCCCAATTCATTGTGGTCATGGTGGGTGGAGTTCTTTGCATTTGAAACTCCTAAATTGCATGACAACCTTAGTTGGTTGTGGAGGTTTTGTATGTTGTAAGTGGACTTCAATTGTATTCATGGTACAGTTGTGTTCCCCACTAGAGTCCTGCATTTTCATATTTGCTTCACAGGTAGCAACAGATGTGGCTGTGCGGGGGACTTGCATTTCCAAATGTGGATTATGGCATCAACTTTAGCTTCCGATGCACTTCCAAAGACTATGCTGCTCAATTAAATCATGCTGGGAGAACTGCAAAGAAGGGCATTGTGCACACTTTTTTCACTCCAGCTTATCAGGTGGGTCATCTGAATTTCAGTTGTACATGGCTTGGTTGTAGACGGCGTAATGTGAAAGAATGAATGTGGAATCACAAGTAAGGAGGTGAATGTGGTCTTTCCATTGCAGGCATGAGCTCAAGAGCTGATCAAAGTTTTGACTGAAGCAGGTCAGGTTGTGCCTAAATGAGTTGCAGAAGATGATCAGTCCTTCCAACAAAAAGGCAGGAATTGGGAATCAAAGCAATTTCCTATGCAAAGTCTTGTTGTCTCGACCTGTTTCTGAGCTTTACTCTTTCTGTGCTCTGATCTTGAAAGGAATGAAATAGAGGGCATGTAACCTGAGCATGCACATCGTACTGAGAAACAGATTGTATTATGCCAGATGGTGTTTGCTGGAGGGAAGGGGGAGAGGAGAAAGAGATGGGAAGAAGAAGGACAAGGAACCTAGTTTTTTCGCTGCTTTCAGAGCCTCTGGGGAATTCTAGGTTTTAGAACAAAGCTTAAGAGTTTCACAGATTCCTGGAAATCCATCCAAACTTTCAGGTTCCTGTATTATGTGATTTGTTCTGTAATTGTTGGAAATAGAGTTTGTCTCTCTATTGTGGACTTAAGTCTCACACAATGGAGGAAATTATTGTCACCGTGTGCACCCATGTCACCTTCTGCATGTGAATCCTTTGTTCATTGATAGTTATGTAATAGGATCTTACCTGACATAACTTATGAGGACTTCTTTGAGTTGTAACTTGCTGTGATGCGTCTAATCTTCCCCATGATTATAGTAGATGTGCTCGTAGAACAATTGTTGCCATGATTCAATGAGGCATTGTCCTCCACAATGACAATTCCATAAAACTCAGATTTGAGGCAATTTTTTTTAATGAATGTTATGGACATTATTCACTTTTAACTTAAAATTAGGGTGCATTATGTTCTTGTAACCTTCAAAGTTATTCTCTTCATGTTTCAACTTCGAAGCTCAAGTTTTCAAGCTCATTACTCAACCACGATCAATTTTGTCCATTTTCAAGCTCGTTATCCAACCATGACTAATCTTGCCTATTTCCCACTGGAATTGCAAACCCTATTTGTGCATAATCCTCAAACCCAACATAGGATTCAGTTTCAAACTCCATTCCCTTTGATCTTAAATGGAACTTGGCTTATTGGCCTTGACCTAGAGGCTCACGAGGATCTAGAATACAAACACTAGGGAGCACCTTATTTACTACATAAAAGGTGTGGTTTTTTTCATGAGTTTAATGATCTTTCAACATTGAAGTTGATTCTTTCATGTAATGCAAGCCATCATGCAAGTTGCCAATGTTTCCCAATGAAGTTTTGCCTCCATGGTAACCTTAAGAAAGGCCTTACAACATTGCTAACTTTTTCTATGTCAATTATTGATTATGGTGTTGTCAAATGAAATAGCCATGTCAATAATGAACGATTGATTTGATAAAAATGTTTTGTTCATGAATGTCCAATCCTCCTAAACCATATTTTGAGGCGCATAAAATATGTCCCACCACATGTGCTACCAAAATGATATATTCTTGCTTCAATATATTGTTAAGTATACTGTGTCCCCTATTTTCCTTAGATACATATCCATTTGATCCATAGTTTTTTCAAAACTGAACTTGTTAACCAAACGGGACATGAAGCTCCTTGCAACTCTCTTATACACACTTTCAAAATCTACAACTAGAAGGATCAAGTCATGATTGTTTTCAATGGCCTATTGTGTTGCTTCTTATGTTAAATATACATTGTTTATAATGTGCCTTGTTTTAACATTGTTGATATGATTTGGATGAATCTTGTAAAAGAAATGTTGTTGGATTTTCCTTACTACTACTAGCTTGGTTAAGATTATAATACACAACTACCTATTTAAGGTGATGGGTACTCCATTGCTTATTAGAAAGTGGTAGTTCTTTAATTTTGGGATGAATGTAGTCATTTTGCCATTGAGTGATTTTGGTACATTTGTTGCTTCTAACATCTACATCATGGATTGACACACATTTCAAGTGGTGACATCCATTAAGCCCTTGAATAATGTCGTGAGGACCCAACATTCCATTGTGTTGTGCCCATGGATGGAGGACATGAACTCATTTGGCTCTCTAGGGTGATTGAAACCCTAAACCCTCTCTAAGTCTAAGAGTAGATTTATTTCTTAATTAACGAGTGTTGAGACCCTCTCACAACAATTCACCTTTGTCATCTTGTACCCAAGATGAATAATTGGCAAATCTTTGTCAAAATTATTATTTTTTTTGGAAAAAAAAAAAAAAGCTCAATAGCTTGAATGTGAATATTTCATAATTTGGACAAAATTGATAAGTACATTAAGTCTCCTATTTGTTAATTGTGATATTGAGATGTGTCTCAACGGTCTAGATTGTTATTTATATGAGCAAAGGTCTTGAATTTAATTCCTTGAAATGTTGGCAATGTAGGGTTAGGATTATTTTATAAAAGATTTCCAATGCCCCGCCCCATGGTGTGTTTGATAATATTTGGTGGTAAATTAGGATTCACAAATATGATTTTTCTTGCCACCAATTTATTTCTTCAAGCTATTTGTACATTCCAAAGCTCAGAGAGAAGAAAAGAAGAGATAAAAGATTAATAATAATAATAATATCATTAATCTTTATATTATTTTCTTTTCAATTTTTAAAATCTAATTTCTTGATGTTGCATCAATAATGAGCATCCCCCTTGAGAAATTTAGCACTAAAATGGTGCTAAGAAACATGATACAAAACAAAAATCGGATATCGAAATGTGACAAAACAAAATTCAATTTATTTTTTCACATTTTGATTTTTCCCCACCCCCCCCAAAAAGAAGGAATATGCTACCTAAATATTTTAGCTTTCACATTTGTGACAAAATTTCGCACAAAATAAAAGGTTTTATATAATAGACAATTATATTATATCGTTTTAAAAATGAATTACTTTAAAATGGCATATATATTTATATTTTAGGTTTCTAGCGCACAACGGTCACTGAATAAATTATTACACCCCCCCCCTCTCAAAGGAAATTCAAACTTTGCATTTCGCACGTGGCGTTTTCTCATTGGTCGTATGGCTTAAAAATAATAAATTATGGCGCTCCCGTTGTCTCGGAGAGTCGTTGGGGGAAAGAGAGCCTTTTTTGTAAGTACGATTCTGCAGCTCCTCGTCGTCGTTGTCGTCGTGATTGTCGTTCTCGCGCGGACGCACGCACGCACGGACGCGCACTCTCTCGTATTTCCCTTTTGCTTGCTGTTCCGATTTCCCATGCGCTTCATCGCTCTCGCTGCTCTTGCTGCTTTCGTCGTCCTTTTGCTCTGAGATTCTCCAACCTTCATAGACTTCTCAGACTTGCTTTTGGTTCGTCATAGCAGCAGCAGTAGGAAGAATCGCCTACCTCTCTCTCTCTCTCTCTCTCTCTCTCTCTTTGGTGCATCTGCATTGTGCGTGAGGTAACCTTGCCAGGTTTTGTTGTCATTGCAGCAAGTCCGTATATCGCTATCTAGACCTGCTTCTGTTTCTGTCCTTTGTTCATGAATCCGAGGGGCACTGCGAGAAAGAAATATTTTCTTTCGATTCCTCTGGATTTTGGATTTCAACAACGCCTCCAACCACAAGGTACTTTTGCTACTGGCTACTTCCTTTGTCTGAATCGCTGCTACGTCCTACTTCCTTGCCACTGCTTTCCTGGTCTGGATTTCTTTTCCCTCTGTTTCGGGTGGATGCTTCTTTCGAGACTTCTTATTATCACGAAGAAGTATTGTAGTCGTTTTATCACACACTGCGTGTGGCTTTCCGGGTGGATTTTGTTCCTTTTTTTGGCTTCTTCTTTGTTTGATTGTTTGTTTGTTTGCTTGCTGTGGCCGTCGTTGATTGTTTGACGAATTTCTCTCGGTTGTGAATTTTTGTAGAGTGAATGAGGGATAGGTCAGCATCATTATGATGCAGCAGCAGCAGCTCATGGTGGATACGACATGCGGCTCTCTACTCCGGGAGTTGCAGGTTTGTGTTCCTGTTCCCAAGATGAATGTCGTTCGGCCTGCAGCCTGCTGTTTGTTTATTTCAAAGAATCAGATAGATCCTTGCAAATTTTGTGGTTTTGTATATAGAACAACAGCGCCTTTCGATTTTCTGTTTTCTCCAAAATTGTTACATGCATACATGCTTACCGAAACTCAAAATTCCTTGCAGCCGTGTGCAGAACATATTTCAGACTAATGCATAGGATGCCAACGACTGTTTTTTGTGGGGTTTTGTTGCAAATGCACAGCATATATGGGATGAGGTGGGAGAAAGCGATTCAGACAGAGACAAGATGTTGTTGCAGTTGGAGCAGGAGTGTCTTGAGGTCTACAGACGCAAGGTGGACCATGCCAGCCATGCTCGTGCACAGCTCCATAAGGATCTTGCAAATGCAGATGCTGAGTATTCAGCACTTCTCTCTGCTCTGGGAGAATCCCCAATTTCTCTTCGTGTGAGTTCTCACTCACGCCCAACATGTGTGTGTCCTCTTGCTTGCTGGTTAGAGTATTTCAAGGAAAAGGCAAGTTTAGAACAGCGTATTCAGCATGAACACTGATCATGTCCATCAAAAACCTGCAGACAGACAGCTAGCTAGATATTATTCTGTGCTTGCAGTGCAGTCATGTCTTCTGCACAATCTGACAGAGGTAGCAGGCGAATTGGAAATCACAGGATAAGCGCACAGGGACGCTGAAAGAACAGTTGGCTACAATAAAGCCTCACTTGGAAGCGTTGCAGCGAAAGAAAGAGGATCGGGCTAAACAATTTGTGGAAGTTAGAAGGCAGATTGCACACATTTGTGGGGAAATTGCAGCAACGCAAGCTACTACAGAGTTCTTCCCGAGTGGAGGAGATCAGGATCTGACTTTAAGAAGACTGGAGGAGTGTAATGCTCAGCTTCAAACCCTTCAAAGGGCAAGGGTGAGTGAAAAATATCATATTCTTCTGGTTGAAGAAAACCTTGGATGGTTTTGTGATCGGACTGCAGACAGCCATCTTATGATGAATCATCTTTCATCATGTGTTGTGGGGTGGGGGGTGATTTTGGATTCTTGGCAGAATGAACGTTTGCACAGAGTCTCGGAGTATGTGAATGTGGTGCATGAACTCTGTACAGTTCTGGGAATCGATTCCATTCAGATTCTTGCAGATGTTCATCCCAGTTTAGTTTCCTCTACACCAGGGCAGACCAAGAACATAAGCAATGGTACAATTGAGAGACTAGCCCAGACCATACATTCTCTTCGAGAGGAAAAAAGGGTTCGGCTGCTAAAGGTAAGAGTGAATCCTGTGTTTTGCTGCTGCACAAAAGACTGAACTTTATGTTGTAATTACAAATAATACTGGGCCCACTGCTGTGTCCTGTGCATGGTTTAAGTAATTTGGTGGGTGGTTGAGAGGTAGTGGGTAGGTGTTTACTGATGTGCTCTTATGCCCTGACAGCTACAAGAACTTGGTGCGAAGCTTTTAGAATTGTGGAACTTGATGGATACACCAGTTGAAGAACAACAGTTGCTTCAGAACATCACTAGCCATATTGCAGCAACTCAAGATGAGATTACCATACCTGGAACCCTTTCATCGGACACCATTGCACAGGTAAATAAGACCTGAGTTTGCTATCCGACTTTTTCTTCGTCGTGCAGGAGCAGCAATTCACTTCACATGAATTTGGTTGCCTTTTCTCAGCAGTGTGTTGATCTCAACCTTGTCTACTAAAATAAACCCATTTGGTTATGCATTTTGTTCTCGATGAATTGCAGGCTCAAATGGAAGTCGATAGACTTGACACTCTGAAAGCCAGCAGAATGAAGGAACTTGTTGTGAAAAGGAGATTGGAACTGGAGGACATATGCAGATGTGCACACATTGAGCCTGATGCCAATACAACAGAAGAGAAGCTCATTGCCATGGTGGATTCAGGTGAGTAGAAGTTATTTGTTTGGAGTAGCAATAACCTGTATTAAGATGATCTCTTGGCTTTTAATAGCACTCTAATGAGGTCCTAAGGAATCTACTTGGCTGTAGGCATGGTAGACCCTACACAACTTCTGAGCCAGATGGAGAAGCAGATAGTGGAAGCAAAACAGGAAGCTTTGACCAGGAAAGAGATACTTGAGAAAATGGAAAAGTGGATGTCAGCTTGTGAAGAGGAGGGATGGCTTGAAGATTATAATAAGGTTCGTTACAAAAATGCTTAAATTTGTCTTTCCCCCAAGGCAAATGGAATCTATTAGCTTCGTACTTTTGTTCAAAGAGGTTGGTTGTTCTCTGGGATTGGATCTTGAAGTAAATGCATAGTAATCATCATACCAAGCACCAGGAAGCAGCAAGAGAAAGAAAAATTGCTCAGTGTTAAGTCCTCTGGCTTCCTGTGAATTTTATATGCAGGATGAAAACAGGTTTGCCAGTAAAGGTGCTCATCTAAACCTAAAACGTGCAGAACGTGCACGGGCAGCAATCAACAAACTTCCTGGTATATTTCACATGTCAATATCTGTCATCAACAACATTAAGGAGAAAATGTTTCTGGAGTTTTGGGAGTATGTTTGTGAATTTTGAGACTCTGTCCCTGAGTTGGGTACCTTGATAAAAGTGACATTTTAGGCAATTATCTTCCCAGAGGTCAACAGAGAACTTGTCATTGGTCAAGACATGTGAAAGAAGATGTTGGAATGCTGCCATGGTCACTGAATTTGGGTGCTGTGTATGGTTGTGCTGGACACAGCTATGGTGGAAATCTTAATCTTGAAGACAAAGGCTTGGGAGGATGAGAGGGGTGTTCCATTCATGTTTGATGGGGTGCATCTCTTCCCTAGTACTCACTTCCTTCTGTACTGCCTTACTTTATTCCTGGAATCCAGCTACTGCTTGAGCATAACAGGTTGCTTACATGCATCCTGGTAGATTTCTTGTCTCTTACATTTGAGTTTGCGTATGCAGGTGAGATTGCTGTCTATGCTGGATGAGTACAACTACCTCCGGCAAGAGAAGGATGACGAGAAGCGTAGACTCAGGGTAAGAAACATATGTTTCACCACTGAACATTGTCAGTCAGTGGGAGCTATGCCACATTCCTCCCTGCATTGCAAGAGTGTTTATAGCTGATTTATTCTACTGCAGGGAGGAGCTTGTTGCTTGCAATGTGGAATTGGTCAACAAGTTGAATTTTTGCAAGTTTTCTTAAAACTTACTGCAGGACCAGAAAAAGATCCAGGAGCAACTGATAACAGAGCAGGAGACACTGTTTGGGTCAAAGCCCAGTCCCATCAAGACAACTCTCAGCTCCAAAAAGGCCTATGGTGGATCTCGCGCAAGTCTTGGGGGAACAACAGCATCACAACCTAACCGGCGGCTCTCATTGGGCACTGCCTTAATGCAGCCAGTGACTCCTGAATTCTCACGACAAAATGGAGTAACAACACATTCACGTTTGGGTGCATCAATGGGCAAGGACACAAACCGTGAACGTTCACGACCTGCAGCTCCCCTCAACTATGTGGCCGTCAACAAGGATGAGATGGCTGGACTTGCCTCTGCAGGTAAACATTGTTATCATATGTCTGGATACCTTGCTTTTGTGAACTGCAAATATTCCTACAATAATAAGCTCATAAGCGATGGCCAGCCGGAGTGTGAATGCCACCACATCCTGTTATGCCAACCTGAGTATGAATGGTGCATTCCTGTGCGTATCCTGAGTATCCAGAGTATGAATGATGATTCTTGGATATTGGTGTCAGTAATGTGGTGTGACTGGTGTGTGTGTGTGTGTGTGCAATTGAAATAGGTGGGAGAAGTTCAGCTGCTGTTGCTGCTGGGCGTGGGCAGCAGCAGCAACAGGTAGTGCAGGCGCCAGCCCTTCGGCAGCCTCTGTCCCCAGTTGTCATGTCTGTAACACAACAGCAAATCTATGTGGAAGATTCAGGAAACCGACTACAAGTAAGCAACAATAACAAGGCTTCAAGTTTTGCAAAAAGGTCAATGACTGGCGCATCTCCTCCTACCAGCAGCCCTCATCCTCGCTTGCAAGGTTCTGAGAATACAACCCCAATGCACTCCTTTGACGAGCGCAGATTCAGTAGTATTATTGGTCAAACGAGATAGATGGGGTGGTGGTGGCAACTAGAATCTGGTTCCATTTCCCTTTCCATATCCCCACAGGAGTCGTAACACTCATCTCATTAACTGATTTTATTAACTACAGAAAGACTGTTACATGATGCAGCTATCTGAATGGATAGTTTTCTTTCTGTAAGGCAGTAGCAAAGCGCGCAAGGTCTGTTACTCAAGTGCTGCTATTCACAATGAGCCAATGTCCATTGCCTCTCTGTTACACTGACTTGTACAAATGAAGTGAGTAAACTAACATTGGGTTGACATTTTTTGCAAATTTTTTTAAGCAATGCTCTTATGTACCAATGTGTTATTTCTTTTGCTAGGCTACTATTTCCATGGAAATTCACAGGCTGTGAAAAATTGATAGGCTGTGTTAATTCTTATGCTAAAGCGTGCTATGTTTCCCAGGTGTTCCCAATAGCTTCTCAGTTCTAGCCCATATATGGTTTGCCGAAGTTCAACTCCCAAAAAGGTGGGCATATTTGTTTTGGATTTGCAATGGGGTTGCTCCTTTTGGGGAGTTGCTCAATGTTGTAAAACAAGTGGTGATGAGTCAATGAATGTGGGTCCTCACAAAAGAAAAGCGAAAGAAAGAAAGAAAGAAAGTGTGAGGGCGCATCCTTGAACTAATTAATATGGATTACACATAGCCACCCATTAATTGCATAATTAGGTGTGTGTTATTTTTGTTTTAAACTTGTTTTGTCTTCAACCGAAACATCTTACATGGTCCTGACATCTTTGATAAATTTCAAGAAGTTGTGTTGCATTTTTAAGAGTGGGTGGTTAGATTGGTGGCGGGAAGTTGAGGCGGGAAGTTGAGGGAAGAGTTAAATACCAACATCTTATCAATTTATTGTTATATCTTGATGTTTATGCTCAAATGCATTTAACTCTTGGTGATATGAGATATTTTAGTTAGTTATCATATAAAATATGTTATTGCATGTGATGTTCATCTCACCTTGATAAATTAGAGATGACATTTGTGTGGAATGTTCACTTATTTCATATTGATCTCTTTCATGGTATTATTCAGAATTACGTTGTTTGACATTTTTTACAAATTATTTGGGTGTAGGCAAACTAATAAAGTTTAGAAGCATGATTAATGTATTAGATGTGCACTCGATCTTGAAGTGGGAGTGTTGAAAATCCAAACTCAATTAATTTATTTTGAATTACATTAGGGAAATATTTCTTCCATACTTCACAAGCTACAAAGTTTTTGTATAGAATTGTCTCATGTATTAATGTGCATCCAATTTCTTTTGCTTTGTCAAAGAATGGTTTAATTTTTTTTTTGCATGTTTTTTGATTAAACTCAAAGAAAAAATTCATTGGGGGAAGTTGAAGCTATTGTATACATACAACACTAGAGATGAGAGATATTGATGCATTATGTAATGTCTTTTGATACTTCAATAATTTGTTTGAAAAACTACTTTAATTTTTAAAATTAAAATGATTGAAACTACAACTAGAGATTAGGAAGATTGTTGTTGTTGTGTTATGTATTCATGGGTTTAGTTTAAAAATATGTCAAATAAGTTTGATGTTGGTGCACCTATTGTTCAAAAATTGTGGATATAGTTTGTAATGTTCTTTGTGACAAAGACAAGCTTTTTTGACAAATATATAAACACATCTTTTAAACAATGGCCATTAAGGATTATTCATCAACATTAGGAGTTCACAAGTTTGCCAAGCATATGTGATGCCATTGATGGTACTTGTATATCATTAATTGAAAAACTAAGTAAAAGATACATTCTTGGAATGTTATAATACTATAAGTGAAGAAATTTCATAACATTGTTGTACAAGTTGTATATAATGTATAAATTTTTTTGGAATGTTTCTGTTAAATAGATTGGAGGAGTTCACGATGAAGGTCAATTCAAAAGTTTTAGATCATTAAAAGGAAGATTTGACAAATTTTGTAGAAGCTTGAAATATCATTCAAAGCATGAGGATGACACCTTATCTCATTGGTGATTCTACCTATTCCATACATATTTATTTACAAAAGAATTGGAAGTTTCAAAATTCAAATGATGCTTATAAGAAAAAATGTGATAATAGTATGAATTTTGGGAGTGTGATAACTGAAAATGTTTTTCAAGTCTTTGAAAATCGATGGAGAATCTTGAATTTTTGTTATTCAAGTGTTAATAGGGCTATTGTAGTTGCTATGGTTTGTTGTGTATTCCACAACTATTGTGAGATGTGAATTTTTTGAAATTTGGGTTGTATGAATGATATAACAAGAAGAGATAACCTAGCTATATTTCTAAATGATAGAGAAATGGAGAACAAGCAAACCAATAAGGAGAGTTGAGGAGAATAGAAATATTGGAACTATGGTTATTAGACCACCCAAGGATTTGTTCATCCACATTGTACTTTCATAAAAGAATTTGAAATAAAAGATTTCATTTCAATTGTTGTGCACACAATCATGACAACAATATGATCAAATGATGCTACTATCATATGTTACCACCTATAGAAAAGCTAGGCCCGTAAAGATATTTAGGTTTAGGTATTTCAAAAAAAAGTAACAACCATTTGTAACTATACCTTCAAAAGCATTTTCTTACCTATTTGTTCATTTTTTAATATTTGTTTTGTGTCATTTCCAATTTCAACATCTCTGTTTTCTATGTAGTTTATGTTTTTTAATGGTTCCTACAATGGATGGAGACCTTTTAGATGTGTGCCTTCTTTTATTTGTAGCTTTTTTGTTTGATTTGTCTTTATTAATTGACAAATTACAAGCCCTTGTTCCAGATGATGTTACATCAAATGCTTGTTTTGAACCTTGGTAAGGTGTTAGATGTTCATTCATGTCACCTAATATTGGAGTTTGATGTTCAAATTACATGTTCAATGTTGTTTTGTTTATATAATAGTTTTAAGAAATCATCTATGCTTACCACTTGAAGTTGAAGCAATTGAACACCTTGATCAATGCCACCAATTTCACTACTCATTTTTGTGGTGCTAGCTTAAAATGTTTTGAAATTGTTCATTCCATAAACATGAAGAAAGAATGACACTTGTGACATTATAAGCTTCACGTTTTTCATGATATTTCCTCACATTTTGGTGATATTGTTTTGACATTGCTTTTAAGTTTCAAACACTTCATTTGAAAATGTTAAATTAGTTTTGTCTACAAATCTTTCCAATCCTTTGCAACCATGGGCTACCTATGATACTCCCGATCCTTATCCTCCCATAAGTTGATCATCATTTCCAATTTGACATGCATCCATAGCCTCATGTCAACTTGAAATCTTTTAGGAAATTGAGATGACATGAACCCCGCATTGACACTTAAACCTTGGGAAGAAGGAGAGTTTGGTGCTCCCAAAAGATAGCCCATGAATGAACTTGGCAATCTCTCATCCATTTTCAACCTCCAAACAAATTCAGAAAAGAAAAAATAAATAAAACACCACAAATTGTATTTTTTTAGATTCATTGGTGTGGTGGTCTATTACTCTCTTTGGAATATTTGGGATTGTGATTTTTTGTAGCATCAACTTTCTATTTAATGACAACTTTTTAGTTTTGTACAAAGTTAGTTGCAAATATAATTTAACTTTCATTGTGTACACTAACATAACAACAATGCGAGGTGTTTGCTTCTAAGCGTTGCATTCACAACATAAAAGAAAGTGCATATGCCTTTGGCACTTATGCCCCACATGTGTCCAAGGCACAAGAGGTTACTAGGCATTAGTTTGAGGAAAAACAACTACGATATGAAAAGTTGAAATGAAAGTATACGACATGAGAAAACAATAGACCAAACTAGTGTTCTTATGTAAGTAAATCGGTACTCAACAAAGTTTCATCCTCAACAAATTGGATTTACCGATTCGCACCTTCATTGATATGCTCTATTATCTTCCATTACATGAAGGCCTTGTTGTAATAAAATCTTGCAAAATCTTGGAAACTCGATGATGATACCCAGTTTCATGAGACAAAAGTACTCAATTTCCCTCACGTTATTTATGGCTGGCTACACTCAAATTGGGGATGAAACAGGGAATTTTAGAGGGTCAAACTAGGCCCCAAAGAGAGGGTGAATTTGAGTGCAGCTTTAATACCTATTATGAAAAGTACTTGGACATGGAAGGGGATTTGAACTCCCAATCACTAACAATTGTATACGGTATTTTATACGGTATAGCTGTTGATATACGTTATCTTCCTCGGAGACTCATACGGTCGCTCTATACTATCCACTCTTTCTGTGCGCGCTTGCAAAATGCACTCTTGCGCCCAAGTGCACCCTTTTGCTTCTTCGCTCTTGTTGTTGGTTTTTTTTTGGGTGGGTCTGGAAAGCAAGGAGAGGCGGAGGGCCTCCTGAGCCTCCTTTTTTTTTTTTTTTTGGGTGGGGTCTTGAATTTAGTGTTTTGACATTTGAACTTCAAGTTTTGTTTGTTTTTCTGGGAGTGGGTTTTCTGGAGGAAAGAAAAACTCGTGAAAGATTTTGCGACAAATGACGACGCCTGCAGCAGCTTCAATGCTGTTGGATTTGTCTCCCTGTATCTCCTTTCCTCACAAGCTTTCGTCGTCCCCATGTTCTTCTGCTGCTGCAGCTGCTCCCGGCGGTGTTAGGTTTGTTTCGCTTCCGTCATTATTGCAGAGCAGAAGGCCCAGGAGCGTGGTGAGGACATGGCTGGATTTGAAGAGAGAAGTTGCGTGCAGTGCGCGCGTTTGTCTAGTTGCTGAGCTTTTTCCTTCTTTGGAATCGGACGTTTTGGAGGACGGGGAGCAGGAAATTGCTCCTCAAGCTCCCGCTGTGAAGCCCAAGACAGGGAAAGCGGCTTTGCCTTTGAAGCGTGACAGAGTAAGTGTTTGCATCCTGTCTGTACGTCTTCTCTCTGTCTCTGTCTCTGTCTCTGTGTCCGTCTGTCTCTCTCCCGTGTCTCTCATTCTGCCGCAAACTGTATTTATTCTGTGGCACCGAATAGGTTTCTAAACCCTACTCGAAACTCTGTTCCTTGCAATTGAGACCTGATGCAGTTGTGTTTGATCAGGTCAAGAAAAAATTCAAAGTTTCAGTTGTGATTCTGCACTGTTATTGTAGACTGCTTGAAGACAAGCATTGTAATTCTCCTGCAATTTTCAATGCTGTTGGAAGTGGGAAACAATAACAGGCATGATGATACATTAGAGAAAACTCAAGAAAACTCATATTATTGATTCAACTGATGGAATTCAGCTCATTTCTATTAGGGTTTATCAGTTTGAGTGGTTGAGTAGCTTATTATGCACTTATCTACAACCCGTCATCATCGAGAGCTGATGCAGTCATGCTGGCTTGTCACTCATGGCAGCTTGTCACTGCTATTTGTGATGTAGAAGGTGATGGGTTTGACGCTTTGTGGGTGATTCTCATATGGTTATGACTGCACTCATTGTCATGTTCTCTTCGAATTGTATTGTTGTGAAGATTTCTCTGCAATTTTCAGGGATAGTAGGGTTTATCTATTGGAGCCCTGTGAACTCAATTTTTTTCTGTTTGTCATGGCTACAATATGTGGGGTTTTAGGGTTGGTCACAGTTGGTTGGTTGCTGGTGGGTGATACAGTCCCTTAACCTTGATTGAATTGTGGGGTGTTTGGTTGTGGATAGACCCGTTCCAAAAGGTTTTTGGAGATCCAGAAGCTTCGTGCGAGGAAGCAGGAGTATGATCCAGATGCTGCTGTCCGGCTGTTGAAAGACACAGCTAATCTCAAATTTGTTGAAACAGTGGAGGCCCATTTCCGTCTCAACATTGACCCCAAATACACAGACCAACAACTCCGGGCCACGGTAGGCATACAAATTTGCACTCTTCTGTAGAGGTATACAGATAGGTTTCAGCCCCTAAATTTTGCCAGCTACCAGGTTTGCTAATAGGTGGCATTGTAACTAAGGGCTATCATGCATTTGTCAATAACTGAATTCTTGTCTTGGGATCAAAACGCTTGTTACTGTATCAGTTGGCACTCTACTCTAGGTTTGAGAATTCAAAGTTTTGAGCTTGCAATGTGGATTGAATTCCTTATTCAGAATTCTGTATGTAAGAGTACAGTCTTTTGTAGCAGATCCCTACATGAAGTTGCCCTTTCTGTGGAGTGTGGTGCAGGTATCACTGCCAAAGGGAACTGGGCAGACAATAAGAGTGGCTGTGCTCACTCAAGGTAAGCTACCCGTTTTTTCAAAATGATACAAATTCACATGTTTCTTGCATTGGTATGCAGTAGTCAATTTTTATACGTCAACTCTGCAGCAGATCAAACTGCTTTGGTCCAGCCAAACTACTACCCAACTCATGGAAGGAATGTCTCAATGCCCATCATTGAGTTTCTGGTGAATGGGCTGCCTATAGTTTCAGTGCCTTCCCTGATTAAGGTGGGATTTCTGTGGAAACAGGTGAGAAGCAACAAGAGGCAAAGACAGCTGGTGCAGATTTTGTTGGTGGTGAAGATTTAATAGAGGAGATTGCAGGTGGTTTCATGGACTTTGATAAACTTATTGCCACACCAGACATGATGCCTAAGGTGTGTGTCTTTTGATATTCTCTCCAAACTTTGTGATTTTTGGTCATTAGGGCACTGAACTCTGCTGCCTTTTCAATACACAATTTCATAGTGCGTAGCAGAATAGGAGTACTCTAGAAATAGTGCATTCATAAGTATCATCTGACATGCAAAGAGGTGCTCTACAGGTGGCAAAACTTGGAAGACTATTGGGTCCCAGGGGGCTTATGCCAAATCCTAAAGCTGGCACTGTCACTGTGGATCTCAGCAAGGTATGCACCTTTTGGATCACATAGCATCATGGTATGCCAATAGCAGCTCCTATTTGCAATCAGTATGGCAGTTGATTCTTTTGAATGAGAAAAGCAGGATAGTTTGGAAGCATCATTGAACAACAGATTGTAGCAATTTTGGAAAGTGATGGTCTTACACTTTGTTAGCAACTTTCTTAAAAATTAAAGACTGCACTCATTGTTGTGTTACCTTTTGAATTGTTGTTGTGGAGATTTCTCTTCAATTTTTCCAAGCCACTAGTATGCATTCAAAATTAGGCTAGTTGAGGGGTGAGTTCTATAGCCATCAGGAGATGAGCTTTCAATAAATGACAGAAGGGGACTGTGTCAGGTTGCAGTCCAAAGATGTTGAAGGAGGTTGGATTTGATGAGAATTTTTCACAATTCCTGTTGCTAGTCTACCCCTCACAATCTGTCTTGATTGACCATGCAGGCTATTGGAGAATTCAAGGCAGGAAAAGTTGAGTACCGGGCAGACAAAACAGGCATTGTCCATGTACTTTTTGGAAAGTCTGATTTTCCTCCTGATGATCTTTTGGTAAACTTGGTTGCGGTTGCGGTAAATTCTTCTTCCCTTTTCTCTGGTCATTCTAACTACTCCCATCACCAAGATATCTGACCCAGAAGTTTTTGTGAGAGATATTGTGACAAAATCTCGTCAATGTGACTTTAGGTTTGTGAGCTGCACAATGTTTTCTATCCTATTCCCACTTGTGCTTTTGAACCCCTTCCTAATATGTGTGGGCCAGAGTAAACCAACAGACTGGTGCACCATCCCTTGGAAGGCTGTTTGTGACTCAGTTATGGATGAACCCCAACCAAGTTCACATCGGGTTTCACCTTTGTAACCTATCTATGAAAGATAGGTCCTCTAGATAGGTATGTAGGGATAACAGATGGCTACTTGGTAAGTAAATGCATGTAGATGGTCAGTACATAGGTGTAGGCTAGTGGGTGTTAGTAGGCAGGTAGTAAAAGCACGATTGGAAGTCTGTGATGACTCTGCTGTGGATGAATCCCAACTGAGTTGAAGTCAGGTTTCACCTTGGTAACCTATCCTGTTTGTGAAAAAAGGTCATCTTGGGAGGTAGGTGTGTCGGTAGATAGGGTAATAGGGGTCTACTTTGTAACTAGATGCCTGTAGATGGCTTGTACATGGGTGGGGAGTAGTGGTTTGTTAGTAGTTAGGCAGTAAAAACACCAATGGAAGGCTGTCATGACGCAGTTGTGTTTCGTAGGTAGGTAGTGAAACCAGAAACTGAGCGAACCACCATGGTTAGATAGTGAACTCAAGCCCGATCGAAAAGTGTTTCCTGTCCATCCCCCATCCATTCCACTAGTGGCTGTTGGTTCACTCTTGTGGCCCTATAGAGTGTGGGAAGCCTTCAGTTTTTCACCTGCAATGTTGCACATCACAAGGGGGGTTTTGTGTCCAGTCTGGTGGCTATTGTGTTTGCCACATCAAGTGATCAAATTGGTAATTGTGTGCAACACAACTGAGTTTGTGTTATTCTGTGGTGCTGACTTGAGTTTGTTATCAACTTTTTTGTTTTTGGGTGGGGCAGAATTCTGTGGATGCAAATAAGCCAACAGGAGCAAAAGGGGTGTACTGGAAGACAGCGCATGTGTGCAGCACAATGGGACCTTCCATCCGGCTCAATGTTAGTCAGCTTCGTGACTACAAGTTCACATAATTAATAACAGCTCATCATGGGCTCTCTCCACTTCCCTCCTTTTGTAGATGATCATGATGTGCATGTTTGTAGCAAGTATGAAGAAGAATGCAAGTGTTCATCACTGAGGATTCCAGCATCAGGTTCACTTTTTCAAGATTGCCTGTGCCCGACAAATTTTCTTCCTGTCAGAGCTTTGCCCATCAACAAGCAGCTGCCTTCTTAATGTTGAGCGTTGTATTCAAGGTTTAGTGTTGTGTTGATCTGGTCAATGGTACTGAAATTTTCTTTAGTAAAGTATGAAGATGTCCATACCAAATGTCAATAACAAGTTACAGCACTGGAGCAATCATCTTTTAACATGTCCATTCCAAATTTCAATAGCATGTAACATCTTTGGTGGAATCAGCAAGCTCTGTTAACATGTCCACACTAAACCTCAAAAGCAACTAAAAGGAAATCAACTCTCTTAACAAAAGTTGCCTTTTATAGTAGGACTTTTGTTCGTTGAAACATCGTAGCAAACATCAATAGAAGGTTGGCATACTGTGAGGAGTCAAAATCTAAAAAAATGTCCGTGTTGTAGCAGGACAGACAAGTTCATAAAAAATGTGGACATGTACTACACCTCAATAACAAGTAAATGCACAGAGAGGAATGAACTCTTTTAATAGATGTCTGTTTTGTGATAGGATGGGACATCCTTGTTGCATTTCACATTCATTGATACATTGACAAAAGTTTCTCAGAATATTTAGAAATATCAACATACTATCTTTGCAGGGGGACATGAGTTTTTGCAATCAAATCATATCCATTGTATACAGGTGAGTTATGCAGGCACATCTAGACTGCGTGGACAGCCTTGTTTAAGTAGCATTCATGTAATCTGAGAAGAGAAAAAAACTTAGTACCATAGCATGGTGTACAGTGTTACTCTACTAGCATCCAGTTGCCTCCAACATGGCCTGTTGCCCTTGAAGGAATTCCAGGTGTGAATAGTAGTACCTGGAAGCCTGCTGAAACATCATTTCTACAGGCCAGGAAGGATGGCTTTACTGGGGTTTAAACCACATCATTCAAACAGACCATGAAAACATATCATAACATCCTTGATTGCTGTAACTTTTTGAGTTCCCAATTCCATGTGTGTGTGTGTGTGTGTTTGGTAGCTCAGTACATACCAAACACACCACAAGGGCTGTAGGGTGTGCCAGCTGTTTGGAGGTTTATTGGACATGGCTGGCTAGGGTTACACGAGCTGAAATAGAAATGCTCGCTCACGTGACCAAAACAAAAGGAGTCACCAAAATGCCGAGTGCCACTCAGATACAAAGGACCCTACTTCAGAAACCTGTACAAGCATGAAACAAAAACCTGTGGAATGAAAAATTTACTGCAAAATCTTTTCTCCTCTCTGCTTTGAGCTTTCATTGTACCCACTGACCTGACTGCTGCCTACAAAACTAGTATCAGTGTTGGGTTGAGATTTAGGAGGTAATACATGGTAGTGGAGTAGTCGGCATTCTTGCCCACCTACAGTAATTGGCCATTTTTTGTCAGCTCTCATATGCAAAGCTTTGGTAACAGAAGAATTTCCACTAAGCACATAGACATCTGAGCAGCTGCAGTGAGATTTCAGAAACTTTCCTAAGGCTTGCCACGTTGTCCCCAACCATTCAAGTTCTTCGGAGTCACTGCATGTGCACATACACAAAGCACCAAGACTCCTGGTTCAGAAAACAACACAAAAACATTCTTCCAGACTATACATAGTTGCATACCAAAAGGAGCATTTCATCTCCCAAAACTGTAGCAGTGACAAGGGCAAAGTTACTACAACATTATCCATGTCGGAGAGAGGGGGCAAGACGAAAGAACAACCTGGAGTCAGTCAGCCGTGATCCCCAGGGAGGATTGGTAACCACCAGAGAAGGGATTGCAGGAGGGCTGTACACCCGGCAGTCCTGGCAACTCAGCTCAAGCAGATCCAGAACACCTGCAGATGCTGCATCACGAGCACAGAGTGACAATGCCCCCTCATGAATATCATTCCCTAGTAATTGTACCCTGCTTGATAATGGAACACGTGCTGCCCCAGCATCCTCTTTACATTTCTTCCAAGCTCGTTCATCAAAGTCATGCCATGTCTGCCAGAATCCAGAGAAACTATGATCAATCAACCAACCAAATGCACATGGAATCAACCCAGATTGTGCATTTTAGAGATAAACTCAGATTGCCATTATAGAGATAAACCCAGATTGCGCATTTCAGAGATAAACCCAGATTGTGCATTTTAGAGGAGCACATGGGCAAATGAGAAAAAAGGGTACTGGAAAGCTTCTTTGAGAGGAACAGAACTACTCAAGTGTGTGATCTGGAACGATTCCTTTGACACTAGAAAGAGGGGAATGGGATATTACCTGAAAGGGCCACTGTGATCGCATAGAACCAGGGGCAGTTTTGGTTGCCATAAGAGCAGCTTCAATCAAAAATGTACCTGACCCACACATGGGATCCAGAAGTACTCCTCCTTCTGCTGTGAAACCAGGGTTTTGGTTTGCCTCTCCAAACCCTAGGACAGCCGGATTCCAACCGGCAATGGTAAGAACCGCAGCAGCAATCCCTTCATTCAAGCTTGCCCGGTGCATGACATCCCTGTAACCCCTCTTATGCAAACTGACACCGCTCATATCTCTGTAAAGAACGGCGGAATCACGATAGAGAGAGAGAAACAAAGGAACATCCGCAGTAGCACCTCCTTCTGCAGGAGGCTCTGGTCGAAGACCTCCACATCTATCACGCATGGCATCACAGATTGCATCCTTGGCTCTGATCGATGCGTAGTTGGAGTTAGACACATCTGTGCAGTTCCAAACCCTGCTTTGCACTGCGAAGTTCCGGAATCTCCATGCTCTTCTTCTCCCTGATGACGCTTCTTGACTGCCTTGCAGCGCCAGTGGAGAATCCTTGACAAGAAGGGAGGGCCAATCTGCGGCATCTCTGACAAATTCATATACAGGATCAAAGCGTCCGCCGCGGCTGCTTCTGCTTCCTCTCAAGGGTGCGGCAGCAAGCTCTACCAGAACACGGACTGCAGAGCGGAGCCACAGATTGGCACGGAAGCCCGTGCTAAGAGTGCCTACAAACGAGACCCCAGCAGCTCCTGCTTCTGCTCGCTGCGCTTGGATCAACGGGGATTGAAGCTCTGCAAGAACCACTTCCTCCAGCCCCGGAGAACAGGTAGCATAGAACCTGTGTAGAGACGACGACGACGAGTCCGGCGAGGAGGAGAAGGAGGAGCTGCTTTCTGTCCTGTCCTCTCCTATCGGCCTCCACTTCCCGCTGCTTCTGCTATCATAAGAAGAAGCTCTCTTCTGTAAATCCCTTCTTCCTTCTTCATCGTCTCCTCCTCCACGGCTAGAAAAAGAAGCGCAACAGCGCAGAATAACCTTCCTTTGAGCTACTACAGGCAGAACTCGAACTTGCAAGAACCCTAGCGCACTGCTTCTACAACTTCCAGAGCATTGAACCCCTGTGAAACACAAGGAAACCATCGCCACTGTGCTCCCTTGCCTTCCCCGGTGCAGAAAACCCTAAACCCTAAACCTTTCCCCACTCGTTTCTCTAGTCGCTCTGCCTTCACTGATCAAAGAGACACCATCTCGTCATGCCCATTCATGGCGACAACATCTCTCTCACGTTTCTCTCCCCTCTCTGTCTCTCTACACTATCTTACCAGAGCTTTGATCACATCTTCATCATCAATTTTTGCATGTATGCATGCAAAGCCATCACATTTGGATTGGCAGCAGCTCAGACTCCTTCCATGGTGACAACCCGCACAAGCTTAGCAGCAATTGGGCAAGTTCATATGCCCTGTCCGATGGGTATCCAGCACAGCATGTAATAAAGGCACAAACCAGACTTTGCTACACAACCAAGCCCATGTGTGCAGGAATGAAGGAAGGAAGGAAGCAAGGCAAACAAGCAAGCAGGAAACTACACAACCAAGCCCATGTGTGCAGGAAGGAAGGAAGGAAGGAAGCAAGCAAGCAAGCAAGGCACAAAAGCAGGAAAAAGAAATTCAATGGCAGAATATGCATTTCCACATATTACAAACTTGAGCATGTTGTTCACAAAAAAATAATTTGCTGAAGTATCTATAGAAGAGGTCCAGCAGCAATGGCAGATTCTCTTGACAAGTGCTGTCTGTGTTGCACCCTGTTGCAGCAACACAGTGGTGCAATTGCATCACTGTAGCATACATACACACATATCTCTCTTGGTTCTTCTGACATACAAGCCTCAACTTTCAAAGCTTCATTATAATCACAGCAGCTTGGATTTCCTCCTCTCACATAAGAAGCTAGCTGCCAAAGGAATATACAAAACAAAGCTTCAAAGCAATTTCAGAACAGAAAGAAAGCTTCAAAAGTTTTTCCACTACTACTACGAGTTCTACGTGATGCACTTCTGCAAGCAAGCATGTAGAATGATTTTACTTCGTGTTTCTGCATATAAGCCTTTTGACTAACAAGCAACTAAACTTCCTTCAGAAAACAGAAGACACTTCAAAGAGTCTCATAGCTACAAATACATTGCCCCTGCAACACCGACAGCAGGTCCAACCAATGTAGTTGGCACCATTACATTGATGAAGGCACCAAGAGGAGCTCCAAGTAGAGGAATTCTTTTCACCGCATTCTTGGTCATGTGGACCACCAACATACCACCAATCATGAAAAGACCAAGTCGTTTTCCACGATCAAGTGCAATGTGTTTCAGAGTCTCTCTTGCAAACCTTTCAAATTGTTCGTAATCAAGGGTTTGATGATCAAGGGACAGTGCTGGATCAGCTTGCACCACAGTATTGATATCATCTTGTGTGACTGTTCGTAGGACAAGCTTCCCAGCCTTGGCATCCAACTTCTCCATGATCCTCTGAAACACCCACAAAACAGCCCCACCACACACCACCCACAAGCATGTTTGTTGTTGGACCAAAAGCCATCTGGATGATGTCTGTGAAGGACTTGATAGTTCCAGTCCACAAACCATAAAACATACAAACAACAATTCATCAGAATCATGCACAACACAAAACCCAATTCTTGGTCAGCAACAATCTTAACATGAGGAATCCTTTCAGACTTTGACGCCCAATTGTAATTGATCAATCAATCAATCATACAGATATTGCCAGGACGCAAAGCACATATATATTATTTGCAAGCAGATTCAAGGCAATCAATCTCTTGCTCAGTCTGAACAGACCTGTGTTCCCTAAAACCCTAAAATCCTAAAAACAATTTCAGCAGATGGGAAATTCTAAACAGAAGGCAGGTGGGTGGGTGCCACTCCTTTGCTGGACAATAAGAGATTGGGAGCTAGAGTTATACCAAGAAAGACTATGTGAAAGCTCTGGTGCTGCTGATCACGAGGAGAACACAAAACAAAAGAACCCATGCAAGGAAAACACAAACCAAACCAATCCTTGACAGATACCAACAACATCACAACAGCCAGCCAAAACACTTGCAAAGAGAGATCTTCTCTTCTAACCTAGCCAATGTTGCCAGCAAAAGAATCACTGAAGTAGCACTGAAGGTATCATCAAGGTTGCTGCTTTCCTGCGATGCAAAACAAAACACGCCAGTGGAAAATGCTGCTGCAACGGTGTACTTACCTCGATGAAGTACTGTAGGGCCGAGAGGAGGCTGTCGATGGGAAGATGAGGAGGAGATGCAGGCGATGGTGGCGGCAGCTGAAACCTAACAAAAGCTGCTTGCACAGCGGACTTGTAGCGATGAGATTCGTCTAGCAATCGATCCACACTTTCTGCAATCGCGCTCATAGACAGCTTCCCTACCCCTTGCACGACTTCTTCCTTCTCCACCCGCTGCTGCTGCTGCTGCTGCTGATCTCCACTCCTAGTCTGCTTCTTCTTCGTCTGTAACTCATCCTGGCTCACTGCAGCATACCTAGACGCCATTTCTTTTGTTTTACTACTTCTTACAACAAAGTTCTAGTCTATCTGTTGCTGCGCTGCTGCGACATCCATCGCTGTTCAAAAACACAAAGTGGTATGCGAAAGAAGAGAGATCAAACAGCAACGACTGATGAGAAAACAGCAAAACCTAAAGACGTTGTGACAATCGTTGTTGCGACGAAGCTCTTCAACAAGCGGAGATCATGGAGAACATTAACATAACAGACGTATCGCACACTCAAGGGGCGATTTTGTTGTTTTCCTTCCATTGTATATATTCCGCAGCATGGATGTTGTTCCTGTCCGCTTGAGCTCAAAATGGATTACCAGCTTGAACATTCTCCTTGATTAATCTCTCCATTATCAGCTGCTGCTGTTGCCATAGCCTTTCTTGAATAGATTTGGTAGATTTCTGCAACCGGTAGTTCCTTTCTTTCTTTCTGTCTGCTGTTCTTCACGTTCCTGCTGTTGTTTCTCCTGTTTCTTGACAGCCTTCCAACCTCCTTCACTTGTTCGTGCTCAACCTGCTTCTTGAAGATTCTTCTGCTTGCACAAACATCTTGCCTCCATGTATCTGCTATAGCCTGAATTTCTTGCAATTGATTTGACATTTTTCTTCTGCAGCAACACTTCTTTCTGATGAAGAAGTTCTTCACCTACGGGGGGCGGGGGCGGAGATCATGATGATTGTGCTACAGATGATGATGATGGAGCAATGGGAAAGTTTCGAGCTTATAAGTCGTTTATCATATCCTCGTTGATTTTGCAGTTCTTTTTATTCTGTGAAGGAGAAGAGACATTCTTTAGCTCTTATTCTTCTTCTTCTTCTTCTTCACCAGTTGTTGGATGGATCTTCAAAACGTGCGCAACCTTGGAAAAGACAAAAGTTCCTCCAACACTTTGCAACAACCACGCCTCTCTCTCTCTCTCTCTCTCTCTCTCACGCACACACACACAAATGCATGCAATCTACAAAAGGCAAGAAGTTCTCCAAATAACTTTGCAACAACTACGCTTCTCTGTGCCAAAGTTCTTCCACAACTTTGCAACCACGTTTGTCTCTATCTCTCTTCTCTTCAGATGTGTGCGAGCAACCTCAAAAGGCAAGTTCTCTAACAATTTTGCAACCACACAAGCCTTCTTTTTTTTTCCTTTCTCTCTCTCTCTCTCGCTCTCTCTCTCTCTCTCAAACATGTGCAAGCTTGAACAGCCAAAGTTCATACATTTTTCTTTGTAGGCACACTTCTCTCTCTCTCTCTCCAATTTGCTTTCACAAGAGCAACTTCCACAACAACAAAACACTGAAAACACACAACACCCACCCTAGTACACATGAAAAATCAAACTCCTAAGCTAAATAAGCAAAGCTTCTTTCAGTCATGGTAGTTTTTTGGGCCCTTGAAAACTATTACAATAATAAGCTCATGCATAAAAAATCATAAAAAATCAACTTTCTTAGCTCCGCTTTGCAAGAAAGAGATTTCAGAATTCCAATGTAGTTTTCATTTGGTCTCACATCTTGAAGAATAAATGTTCACAAGAAGGCGTTGCTGTGAACTGAGAGTCCCATTTTTTTGTTTGGGAACTTCATGAAATGTTTGGTAGTTTCATCGCAAGTCGTGCCCCGCATAACTCATTGTGAGAAGGAAAATTTTATATATTAATTCAATAAGTTTGTCAGTAATCTGTTCGGGACAGAATATTTTGAATCCCTGAGAACAAGGTGCGATTTTCGTGTTCAATCTGACTAAAAGTAGTAGTGCGCCTTTGTATGAAAGCTCCTTAGTTATATCACAAGTTCTGTTGCCCACATCTGATCGTTCAAATAAAATATTTAATAATTTTCAGACAATTTAGTTATTATTATTATTATTATTATTATTAGTGTGGCTTGTGCCGTTGGCCCCCAAGTGTTACCACATCCTTAATTGATTTTTCTTCCCAAAATCTGGTTTTTTGAAATTTATTTAAATCTTCAGCGAACAAAATTCATTTAAAAATCAATATCTCTCACAATTCTGAATCCAAATCTTATCAAATAAATTCCATTAAATCCTGCTCATCAACATCTTTCCAACAACACCAAAGGCACGTTCCAATTCCTCCGAAATTTTCAGCTACCATTTAATATAATTTACAGTGAAGAAATCAGTTAATATTCAAGAAATTTTTGCACCATAAGTCCAAACACCATGAAACTAAGCTGATTGATGCACCCCTCCTCCTCGAGAGCTTTCCAAAGACACCAAGAAACAGTGATCTGAAGCATCCCGGTTTGGTGGATCTCATTGGTACAAACAAACAAACTACCTTCCTTCTTCATAGATAGATTATTATTTTATTTTATTATGAGTTTAAAATCAGGGTAAAAAGATGCTTCATGGAATGTTGTTTGAATGCATTTGAACACATACATATATGCATGGAATATGGTTTGAATGTGTTTTGAATACACACATATGCATGGAATGTTGTTTGAATGCGTTTGAACACATACACATATATGCACGGAATATGGTTTGAATGCATTTGAATACACACATATGCATGGAATGTTGTTTGAATGTGTTTGAACACACACATATGGAAGGAATATGGTTTGAATGTGTTTGAACATAACACATATTGCACAGAATATTGTTTCTTTCAAGTCATTGGCCTTTTTCATTTACTTCAATCCTCTTGTCACATTGTGAGGAGGTGTTGGCAAATCATTGGCCAAGTTAACACAATTTCTGTTCTTCAGTCACTCATGCACTAGCATCATTGTTCCATGATTCAAGTGAATGAATGAATGAATGAATGAATGGATGGATGGATGGATGAATGAAATGTAAGTGAAAAGACCAACCAGTGGCCTTGGATTCTACATGACTTACTTAATTCAACTCAATGTTTTTTCCTCCAAGAGTCGCAAATTTGAGTTTTTTTTGGGTTTTTTTTTATGGCCAAGGTTTTGTTTAAATGTAAAAAATAAAATCCCCAGATTTCATATCAAGTAAAATCAGTAAATAGCCAACACTACTAAAGAAGGATGCTTGAATGTTTTTATTTTTATTTTATTTTTGTTTGTAGCCAAATTTGCTTAAATCATCTTATGAATAAGCACAACCATTTTTTAGGGCGGGCGGGCAAAGTTTTGTATTTTTTCAGCCTGGTAAAATATGATTTCAAAACATTCAAAGGATTCTTGTGAAAAAGAGGCCCTAAATTAGTCAGAATCTCAAAAAGAAAAAATTTAAAATTGCAATATTTTTACAATGGGTTTCATCAAGTAGCCAAAATGTAAAAAAATTTCTACTTTCATATCCAGTCTAGGACCAAATTTTTGGCTAAATCTTCTTGTGGATGATTGTCAGTTTTGCCACACAACAAATTAAATTAAAAATTTAAAGTAAAAATTTTTCAAAATTTTCAAATTTTCAAAAAAAAAACCCCTGATCACAAAATGGGGCTAACTCACAAAATTGAAAAGAAAAGAAAAGGAAAAAAAAAAAAAGTAAAATATTTCTAGTGTTCCTTTATAAACTCCCAAACTCCATCATCTCCTATTATTAATTTTCCTTTGCCAAAATACATTAAAGGCAACCAAAGAAGTACTTATAGGGTAGGTATGTTGGTCATAAGGACCACTAGAGTTCCAGACATTTATTTAAAAAAAAACATTGATGGGTTTGCATGTGAAATATGCCAGAAGAGAGAGAGAGAGAAAATTAGATAGATTTTGTTGATTTGAATTTTGAATTTCAGAATAATAATAATAAAATCATGGGCTTTTGTTGATTTCCTACTAGAGTAATAATTAATAAAAGCATGGCAAGTTCAACAACATTTCAGAAATGTTGCTGAATAATTATTTCAATTTTGAACATTCCATTTCAGCAACTTTAGCTTTCATAAGGTTTAGGGCAATTTTTGAACGACAATTTTAGATTTGAATTTGTTTAGGTGAATCTTCAAATAAAGAAGAATGCAAAGGTAATTTTTGGAATTTGTGCCTTTTTAAAAGTTATTTTGTTGAACACCATAATCATCAAGAGCAAATTCAATAGTTTTTTGCATCAATTTGCATCCCATTTTTTTCAATGAAATTTTGAATTCCAATTAATACATTTGATTTAATTTTTTTATAAAAATTGAATGCAATTTAATTAAATATGAATACTATGTCATTCAATATTTTTTCATTTCCTTCAAATGGAACTTAATTTGCACAAAATCAATTTTTTTAATTTCATCAATTGATCATCATTAATAGAGAGCACAATATAGTTCTTGCTTGGTAGTAGGCAAGGCCAACAACAAAGCATTAAAAATTAATGGGCTTTGTTTGTTTGTTTATTTGTCTCACATTCTCAAGAGAAGCTTTGTTGCAATGCAAATTTTCATAAGTTCCCATGTTTTGAGGAATGTTGTTGACCTTACCAACCATCATCCATTTATGGCTATGGCCATTATGACCAAATTATGGATGAACCTCAACTGAGTAGTTAATATTTAGTTTCACCATGGTAAAACCCTATCATGACATAGTGCTATTTTATTAACTAAATATCAAATTGTTGTCATTTTTAATGTAATATATATGCCACAATAAATATCACATATTTGTACATTGTAATGGATGAAATCCCAAAATTCATCTCACATATGTGTTGCAATGAGACATAATTTTTTTTTCTTTTAAAAAAATAAAATTAGTTATTTAAAAAAAAAGAAAACTGCATTCTCTTCTCTTTTAAGTTTAAAAAAAAATGTAACTGAGCTAACCTACCACGGTTACCTTGGGAACTGGAGCCCAACAGAAAAAATCCTTTTTTCTGACAACTTTTATTTACCATCCATCCATCATCCTTCATGGTGCAGTGTGGTAGGTACTGCTGCTGGTTCAGGTTGGTCCCCCACGTGTGAACTAATTGAGTTCTGTGAACTACTTATTAACCATGAGTTAACTATGGTAGTTCGTACCAGAGTTGGAGTGGTGTCAATCAGACACTATCAGTAAGTGAGTGTTCTTTTTGGCCAATTTTGTGTTGTAGCCAAAATTTTGGCAATAATCCAAAAAAAAGGATTATTTAGCCAAATTTGGGTACAAGTGAAATATTATAAAAATTTGAGAATTTAAACAAACACCCTTTTATGTTTTTTTGGATAAATCCCACTTGAAACATGGTTAGTAATCTGTGAATTTATTAAAAAATTGGTCGAATTATGGCTATTGGGAATCTCAAGAAGCACTTGATTTTAGCAGTTTTAAAATTTTGATTATATAATTTGCGCTATATATATGTAGCAAAACTGGCAGCAATCCACAAGAATATTTAGCCAAATTTGGCTACAAGTTAAACATTTAGATAAAAAAATCTAAACCACCTTTCTATTTTTTTTGGCTAAACTCTACTCAAAACATGGTTAGAAATCTGGTAATTTTGAAAAAATTGATCGAATTATGGCTATTGAAAATCTCAAGAAGCGCTTGATTTTAGCACTTTTTGATTTTTATTATATAGTTCTGGCTATGTATGTGGGTAATATGGCAGTAATCCACAGGAATATTTAGCCAAATTTGGCTTAAAGTTAAATATTAAAATTAAAAACCATAAACACCTTTCTATGTTTTTTGGCTAAACTCTTCTTGAAACGTGTTTGAAAATCTGGTAATTAAAAAATTGGTCTAATTATGGCTATTGAGATAATGAAGAAGCACTTTATTTTAGCACTTTTTAATTTTTATTATAGCATTCTGGCTATATAAATATATATATCAGGCGAGAAAGAGGCTGACTGCTATGGCCCGAGATGAAGAGAGAGAAACTAGAGAGAGAAGAGAGAGGGAGCGCGATCGATGGAGCGCGCGCACGACCGGGTCGCACCCGGACAACAATAGTTTCGCAAGAGCTTTGGACATGGAGTTAGGCAGCGAGGACGACGATGGTAGGCGCTTGCTGAAGTTGCAGAAGCGCTTTTTGTAGAGCAATGGTTTTTTCTGGCAATGAAAACGGTGGAGAAATGGCGGAGTTCAAGTCGTCTTTCGTAGTAGCAACGACAAGAGCTTTGAGGAGGAGGAGGAGGAGGACGGGAGGTCCTCCTCTGGGATGGGATGGGATCGGGTCGGAGCAGCTTGGATTTTTCGTTGCAGCAGGAGTCTTTGTCTCTCCTTCTGGGAGTGTGCATGCATGCAGTAATGAATGAACTGCAGAGATGAAACCCAGCTGGAGGAAGAAGCCGGGGTTTGAGAAGAGAATGTGTGAGGGAAGGAGGAGGGAATGGACCACGGCCGCATCATCGCATGCATCATCAGGATAGCGGAGCTCGGTGGCTTATTAGGAAGAAGGTTTTAGGGTCACTGGATCAGAGTTCTGTATCTCTCTGTACATATTGTGGATCATTCCTGCTTTGAGGTATTGGTGGAGGATGAAGAAAAGGAAGGGAGCGGAGATGTCAGGGATGGTGGAGTGCAACATCAGAAGCAGCAGCAGAAGCAACAGCAGCAGGTGCATGGGTGAGGATAGACTGAATGTAAACTAGGGTTGGAGTGGTAGAGGCAAAATGGGGGGTCAAGTGAGCACCATCAAAGCTGTAGCAGCAGGGAAGTTTGCAGCTGAAAACAAGAAGAAGAAGAAGCAGAAGGAACGCAACAAAGGGGAGAAAGCAAAGATAGGAATTCTTGCATTTGAAGTAGCAAATGTGATGTCAAAAAGCATTCAACTATGGCAGTCTCTGAGTGATGAAGAAATGCTGAGATTGCGCACTGAGGTGATAAAAGCAGAGGGCGTCTTGAACCTAGTGTCAGACAATGAAGCTATTCTCTTGAGTCTAGCTTGCATGGAGAAGTTACAGGATTTGACTGCGGTAGCAAATGCAGTTGCCCGCCTTGGACAGAGATGTCAAGAGCCAGCATTACAAGCCTTTGAGCATGTGTACAATGATATTCTGGAGCAGAGTATTGATGTGCGAGCACTGGAATTCCCATGCAGGGAAATGGAATCAAAGATGAGGAAGATGGAGCGGTATATTGCAGCAACTGCCAACTTGTATCAGGAGTTGGAGATTCTTTCAGATTTGGAGCAAGCTGTTCGTAGACTGCAGGAAGTTGATCAGCAGGAAGTTGTTGGCACCCACAACACCAACAATGAGACATTGAGTGCATTGGAGCAGAAGGCCATATGGCAGCGACAAGAGATCAAGTATGTCAGGGACTTGTCTTTGTGGAATCGCACTTTTGATAAGATTGTGAGTCTATTGGCAAGAACCATCTGCACCATACATGGGAGAATTGTGGGTGTTTTTGGTTCACCAATGCTGGGTTTATCACATGCGTTTCATCACCAGCAGCAGCAGAATGGCGAATCCTCCTCATCCTCTTCTCCTCATTTTGCTAATTTGCCAACCTATTGCTTGTCTCACTCCCAGACTGCATCCTTAAGTCCCCGACAACAACAGTACCACCACAAAGGCACAGAAGAAGCATTTTTGAATCATGATGATGATTCCTCTTCTTCGTTTAGGATAGGTTCTGTCTCTCAGTCGATCAACACTTTGGGGTTTAGTGCTCATGTCAAAGATGGTGGTCCAAGCCTTATGGTTTCAAGCTTAGCCTCTCAAACAGCAGCAGCAGCAGCAGCAGCTCCTGGCTCCCTTGAACTTTGGCCATCTCCTCCTCTGAATCTCTCTTCAGGTCCACATATCACACAACAAAGAAATTCTGTTGTGTGCTACTCTCCCAATTTTCAAAAGGCATCACCCTGTGCCCACTTATCAGTAGCAGCAGCAGCAGCTTTAGTCTCAGAAAATACTCACCGCAGGCAATTCTTTGAAACACCGCTTACAGCATTAGTGCAGGCAGAAACTACAGATTCTTTCACTTCCGCTCTCCTTTATGCAACAAGTCACAGCATCCAACCAGGGCAATCCCAGCAGCAGTCAGGTGCAATTCGGAACGGCCGCAATGTTCGAATCCTTTGTGACCCAAAAACTCGGCATCAAATGGCACCCTGGTCCACATTGGGAGGTGCTGCACTTGCTTTGCATTACTCAAATGTGATCATCATCCTTGAAAGAATGATAAGGTATCCTCACCTTATTGCTCCTGATGCACGTGATGATCTTTACCGCATGCTACCCAAAAGTGTCCGAGGGGCTTTACGGTCAAGGCTACGAGTGTCATCAATCATGAGACTGGGTGACAACAGCAACAGCAAGTTCAACTCTGAGATTGCTGCAGGTTGGAAGGAAGCGCTTGAGAGACTCATCAGCTGGCTGGCTCCACTTGCACACAATATGATAAGGTGGCAATCGGAGCACAACTTTGAGCAACAGCAAGTGGTTGCCCGCACCAATGTTCTTCTCCTTCAAACTCTTTACTTTGCAGACTTGGTTAAGACAGAGTTAGCCATCACAGAACTGCTTGTTGGGTTGAACTATATCATGGGTCTTGAGCAAGAAACAAAGTTGTCAAACCACATGACAATGGAGGAGGATGAGGAGCAGCAGCAGGATGCACACATGATGGTCAAACTGCCACAGGAAGACTCTGAAGAGTACATTAGTTGGCAGTTTTAAAGTCCCATCCTGCTCAAAGAAGAAGCTCTGAAGTCAGACTTTTGTATTTTAGTGTGGAGATTATTCCCTCAGAGCAAGTTTGTATTTGATTTCATAAGCCTAAAGCCTGCACTTTTCTTTTTAAGAATTGTGATACCCAATAAAATTGTACTGTCATGATTTGATTGCCCTGTGACAATTTTTGAACAAATTGTTCATATCTCCTTTCAGTTTTCTTTGATCCTGTAAGGTTGTTCTCTGTCAGTTTATTTCACTTTGATTGTCAATGAGCATTTTTGATGTTTTGAGAGCATTGTTTGCATGAGTGTTCAATGATCTGATGTTCGATTGCAGATGTGTGAAAACATTAAACCCTCAATATATCACTTTTAGCACGGTATTTAAGATGGGGTTTTGTGTGGTGTGACTCTATGTAAGGGAGAGACTATGGACTGATGTATTCTCATTTTCTCCCCCATTCTGAGGGATGTTCACTAGGTGTTACTGTGAAAACTGAGTTCATTTTTTGTGAACTTCATGGCACATTTTCCTATTTGCAACATTTGGGTTTATTCTTATGAATGCAAAGTGTATGAAGTTATTTTTGTAACTAAATACATGAGAGCTTGGAAGAGTGAGCTTGGGAGAGTGAGCCTGTGTATATCATAAATGTTGAGGGGTGCTTAGGTTTTGTTGATGTGGGGAAGATTGGTTAATTCTTGGAGAAGGCATGTTAAGGCACTTAAAGGGAGACATTTTTTATTTGTCCATGTCCTAGTCCCAAATGGCAAGAGTTCAAAAAATTGATTACTTATGTCAACTCATAATGTTCCATGAAATGATTTTAGTCAAATTCTAGAGGGTTCTCTCAAGTATTATAGTCATTTTTTTGGTCATTCCAACATCATGCATTTGTGTGGATGTAAATCATAACTCTCAACTTGGCGTTTTCCATTTGACTATAGAGGAATCACAAGAGGACTAGTGGGATAGAGGGATAAGATTTCTTATAGTACAACTTGTAGCTAAAGCAAATAAGGGAGGTTTGCTTCTTCAATCATATGAAATTAATTATTATGGTTGTGTCCAACTTGACTTGTGCATATTCCATGAGGTAAGGATTTCTTGTAACTCAATGAAGATCTATTATATTGGTCGTTGATGTGGTATCTATGTGAACATCTGGCAAATGTTGCAAACCCATAACAAAATTACAATTCAACACCCATCAAAACCAACTATAGGATATATATAACTTCAAGTAGCCTTGATTTTTGCAGATGATGGTACCATTACAAAAAATGCATTGTGTCTAACTTGAAAAGAGGATTATTGAACTTACCATGACGATGGATCTGAAATTTTCAAATTAGAAACCTTTTAAAAATCTCAAATAGTAATGCATAGCTATGAAATCATTATACATAATTGTTGTTAAGTAATGCGAATGCATACAAGGGTACCCTCATGGGTGGTTGAAGGTCTATGGGTTGGCAATTGATGCAAGTTGTACTTCAATATGCATGTTGGAAATTGGATTTTTCTAACATGGACTCTTCACTTATTGTTTGTGGATTTGTTGGGCACCATTTGGATTGTTTGAATGGTTGGATGTGAGGGTGGCTCCAAGGGGAAGCAAGTCACACTATGGTGATAGATTGTTGGTCAATGGCATTTAGTGAGATACAAGTACATGCGGGTCCCAACATTGTTGTGGTTTTTGCCATTCAAACGGCAATATCATTTTGTGGTTGGTCTCATGGTGATGATTGTTTCCGTGCAAGCCAAGGAAAGACTTGCCTAAAGTTGACATAGCATTGAGTTTGAATAATTATAAGGCATTCAAAAGTTTGGTTCTTTCGTTTCATGCATCTCTAGAAACTCAATGAAACTAAAGCAATGTGGAAGTTTCAATTCCTTTTGTGAAATATCATTGTTCATGTTATAATTAATGAAGCTTAAAAAAGATTTGTCTTATGGATGTAATTTATGACTTCAAAGGAATGGCCAACAAGATATGTAGTTTGGATGCACAAAGGTGCATAGTCAACTTTAAAACAAACTCTAATTTGACCTGATGGATCTATGTTGTTGTGCAAATATGGATGAAATCATGTGGATGGCATTTGAATTTTGTTGATGGTAAAAGAATGACATCCAAATTTCAAGTCCATTTGGGCCAAAGGATTACACATGTTGGGTAGCTTTTACTCATTTTTATTGAATAATTAAAGCAATTTTGAAGCTTTCATTTTGACAATATCTTGTTGAAAATTCAACCTTTTTTTATCATAAATTTTTTATATTAGAAATTCAACAATGTAATTAGTGTCAAAGCTGCCAAGGTAAGAAGGTAAACAAATTACCTTCCTTAATAGATAGATGAGGGGTTTGAACTCGTAGAAACTTTCAATGCAAGTGCACAAAATTTTAAAATATCCTGCAAGACAAAAGAAATTAGGTGTTTTGTAATATGAAATAACAATTTAAGAAAATGTTTTTTAGAATGATTTTACACAAAACAAATGGAATTTTCAAATAGTTCTTTATACTTGATGGGAGTCAAGCTAATCAAACAAAGCAACCACACTTGATAATAATGGCAAATCTTCATCTTCAAAGAAGAAGAATCAATGTTCATTTAGAGAAGAGTGCGGGTTAGGTGATATGAAATTCCAAAGTACAAAAGTTTGATTGTCAATGTCCAATTTTCTAAGATTCTAAAGTCGTGGATTCCTCTTCAACTAGTCACTTTGCATTTCAATCAATCTCTAAGTCAATGTCATGCAAGGAAGATGGAGATGTCATGACAAGAGAATGCCCATGCCATTCTAAAAACAACAACTACTCCAATTCAAAACAAAACAATTGGTTCTATGTCAATTAGCAAGAGAAGAAGCAAGACATCGTTGAAGGATTTCACAAAGCACAACAACATAATCCATGGTTCAAAAAAAGTGCATCACCAATAATCCCCGATTCACAACATTGGTTTCTTTGGGATATTAGTAAGAGGAAGCAAGACACACAATTGAAGGGTTTAACAAAGCACAAGAACATAATGCATAGAAGAGAGGCATCACCAAACAATCCTGGATTCACAACAATTGGTTCTATGTAAATTAGCAAGAGGAAGCAAGACATATACTAGAAGGGTTTAACAAAGCACAAGAACATAATGCATAGAAGAGAGCATCACCAACAATCCCGGATTCCCAATAATTGGTTCTATGTAAAACTAGCAAAGAGGAAGCAAGACATGTTTGAAGGCAGACGAACATGATCCAGAGTTCAAGAGCACGTCACCAATTTATCCGCAATTAACAACACCGGTTCTCTGTAAATTAGGAAGAGGAAGCAAAACATAATTGAAGGCAATGACAAAGCACAAAAACTTAGTACGTGGATCAAGGACGCGCTGGGATAGAGCTCGAAGAAGAAGAAGAAGAAGGAAGAGCTCGGTCGAGGACCTGGCCGACAAACATACACCCCGGTTATCATACGGACGCACTCCGTCGGGCACGTGGGCGGCGGGATATACCCGGGTCTTGCGTCGGGTTGGGGATCCGGGTATAAACTGCCGTGGGGAAGTCATACCCGGGAAGCTTCGTCTTCCTCGCGACGGAGGAGCAAGATGAACGGCGACAGCGGACGAGGTGCTTGCTTGCGTGTGTCGCGGGCTTGGCGATGGAGATCTGTGGATCTGCGGCTTGTTTTTCCATGAATTGGGTAGCCGCTGTGATGGGCGAGTAGCATGGGATGCGGGCGTAGTGTTGAGGAACGCGCCGCACAATGCAGCAGTCTGATGAGTTCGACCTGGATGCGTTGCTGCAGGCGCAGAGCAGCGATGATGACGACGACGATGGTCTGCTTCTGCCGGACTTCGAGCGCAGCTTGGAAGACATCCTTAACGATGTGGATTCTGCTGAAGGAGAAGAAGAACAAGAAGAACAAAAAAAAGAAAAAGAAAAAGAAAAAGACGACGACGAAGATGAAAACAACAACCACGACGCGGGTCACGATGTCGCGAGGGTTAAGGAGGAGGAGAAGGAGGTGGTGGTGCCAGTGGGTCCGGTTGGCGGGGATATTACGGCCAGAAATGATGAGGACGCAGTTGCGATCGGGTTCGTTTCGGGATCGGAGCGGAGGACGATCGATTCTCCTCTTAGCCCCGCTAGATCGGATCACGGAGGGGGAGTCGTGGAAGGATTCTTGGTAGGAGGAGGAGCACTGCAGGTTGCGGAGATTCATCAGAGTTCTAGGGTTTGGGATAGGGTTGCCAATGGCGGAATTCCTAGAGGCGTTTCTGCTTCTTTCTCGTCTGTTGCTTTAGGCTGGGGTGGCTCCGGTAGTGGTGGTGGTGCTAGCATCATCCGACCGAGTCCTCGCCCCGGGGCTGCTTTGGCTTGGGCAGCTGCAGCTTCTAGGCAGTCTACAAGAAGCGCTGCTTCTTCTTCGCTACGGAAAACCTTGTCCTCAGCATCAAGCTCCCTTTCAGATGGTCTTAACACCACAGCTACTGCAGCTCCCGTCACTCCTGTGGTTGAGAAGGATGGCGATGTGGACAGAGAGCAGGAGGAGGATGCGGAGAAGGAGAAGAAGAACATTGGTGAGGATAATTTGACTGTGGAGAAAAAATTCCAGTTCTCGAACTCTGTAATTTTTCAGGAGGAACTGGAAGGCAGTACTGGGAGATTGGATCCTGCTGTTGGGGAGCTCTCTTTTCATGTTGTAGGAGCTCTTGAATGGGAAGGTGATGCAGCTGACCTGAATTCACAAGCAAAATGCCTTCCCCAGGGTTTATCTCCTTCTGGGTCAGACTCTAAACTCCTTACCATGCCTTCTTTTTCTGATTCCCTTGTTCTGCAAGAGCAGCAGCCCAGAGATGCCATCAACTCACTGCAAGAAGAAGAAGAAGAAGAACAACAACAACAACAGGCTGTGACTTCCTTCATTGGTTTCGGTGAGGTGGTGGGAGATCCCATCAATGAGGACCACAGCAGTTTACAGCAATTGGAGAGCTTGATTGGAACTGTGGATGACTCTGAGAGTTTGAATTCTGACAATGCATCTGATGAGGTTTCTTCCTCAGCTGCTGCCGAAGAGCCAGTCTGGATGGAGGAGCATCATGAGAGAGCATCACAAAGTGCAAAGGATAGTGGGTATAGGGATACAGATGATGAATATATGCATCCAGGATTAGATCCGTCAAGCAGGGTGGCAGAGGATTTGAGAACGAGGAACAGGGAAAGTGAAGCTGTTGTTGGCTTACAAGAGTTGTCAGGAAATGGCGGAACAGAAACTACCAAGAGCAGATGGCAGGAGGAGGAGAAGCAAGTGCAGAACCTAACAGCATTGGATTTGGCAGAAGAGCAAGAGAAACGAACAGCTAGCTCTGGGTTGCACTGGGAAGAGGGTGTGGCAGCCCGGCCAATGCAATTGGAAGGGATCCAGAGAGGTCCACCAGCAATTGGCCTTTTGCAGCTAGACTCTGCTGGTTCTCTCTCACATGCACTGGCATCACCTGCCATGAGGCGAGATCATGGCAGCCCTGAAGCTCTAGCAGTTCATACTAACCTCATTGCTGTTGGGTTGTCAAAAGGAGCATTGCTTGTAACACCTAGCAAGTACTCTGCCACATGCAGTACTGATGAAATGGAACCAAGCAAGGTTAATGCTGACCAGTTCCCCCCCCCACATATGTACACATTTTGCACATGATGTTCAGCCAAGACATTTTGGAATCTAACTCTTTCATAAGCTTGTGGCTGTTATGACTCTTTGATTAGCTCTGTGTCTTGAGCCATAGCTAACATCATGACCCAGTCATCGTGTTGCTTCGAGAAATGTGACAGAAACTCAAGACTACCAAATTCTTTTCTCCTTGGTTGGATTTTTTGCATTGTGCTGTTACATTTGGTGATTCACAATTAGTAATTCGACTTTGCAGGCTTTTTTTCTAGGAGGAAGCATTGACAAAGTAGGGCCTGCTGTAAGTGCTATCTGCTTCAACCAGCAAGGTGACTTGTTGTTGGCTGGCTACACCAATGGCACAGTATCCCTGTGGGATTTGACTAGGCGCACTGTTGCCAAAACGATTTCAGGTGAGCACAGTGCAGCTATTGTGCATACACTTTTCTTGGGGCAAGAGTCTGGAGCTGGACGCCATTTGAGGGCAATTACTGGTGATTGTAGAGGGCTGGTGTTGCTCCACACATTCACTGTGGTTCCTTTTGTTCGTCGCTTCTCTGTCACAACTCAGGTTTGCATCGATACCACTTCCATTGTGACATCTTTGCTTCTGCTGAACTGTTCCTTTTCCTTTTCAACTTCACAATCTGTGTGCCATTTTAGGATTGCCTTTTCAGTGGGTACTTATACTGTTGACATGGTGGCAGTGTCTGCTGGACGGACAGCACACAGGCACAGTGCTATCAGTGTCACCCTTGCTACCAGACGATGGATTTCAAGTCATGGGCATGGCAAGCACAGCTCAGCAAGTTGCCCCTGCCTCATCTGTCACATTAGGAAGTGTGATAGGGGGTGTAGGTGGGGGGGCTATGGATGTGGGCCGCAAGTTCCTGTACGATGGACCCAACTTTGCTGATGATGGAGCAGGGGGGATGGTTGTCTTTGTCACACACACAACTGTCCTTGTGGTAAAGCTGCTCTACCTCAATCCAAAGTCCTTGAGAGAAGCATTCTTTTTGTAAAGTAACAAGTGAAACCTGTTCATTCGGGGGTGCTCATTCTCTTATAGATGTATTTGTGGACTTTGCATTGAGCAGGATGGATGATCATGGGTGGGCATGGGCTTTGTGGCAGGTGCGTTTGGTACCAAGTTTGGATGTGTGTGCCAGGTTGACACGACCAGCAGGGATAAGGGAAGGGGCCATCCCCTATACAGCATGGCGACGCATTCGAGCACAGGTTGGGACCTTCAATACCAGTTTGTTAGGTAATGGTCATTTGCACCCAGACATGGCAGCCAATGGAAAAGTGAGTGGACACAGCATGGATGGTGGGCATGTGAAGGATGCAGATGGCGGTGCAGCTAGTGATGGAGCTGATGAGGACAACTGGCCTGTATTGGCTTTAGCTTGGGACAAGAAGATGCTCATTGCACAACTACTGAAATCAGAGCTGAGAATAGTGGGGCAATGGGATCTTGATAGCCCTGCTGTTGGGGTTGTCTGGCTGGAGGAGCAGGTGTGGCTGCCACTACATCCTTTCCTGTATTGATGGAATTGAGGATGTTGTGTAGTGATGTCCACAAGTGACCCTTTGCTTGAAATGTGTGGTTTGATTGTGGACTCTGTGGTGTTTTGCAGATGATGGTTGTAGCAACAGCCAAGGACCAGCTTTGCCTTTTCACAAAAGAGGGGGTGGAAGTGGAGCGTGCATCCCTGGGAGGGGAGCAAGAAGGCTTGGGGGCAATCATCTACCACACACACATCCTTAACACCTTTGGGAATCCAGAGAAGACCTATCACAGCTCACTTTCAGTACGAGGAGCAGCCCTTTACATTCTAGGAACTCTTCAATTATGGAGGGCTCGCCTACTTCCATGGGGAGACCGCATTAAAGCATTGCAAGATGCTGGTGACTGGATGGGTGCCTTCCACATTGCTATGGAGCTTTATGATGGACAAGCAAGAGGGGTGACAGGCCTCCCAAGAGGACTGGATGCCATGCGAGAAGCCATCATGGAGACATTGCTTGCACTCCTTTCTGCTTACATTGACGAGGCATTTGCCTACTTGTCTTTAGTTATACCCTCATCCCCAATGCCCCCAGTTGATGTTGCTGGAACAAAAGACCATTTGCAGGCTGAGGAAGCAGTCCCGACAGTGGCCGATTCATGGGGTGGAGGAAGTGTAGGCCAGGACATGATTGCTGAGGCTCGTGAACAATATGCAAGAGTTGGAGGTGTAGCAATTGAGTTCTGTGTGCATGTGGGAAAAAGAGAAGTATTGTTTGAGAATGTCTTCCACAAGTTTGAGGCAGTAAGCCAAAGGGGTATGTAAGTATATTGCAATGAGTGTGACTGTGTTCTAAATAGGGGAAATCTTTTCTTGTTTTAAACACTTGGGCTCTTCTGGGATATAATCCAAATGCTTTTGTTAGTTGCTGCTCAACAAAAGAATTTGGTGCTGAAGAGAAGTGTCAGTAGTTGCCTTCATATAGGAGGTGCACTGTTGCATGGTGCAGGCACATTCCTGGAACTTCTGGAGCCTTATATTCTGAAGGACATGCTGGGGGCACTGCCTCCTGAGGTAGGAATTCATAATGTGTTCTTGTTTAGCCACAATCACAGCAAGCTCTGGATTTTGATGTCTGCTAATTTCCTTTTCTTGACTTAGTTGTATGTTTGGGATAGTGGACATGGCAGACAGTGGTAAATGGAAATCGTGCAGGCTGTGGCAGATGTATTGGGAAACTGAGATGTAACTTGTTTTGGGTTCCTACAATCAGGTGATGCAAGCGCTCGTGGAGCACTACAGCCAACATGGGTGGTTGGAGAGGGTTGAGCAGTGTGTCCTCCACATGGATATTGCATCTTTGGATTTCAATCAGGCATGTGTCCTTACATTCTACCAGATGCTATACGAGGCAGGATTTATGGGTGGAGACTAGTTTCCTGTTGGTATTTCTGCATGTTGAGCTCCATTGGAGGCAGAGGATGCTTTTTATACATCTCACTGTATTATAAGTTCTTTGGGCTGTCCAGTTTCACAGTGGGCTGTGGTCTCTAGCCATGCAACATTATTCATTACAGTTTGGCTTGCTGTTTTGCCAGCAGTAGTTACCTAGAGAATTCTGGTTCACTTGATTTGTTTGCTATTGGCGGCAGGTTGTGAAGCTCTGCCGGGAACATGGGCTGTACAATGCACTCATCTACCTATTCACTAAAGGCCTGGATGATTTTACATCCCCGATGGAAGAGCTCTTGGCTGTGGCTCAGCACACTCACAACCCCTCTCATGCCCAGGCTATTGGGTTTGGTCTCTGCTCCTTCAGATTTCATGGTTTATTTAGATCAATTACTGTAGATGTGCCAGCGTGCACTTCCTTATGATATTGCAATCAATTCTGCATTTTGCTTATCCAGGATGCCATTGACTGTGCTTGGGTATGCTAAGGTAAGGGAATGCCCTTTACAACAACTGATGCATCTTCTAGGGTTCAAAAGGTGATGCTGGAAGCTTGAAACAAGTTTCTTCTTGGGTTTTGTACTGAAATTAAAAACCTTGAGTGTTGTGGGCTGCACAGGTACAAGCTGCTGGTATACTTGAAGCACTGCTTCTGTGGTCTTTCCTTCCCTCCTGGTATATGCTTTTCTGTGTTAAATGAGACTCCCTCTACAGATTGTGGTACTCTGATGCACATTGTCTTTGCTACATACATTGTGGGGATTCTATCAGTAATTGTGCTAAGAGTTGCACTTCCTGTATGTTGCTTTGGTTGTCACAGGACATGGTTCTCTTCCTGCCAAGCGTCTGCCGGCATTGCGAGGTGAAATCTTAAGGTTCTTACTTGATCAACATGGTATGCAAAGAGAGCAATCGAGTGAGGTCTCCAATGGTGCGGACAGGTCCAAGTACCCCAGGCTTCTATATCTGTTGCAGCTGGACACACCTGCCACCCTCCTTGTGTTGAGATTGGCCTTTCCTGTAGGAGGGCCCTTAGATGTTGGCAAGCAAGGCTATGGGTACATTACTCGTCCCAATAATGAACAAATGTCAGAAGAAGCAACTGAGGTTGCTACCACAGAAATTGTTGATGAAGGACGAAGATTTTTGCAGGCCATTGTGAGTGCATTCATTGAAATTTTAGACTTAGACAATAGAAGTGGAGCTGGCTCTTCCGAAGACTCTCAAGAAATTTGGCCTTCAAGAGGGAACATTGAATCTCTACTTGAATTTGTTGCCCAATATGTGGCATCAAGGCATGCTGTGGTCTCACGTGGCACCCTCATGCATATTTTGGAGTATCTGGTATCATTTTCTTCTGAAAGCAGAAAAGCCAGGGAGAATGAAGATCTGATGGTGGCACTACTGAATTCGGTCCCAGACTCGGACTTTGATGCTTCTCACACCGTGCACCTTGCACAAGAGGCTTGCTTTTGGCAGGTCAGACCATGTCATACATTGTGACAAAAATGTGCTGATGCAGGATGATGCTTGTTTGTGAGGTCAAGGGTTCTTCTGTTCTTGTTGAGGTTGGAGATGGTGAAAGGTTCCAAATCCATTGACATGTCAGGTTGGACTGAACTATTCAAGTGTTCTGGTGGTGTGTTGAAAAGGTTTGTGCTTTGTTGTATACGCATGATGGTGAGTATATATCAGCGCTGGACAGCTACCTAAAAGATGCAAATTGCCTTCATCAACCCTTCACTTTTATAATGCAAATGCTTGATCACATAAATGGCCTCAAGGGATCAGTGTTGACTGATTTTCGGGAAGCTGTCCTCACACGCATGCCACAACTCATGCAGCACAACATGTGAGTTTTGTTTCTAAGTCATCAAGCTAGTTGTTTGAGCTATTGTTGACCTCAAGTGCTTAACACCCAAGATGTCCCCATTGTCATTCTTGTAGAAGAGCTTTTGTGTTGTATCTGAGTGAGTGATGTCCATCTCAAGGATGAGAATTGATGATTTATCCACAAGTCCAGGTTTTCCACAAGTTATAGATGTCTCTCTAAATCTGGGTTGTTGGTCAGCAAGGGGACGTTATGGATTGTTTTGGAGCACTTGAGTGGAGAAAATCAGCGTGTCATGAAGGAGCTGGGATCTCATTCACAGCTGTTGTTTGCCTACCTCAAGGCCATCATGGATGCTCGCTCTAGCAGTCGGCCTCTTTCCTCTATTGGTTCAAAGCCAGTTGTTGTTGCCTCCTCTTCTTCACATTCTGTGACCTTTGAAGAAAAGGATTCATCTGCTTCTGAGCAACTTGAGACAGGTGGGGTCCCAAGTATTTTTATTCCATCACAATGGGAACCAGACATTCATGTGGGGGACTTGTTGCAACGATCGGGCATGGAGTTCACTGATGAAATGGCAGAACTTTATGTACAGGTAGGATTGTTGAGACTGGACATTGTCTTGTTCTTTGATTTGAAGTTATTGAAGGTTGAAGATCTCCAATGATGGATGAAACTGTTTCTTCGAAAGGGTGTGTCATCCGCCTATCAACTGAATGGCAAGTGCTTATAGTATTGTACTGCCAAGTGCAATACCTACTCTTCATACCTACAATGGTTGTGGATGTAACAGAAGGTGCTTTTATTTTTGTGATGTCTGCAGCTATTGTGCCAGTTTGAACCACGATTGGTTCTTAAGTTTCTAGAGAGCTATGAAAATTATAGACTAGAACACTGCCTCAAACTGTGCCAAGAATATGGCATAACTGATGCAGCGATTTTTCTTCTGGAGCGTGTCGGAGATGTGGCTTCTGCACTGGGACTACTACTTGTGGAGGTGGATGCTCGCATGCTTGACTTCAAGAGTGCAATCATGGCCTCTTCCTCTCTGGCAGCACAAGTCTCTAACAACAATGACAAGTGGTTAGATATCCCCCAGGTACACTGTTTTTCCACACATTGTTGCATGTTCTGTGATAGAGTATCTAGAGTGCACCCAATGGGTTTTGAACCTACAAGGTTGCAAGAGCCCTCAACCTTTTAGGCCATTGACTCATTCTGTGAATGGATATGTGTTACTATGGTTGAAGCAGTAGATCCCACAAGAGCTCTGAAGCTGGAGTTGACTTTGCAATATGGTTTGAGCAGGTTGCAAGCTTCAAATCTGCTTTGGCTGCAGCTGTGACACTGTGTCAACGAAATACCCTGCGACTGGATCAACAGGAGTCAGAATCTCTCTGGTTTCGTGTCCTTGACAGGTTTGATTTGCTATTGTCAGTCATTTTACTACAGATCTGGGTGCGATATGAAGTGGGTGCTTGCTTTGGGTAGTATCTCCTGTGCCTTACTATGTAGGGGAAACATGAGTTAGGCATGCACCTTGAGTGGTGGTGTGTTTTGCAGGATTGTGGAGCCATTACGTGAATTCATAGTAGCAAGTCATATTGACAAGAAATCTTCCAGAACTCGATCAAGGCGCAGCAGGCGCAAGCATGCTAATGTTGAATTGAGTAGAGACCAGACTGGAACAACCCAATGGAATGCGAACACTGATTTGAAAGGTTGGACTGATTATTCTGAGACAGAATCCATGTATACAGGCTGCAGTTGAGTGCATTGGCTTACAGTTGGAATGAGTAGATCATATGTTGTTTTGCCATCTAAAGATCATCCTTGCTGCAGGGAATTGTGTAAGGAGGGTGCTTGTATGGATGATGGGTGATGTCATAGACGGCATGATGGGCTATGTACCACTACGTGTCATTATGGACAAGATTTTGGCCGAACATGGTAACCACCCTTTTGGGGACTTCCGTGCTACCATCCTGAACATGCTCAGTGCCTATGGCTATGAGCGTGCCATTCTGGTATGTTTGGCACCACTTACAAGTTGCATTCATTTCAGATATCTTGGCTATTCATTATTTTGTCACTTAGGATCAGGTTCTTGTGATTGATTATCCAAATATTTGTGGAATGTGCAGAGAACAGCAAAACAGTTGATAGAGGATGATACATTTTACAATGTGGGAGCTCTTCGGAGGGGCTATGCACATGCATATGCGCCTATCACCTCCACTTGCTGCATTTGTGGACTTAAGCTCGATGATGTAAACACTCCAGGTCGAAGTAGCAATACAGGTGGAGTAATCAATGGTACTCATACTGAGGGGCTGATGGGTGAGTCAGTCCCCAAAAGCTCAGCTTCCACCAAGATGGCCATGGATGCATTGCACATTTACTACTGTGGTCATGCTGCGCACACTGCTTGTATGGATACCGCTGGTAATCTAAAAGATGAGGACAGAGGTCTCACAGGATGCCCTGTTTGCACCCTCAAGAAAAAGCCCAATGGGGTATTTTCACATGGCAAAGAGGCTGCCTGGCAGGGAGATAGGGTGCCAAAGGTGGGCACTCCAAGTTCTCCAGTGCCAGATGTAACTGTGCCTTCCTTACAAGGAGCGGGCTCAACAACCAGGAGCAACCATGCTTTGAGCAGTTCTCGGGTGTGTACAAATGTTTGATTATGTTCTTGCTCTGTATGGACTTGTGTGTGTTGGCTCTACTGAGAAGCAAGTTTCCTTATTTCAGTGACTGGTCACTCTAGAGAGTCCTGACCTGACTTTTTTAGTGAAGGAAGGTCATTGAGATTACCAGATTACTCACATTGCCTTGAGTGAGCAAGTGCCAGTAGGTGCATTTGTTGGTTCATTTTTCAAGATGCAAGTGGAACTGCAGTTAGTCTCTTAATGATGATGGTTTGGAGCTTTTGCAGCTGGAATTGCTCAAACAGTTGCATAAGGGAAAGGGCCTTCCTACAGTTGGATCTTCACTACAACTTTGCCTGGCTCCACCACCTAGAGTTCGCAGAGACCATGTTGCTTCTGTCCCAAGCAGTAGCACCACTATACATGGCAGATCCAGACATAGGACATTGTTGGCTGTCAGGAAGTAAAATTTTGTCTATGGCCACTACTACACAGCATTCCAGCAAGTAGCAATGATTTGGATGGACAGCAGCTCAGGTATGTTTTTTTGTTTTTGATTATTTCTTTGCCGTGTTACTGCTGTTTCTCAAATAACTATACCGTTGGAGTTGACACTATAAGTGGCAGGTCTTTTGAATGGGAAGTGCAAGAGACTCTGTTGTTTTGAGTGCAGCTAGCTATGTGTTGAAATCTCCATATTATCTGAGTGTGTGCAGCTTCTGCTCATTGAACAGGCCTCTTTGAGTTGTCTACAATGTTCACTTTCCACAGTTCCACAGTGTCCACAGGTAGTCTAAGCTTGATACAAATTGCACATGGTTGCAGGTCTGGAATGGTGTGACAACACATGCATTGCAAACTGAAGGTTGGTTATTCTGTTCCAAAGGAGGCTTGATTATTTGCCTCTATTACAGTAAGGAAGGAGTTGCAAAATTAATGTAGGTTGAAATTTGGTTGTGGGGGCAAATACTGTCATACTGTAATCAGAAACTTCTGGACCCTTCAAAAGACAGATAGATTTGTGAAACCCACTCCCACACTTGAAAGAGAAAAGTTATTGTGGAATTGTTATCAGGCAGAATGAGCTTGGACTGTGTGTTAGTGATCATTGAGACTTTTTTTTTTGTTGTTAGAGTTGCTGTCTCAGCTAAAGCAGTTTGTCAAATGCAACTGCAGTGATGATGACTTTTTCCTTAAAGAATTGATGTAGCAATATGCCCTTGTATTTGATATATTCAATCAGTGTTTTAGAGGTGTTGAATAGGAATAAATGTTGCATGAGTGCACTTATGATTAGCTATGCCCTCTTGAGTGCTAGGTGATATCATGACTGAGGCTTCCTGTTGCTTCTGGAAATATGACAGAAGTCAGGATACAATTGTCTCTGTAATTTTTGCTGTAAAAGTTTGAGCAGATTATTAGATACTTCTGTAGTCTACATCCACTGTCAGGAGCTTATGCAAGTCATAGGGAGAAATGACAGCAACTAATGGCAGTTATACATGGCAATTCATGCTGGAGGTGAGATGCTCTGGTACTTTTGAGTAGCATGAAGGTTAGAACTGCACTGATTTTGGTCACAGTTGGTTTGGTTGTACTTATGTTCAGCTACTTCACATGTTGTAGAGCAATCCAGATTGATATATTTGGAAAGAAGTTTCTGTGATGTGAGAAGGGTACTGAGGGCACATCCACTTTTTGTGAAAACAAAAGTTGTTACACAAGTAGCTAGGTAGGGGGATGGGTTTTGGCATGGTCATAAGTGAGTTTAGAAGTTCATACAGAATTTCTGCTGACCCAGTCGTGAGAATCTTCTGGGAGGCTAGTATATTGCACAGTACTATCAAAGCATTCCTTATTTGCAGAAACATGTATGAACATTCTTGTCCACTCTGAGTACGTAGTCAAAATTGGTATTGGGTGGGTGTCGTGTGGGGAGCTCGGTATCAAGGGTCAGCATCAATCCAGGTATCTAACAGTGTTTGGATGCAAACTCTAAACTGCAGGAAAACTGCAGAAACCAAGTTCTTCAAGCCTCTTCATCCTTGTGTAAGTCCCTTGATTATTACTGAAGCTGACAGGGCCTACAGCTTTCATGCTTTGTGTTCCATGTTGAATAACTTTTGTATCTTTTATAAGTTTCAATTAAGATTTCAAGAACCTCTCTTCATAGTGCAGCCATTAAAACTCACTAGAAATGACAGTTGGTATGCAGTTAGGAGTCCATAGAAATCACCATCCACAAGCACCATTCTCCTGCTTCCAGCATCTTAGATGTGTCATTTGTTTTCTGGAGCAGGAAACTTGTGCGTTATGCACCTGTGCACTTAGCAACCCCTGCAGGCTGTTGCTAGCATTATCCACTTAGGAAGAAACCATTGTTACGAACAGTCTACCTGGTGTTGCCTAGTACCCATTGTTAACAATATGATGTATTTTGCTTTAGTATGTATTGTGGTATGGAGGAGACCAATCTGCTTCATGTATTTTGCTTTACAATATATTGTGCTGTGGAGGAGACCATTCTCCTTTACTAATTTCGGAACTTGTCTGTTTGACTATCTTAACCACCAAAAGCAATCCCATTTCTTTGCATCACCAACTGAAAGGGGATCTTGATATTTCTTGTCCCAACTCTGCGACTCCCCACTATAACCCAGGTATCCTGCCAATCCCTACACCCAGTTTTTTGAATAGCTATAGAGTCCAATAATTCAGAGGCCGGGGGTTTGAATGCTTTCATTTCATGTAAATCACCACTGGTCACAGTAATTTCAAAGTTTGTTGGTAGGTACCATGAATTTAGAAGATGTAAGTAATATGTCATTTAACTGCATGAGGAAACTTATAAGGTAGTGAAAAACCTGAAGTCCAGGCAAAGAGACAGGAGATTGCTCCCTCTTAAGGGTGTAGGTGCAATATTTCCTCTTCTTTTCTAGGAGGCGTGGGTGTTCACAAATTTAAGGTACCCTCCCAATACACTGTGGAATCTTCTCAAAGTGCTTGACGGGATTGTTATTCTTAGTGTTGCCTCATAACAACTCTATTTCAAGGGGATGAAACTGAGAATGGCCATCACTCAAACATCACACCCTTGTTGCTGGTCTCAACTTACTTTTGGTACACGAGTTTTGTCTTCCCAAGTTCTTTCTTCATCTTGTCTGTCCACTCCTCTAGGGTGTTTTTTTGACATTTAATGATTTTGGCCATTTTATCTCATTAAATTTTCAAACTTTGGACACTGTCAAGTAGAATTTTTGTGTGTCACTGGCATGCACCTTTGATAGCATGATATAATATGAAAAATAATCTGCCTTTCCATCTGTCACTTTTCCATTCTCCAATGCATTCAATCATTCATCTGACACATGCCATCCACTCATTGTCATCTCAAATCTAGTGGCTTTTCTCTTTTTTTCTGTGGACTTAACTTCAAAAACATTCTTCAAATTCTTCATGGCTGGTTGTTGCATTTGGTTATAAGTCTATGCCAAGCTCTAACACAAAAATTTGTTTTGTTATTTGTTCCAGTGCTGTGAAGAGCAACATGGAAAACATGAGTGAACTACACACTGCACATGGCTGAGAATTTGTCTTTAGTCCTTACCCTTCCTTGTGCATGCTCTGAGCCATCTCCTACAGCCATGAGTACCAGCTGAATGCTTCTTGGGGTCATAGACTACACATATTGGTCACATGTTGGCAATTATTTCTTCTTGTAGATCCATAAATCCACTTGTTCTAGTACTCGTTTCTTGATTGGAAAGAGAAAATCACAATTCCTTCAAAACATTTTTGCAAGATAAAGTAAGTTTGTGACGAGAGGCAACATGTTGGGAATTTGTTCATTAATGCTATGGCCATATAAGAACATTTTTGTACTTGGAATTAGGTTGGGGGTTTGAAGGGGTGTGATCCTAATACCTACATCTCTCTCAAAGAGGAGTTTAAAAGCTAAACACCCCAAGAGCCACTACAGACATGCACACAAGAAGAACCCAATAGCCAAGATGTACACACATACCTACCAAAAATGCCCCAACTCTAAACCCAATGTCCCCCCCAATTCTTAACACTCTTTTGCTTGCAACATCTGCTCCTTGACAAGATGGTGCATTGCAAAAACTTATTGACTCCCCAAAAAACCATCAAATCTCCCAACTCACAACTCAAATGGGACACTTCCTAGTGCGTGAAAAGAGAAGCAATGAAGCAGTTTCTTGAGCGAGCTTCCCCAAACAATGAAAGCAATGTCCCTTAGATCACAATGCCATGACAATGTGCAAATGAGACCAACAAAGAACTAGCTTTGACCAATGCATGGTATTCCAGGACAAAGTTCCCTAAAGATTGGAATGCACTAAAAGAGCTTAATGACTTTGTTGCTTCCAAATTGCAAATTTGATAGTTAAAAAATATTTGTGGGCGACATAAGAAAATTTGACAACTTTTGTTTTATAAAGGAGGTGAAAAGTAGCCAAGAAATGGCAAGGCGAGAAGAAGAAGCTCATTCTATGACAATAATGCATGAGAAATTGCATGGTTAGTGAAGAGCAATACAATAATAGCCCAAGGGAGGGGGGAGGGGGAGAGGGGAAAGACACAAAAGCAATGAGAGAGTAGTGTAAAAACTCATCTCAAGAATTTCAACAAACAACTGCTTGAGATTGTCTGCAATGAACCCTAAATGAGTCCATCCTCACTTTCCAGAAAAAAACTTTACAAAAGTGTTGGAGGACTTCATTCACAACAAATATTTGTACATCATAAGGTTAAAAAAATACTTTACTCATATCAATGTGAGGATTAAGAACCCCTTGAAGAAGACAATTTTACACACCTTTTTCCCGAGTTACTAGGGTCCTTCCTGTGTACTTAAAAAAACCATGTCAGAAAGATACACACTGATAAATGCTTATCTTCTTCACCCCTTCCAAGTCTTTTGCATACCAAGATAACTGATCTCATTTAGTGATCTTGTTTTAAAGAAGAAAAATAATCTAATATAGCTGTTAAGTAGACCTGCTTCTGTAGTAATTGTACAACCCATTACCTTTTCAGCTCCAGTAATTTTCTTGGGAAAGAAAAAACATAAACCTATTAAACATATCCAAGCCATGAAATTAGAGGGGAAAGAGTGTTCAGAGAGATCACTTATCCCGGAGATCAATGAGCTGATCAACAACACCGGGATCTGCTAGTGTACTGATGTCACCTAGTTCATCCAGCTGGTTTGCTGCTATTTTCCGCAAGATTCTCCTCATAATTTTGCCACTCCTTGTTTTGGGTAGGCCAGGTGCCCAATGGATCTTGTCAGGTGCTGCAAATGCTCCAATCTAGCACACGACAAGGAAGAGAGAGATTGCTGACATTTCAGGCACCAGATACACACACACCATCATGCAATAGCCTGGATACAACTAAACTATCTTAGGTTCTATTTGGCGTATTGATCATGTACTATGGAATGGTCAACCCCCTGCCCATTATGTTGCGTAAGGCACCAGCAATCCTGTTAGCACGAGCTAGGCAATACACTCAACATAATAGACAAGCTGGACGAGGCCATTCCATGACATTTAAGGTCTGGGGTGGCATGTAGACTCAACCATGGAAATAATTTATGTTCAACAGACATTTTGGTCACTACTATGAGTGTGTATGATCATCACCAGAAGACTATGTCATACAATGTAGTCAAGAAAATGACATAATCTGCCACCCCAGACCTCAATGTGTTGAAAAGTGCCACAAAGAAACAACAAGAGTTGTATCAAGAGTTCAATCTATATCGATGTTTGATTCTTATCTTAGCAGAGCTGACTCATTGTAGATGGGATTGGAGAAAACAGTGAAGAAAATGCATGATGAAGATCAGACCACATACATGAGTGCGCACAGCATTGATCAGACTTGCCCGAAGCTGCTCACTGTAATCCACTCCCTCAAGAAGTGTGACAAAGGCATATATGCCTTGTCCTTTTATCTGGATTTAAATAAGCCAAAGAATTGACCAAACAATTAGAATGCACAACATGGATGACATTATAGTCATAGATGAAGATGACCAGAGCCTGTAGAAGAACCCATTGAAGCTACACAAAGAGCATCTTAGTTACGTGACCTTATGTTGGGCACTGTTTCAATCATGACTAAACTGGATACTTCCATGTGCTTTTTAACCTTAAACAAAAAAATCAACAAACAGTGTGGTATGAAAGATTCTGTGCACTCTGGACTGCAGAAATGTGGACTTCATGAAGAGTTCAGACAATGAGATAGAGAGGTGTGTCAGAAGACCCAAAGGGAGAATTTGTGTACCTCATGATCAAATCCAACAACAGCTGCCTCTGCACATTGTGGATGAGACACAAGAGCTGACTCAACCTCTGCAGTGCCAATCCGGTGCCCACTGAATATTCTCCCACCAAGAGAATTCCAGTCAGAAGTCCAACTCTAAGCACAGAAAAAAATGCCAAAACTAATCTAGCTCATGGGTGCAGTCAGAATAAAATGACCCACTACTCCCAGTGTGACCAGTGCTTTTAAACACAGTTTAAGCAGTTTAACCAATCTAAAAAAGGACAAACCAACCAATCCCTGTTTGCCACATCAGCACATCAGTCTATTTTCAGGACCACATATTCAAGACAAAAGAGGTTCCCATGGGTAATTTTATCCTGTTATGACCCATATAGAGTTGTAGAGTTGGTACCAACTTATAAACAAGAAGAAAGCCGGCATCCTAGGAGACATGGCAGAAGACACCCACTATTGGCAAGAAGAACTTAAGGAAAGTGAGTATGAAACATTGATCAGAACATACCTCACATTAATCACATCATCAACTCGTCCTGTGAGCCAATAATAGCCATCTTCATCCCTGCCAAAAAAAGAGCAAGCAATTCTTTTTTTGGTTTCAAAAAATCAAAGAGAATAAAAAACTTTAATCCATTGCAACCACCCAGCACAAGAATTGCTCAATAAAACCCTAAACCCAGATCTGGAGGATATATATGAAGTTCAACAATTGAACTACCTGCCCATGCTGTTGACCAAACATGAGCAAAGTTCAATCACAAATCAATAGATGCAAAAAACAACACCAGCAACCTAGTGTCCAGACCAGTGTCAGGTGAGTTGTAGAAGTTGCACCAAACCCCTCTGATGCAGTTCTTAGGTTCATAACCACAGTTCTAAAAGAATCAACAAACCAGTTCTGATGTATTAACCATGATTCTCAAAAAATTTGAGAAAGTCCAAATAATTGCCCCCAAAACAAAACCCCTTGTCCTTCACCAGTTCTTTCATGAAAACCACTGATTCTTTGAGATTTTTGAAATAATACGAGCTAGTGGTTCTTTGATTCTGATCTGAAAACCTGGAACCAGCAGTTCCTCAAGTTTTTAATTTTTAGAAATGGAAGTTAGAGGTTATTAGAAAAATCAAACACCTGCCCCAACACTGATCAAAACCTTGACCCAGAAGAATATCATGACAAGCTCAAGGCATGAAAGAAGCTGTAAATGACAAAACTGACAAAACCAACCTGCGGCAGCCATCACCACTGAAGTAAAACCCTTTAAATGGTGCAAAATATGTTGTTTCATAGCGTGCATGGTCTCCTTGAAGGGTTCTCATCATGCCAGGCCAAGCTGCCTTGATACATAAGTACCCACTGCACACACCAGAAATCTCATGTCCATTTTCGTCCACTATTGCTGGCTGCAAAAAAGTAGCAGTAGCAGCAGCCAAGGGGGCAGTTAGTAGTTCAGAAACACCCACTTGCTAAAGCAAGCTTCTTGCTTTTGACCTGCAACATACATACAAAACTGGCAAAAGAAAGAGTACATTAAGCTTTGACCTGGAAGACAAAATTGCTTCCCATTTAATGAACAGTACTATGAAATGGCCAGCCCCTGCCCATTTTGTTGGGCAAGGTGCCAGTGAGCCTGTTGAGGCGAGCTAGGTGACACACCCAACATACTGGGCAAGGGCAAGGCTACTCCACAACACGAAGTCTGAGGTGGCAGATTCAACCATTTAGAGAAAAAAATTATGTTCAACAGACACATTTTGGTCACTATTATGCAATCATTGGAAGATTGTCATATAATTTGATCAAGAAAATGACATAATCTGCCACCCCAGACCTTACTGTGGAATATAAGAGGTGTGTATTGTGTACCTGGACACCAAAAAAAGGGAGGGTTGCAGAGCCAGGTTTCAGTGGCCAAGCACCCGGCAGTGGTGTGATCTGACAACAGCAACATAATCACCATCATGTACTTCTCTTAGCAAGCATCCCCCAAAATCACATACAGAAGGAATGACAACATCTGTCTCATTATGAAGCATCAGCCAATGGTTTCCAACATATTTCTGTTGTTTGTGCTCAAAGTTTTTTTCTAGTACTTGATCTTAATGACAAACAATAAAATTATTGTCAAAAGAAATTTACCATGAAGCCACCAGTCTCAGTTTGCCACCAGGTATCAGATATTGGACAACGAGCATCACCGACCACATCATAATACCACCTGTTGCTCACCACAATGAGAAACACCTTTTCAAAAGAAAATTGCTAAACAACAATACATCAATTACCTCAAATGGGCATGGGGCATAAGTTTGATTTCAGCCTGATAAACTAAGGGTTGCAAACAAGATAAAAGGAGCCAGAAGAGCCTGCTGAGGTTTTTTGTTATTAATCCTAACAAGCTGACATGGCAGTTCAAGATTGGTCAAACAGTGCTTAGACAATGCTTAATTGGTCTTAAAAAATGCTCTTGAGCATTGGTTACATGCTTTTGAAAGTGCTTAAAGGTATTGCATATCCATTAGATAATTTTCAAACTTATCCAAATGCTCATTGATATATTGAAAACATTATTGTATTAATACACCAAACATTTTCAACATTGGCTTAATATATTAAACTTGCAAACATGTTAGATAAGCACTGGTTATTTCAGAAGTGGCTCCTTTGACTGTGCTTGCACCTGAAGCACATATATATGACTTGACAATAGCTTGCTTCATCATGGAGTATGCAAGTGGACAAGTAAAGTTTCAAAAGCACATTCTGAAGAGAAACAAAATAATAGAGGAAAATGAAGTGAATTGCTTCTTGCCTCCAAGCGCTTGGATTGATTGGTTCTCCCACGCTACCCAACACTCGTAGTGACTTTCGTGAATGCCGTTTTACAGGCTGTTTGACAAAAAATCCAAGGGCATATGTTGTCAGAACTAGTTTCCAACACAAGGAGAGAAACTGCAAAGTCCACCTGCCTGGAAAAACCATTGTTTTGCCTTGTGCAACACAAGGTTGCTCCTACAAGCTACCAAGGTTGAAAATTTTAAAAGCATCATAGACAGGATGTGTGAAATGTAGTTGCATCAGATCACTAACATAATTACCTCATCACCAGACCGCATGAGAGAACGGATTGCAGTAGGTGCAGTGTAGAAAATGGTGACTTTGTACTTGTCAACGATCTCCCAGCAACGTCCTGCATCTGGATAGTTTGGCACCTGCACCACCCATATGCACATTTCCATTGAATACCAAGAGTACAAAATAGTTGCTTTTGCAGCAACTCACTCTAGCTGAAAAGAATTGATGAATTACACATCCTCCTGTAGTGGCTTGGAAGGGATCAGATGGCACAGAACCAGCAATGGGTTTGTTCTGGATGTACCACCATCTCTCAAAAGCAACAAACCCCAGATCCTTACCCCTTCAAACACAACTACTGTGGCACCATTGAGTAATGGGCCATATGTGAGATAACTGTGCCCTGTGATCCACCCACAGTCAGCTGTGCACCTGCAACACACATTCATGCATCTCAGGCATAATCAACATAAATTTCTAGTTGCTCCCAAGATCAACATTTGGAAGGTACTTAGTGTGGCTTCATGTAGCCAGCTATTTATTCAACCTGGTATCTGCACTCAGTCACCCCAGGTCCATCATTGTCAAAGACTCGTCCTGGCATTTATTCCCACCTTCTGGGCGAAGTGCCAAATGCCAAACACATACTTAAACAGCATAGGTTGCACTACTACTACAAACAAAGATTATGAACCCCATCATAGAATTTATCATGATCTCATCGTAGAGCATACAAGAGAATGAATGTAGATGACTTCTCCTGATTTTCCTCTGTATGGATCTGCATGATTTTCCTGTGCTATTAGAGAGAATTTCAGGGACCATGATTGCCCAATGGGAACAGAATGAGAATGTGCATTTAAAAGAAACTGTTGGCTAAAAATTAAAAATAATAATTTTAAGTTTTAATTTTAAAATTAAAAAATTAAAAAAACCACCCATCACATTAGGTGATGTAGAAGTGTACCAATAAATGTCATCATCATGATAGTCAAATGCATATTTAAATGTTGTTGCTGTATAGACCATGTAACCTCCAGTTGTGTGTAGCACACCCTACAAAGAAGAATCAGAGACATTCAGAGACAATCAGATGATTCACAGAAATATTTGCATACAATTTTTAAGATTTGGTCCAAAAAAGGGTGTTTAGAGAATTTAGGGTAGTTGTTCTCCATTTGAACATACATACTTTCGGCTTCCCGGTGCTCCCACTAGTATAGAGCAAGAACAGAGTGTCTTCTGCATCCACCCATTCCACTGCACTCTCCTTTGGATATTTTGGTACCACATCCTGCAAACATACAATTTTGTTTCCATCTTCATCACATAAGAAGGTTGTTGGGACAACAAAACAGCATAAACTCTCAAAATTTTGTAACCAAATATAGAAGAGTTAGTTGTTGGGTGAGGTTAGATGATGATGATAATTCCAAGGATAAATAAACTTACCTGCCACCAGACATCTCTGCCTTCCTGCCACGCAGTGTCTTCCCTCTTGACAGCAGAGTCATTCGCATATGTCAAACACGTACCTGTTACATGATGCATCACAGTTCCCATGATTTTCCATTCTTCAGTGATTATACCTTGAAAGGAGGAGATCATACTCTGGAACTGAATATATATAAGTACTTGGAGGAAGACATTTCTTTCTTATTGGCAAATGCATGGTGTATTGGAAAGGGGGGTGGCAATTACCAACTGCAAACCCTTCCTTGAGCACACGTTCCAATGCATCATCAACAATTTCCTTGAGTTTGATCACTTTTGAACCTCGACGAACACCACTGGTGGTCAACACAAAATTGGGCTTACAGTCCAAGATTCGCTGTGACAGCGCCTCTGCTGAAAACCCAGCAAACACTACCTGCTCACAAAAAATGCAAAATCCCCATCTTATAAACAATTGTGTGATATGTAAGTCATGGATCACAAAATCTGGTCCAGGAAAGACAGAAGCTTGTACAGAATAAAGTCCTGTATGGCACCTACACCTCTGAAACATCTTGGCAGACAGAGAGGACAGCTCAAGAATGTTCAATGCTGGAAATCTGAAACCAATGACAGATCTGCAAACTACATACAGGATCATCAGAAAAATCTTACTGAGTGAACAGCTCCAATACGTGCACAAGCAAGCATGGCAATGGGCAGTTCAAGGAGCATGGGCATGTAAATAGCAACTGCATCACCCTTTTTCACTCCCTGATCCCGCAGATAATTTGCAAGCTGCAAAAGGGGTTTCAAGAAGATAAAGGTGAGTCAGGTTCAGATAGTGTCCCTGTTAGTACAAAATGCATTTCAGTTCAGTGCACAAACCCTTTGAAAAAATGATCAAAGCAGGTTTCTGCAAAATCGATGTAGAAGCTCAGACATTGCAGCACACCTCTTCACTCAGAAATGGTAGTGCAGAAGTATGCATCTCAATAGTTCAATGCAAACCCGTCTTTGAAGAATTGATTGATCAGTGTAAGTTTTGCACAATCAACAAGCTCAAACATAATGCATGATGCAATGATGCAAGGGTAAGTAGGTACCTGGCAGACACGTTCAAGAAGCTCTTTGTAGGTAAGCTTATCATCAACTCCAGGATCATTACCCTCCCATAGAAATGCAATTTTTCCACCTTTGCCTGCTTCCACATGCCTGTCTAAAGCATTGTAGCAAATGTTGGTTCGTCCACCCTTGAACCACTGCAACAACCAAAGCCATGTGTAGTACCACCACAGATTTCTCTAATTAGTTTGCAATCTGCTAATATTCTGCTGATCCTTACAATAATAGAAGAACAATCTGCTGATCCTTCCAATAACAAAAAAACAATCTGCTAACAAGAAAACATATTATGTCTCATAGGAATCGGGAAATCTAAATCTTTTGTTTACAAATAAACAAAAGAACAATCTACGAATCCCTGCTAATCCTCACAATAACAAAACAAAAATCTGCTAATCCATCTGCTAACCCTTACAACAACAGAATGACAATCTGCTAATCCATCTGCTAATCCTTACAATAACAAAACAAACAATCTGCTAATCCAGATCTACTAATCCTTATGACAACAGAAGAATGGACTGTCTTCTTAGGGTTTTATTATGTTAATTGTTTGTTGTTGTTAAGCTTGGAAATCATGGCAGCTAACAGCATTATTATCATAATACGGACCTCAATAGCAACTCGAGCTTTGCGGACATCGATGTTCTCAGAGTGTATTTTGTTGCCATCTCTTGTTTCCCACTTGGTCTTCCAGTAGAAAGTCGAAGCAATCTCTGCCCAGAAAACGTCGGGATCTTCCACTGACCTGCGGTACATTGCGGCATACTGCACACATGCCAAGAACAACAACATCAACCCCAGTTCTCGTCATCAGCTCTCTCGCAACCATTGTGAGTATGTGCTGCTTTTCCACAGATCTCCAGACAGCAGCCATCTCCATGCATAGAGATCGAGCAGATGCACCGGAATTTTCTCGAATTTCCGCAAGCTGTAGAATCATTCTCGTCAAAATTCTCCTCGGAATGCAGGCATCTGAATTCGGAAACCATGAATTCCGCAAGCTCTAAAACTCTCAGCAAAGCCGAAAACCGGGAAAACAAAAACAAAAAGCCATGAGACGCGGCGACGATGGCAACAGATGCGAATGGAAAGGAAGGTCCGGGAAAAGAGAAAAAGGAAACAAAAACAGAGAAAAAAAACTCGAATCGCAAGCTCGCTCGCTTGCTTCAAATGCTTACTTGCTCTCTGCTAGAAATCAACGCAGTGGACCGAAACGTATCACTGGCAACTTCTCTCTCCTCCTCCTCTACTTCCGCTCCATCATCCACTACAGCTGCTGCTCCCGCACTATCCGCGGCATTCAAAGCAAACATATCCCGCACGGAGTTCAAATGAGCCAAAGCCGCCAAACCTCCACCACCGGTATGATGAGCAGCATGAGCAGTACCAGTCGTCGTCGTCGTCGTTTTCTCCACCTTATGGCGTGGAGCTCCAGCACGAGGCGCTACAACTGGAATTGAACCAGCCGCAACGGCGTGATCAGGCGGCAGATGCGAAGAAGCCATGATACGTGTGAACGTACAGGCAACAAAACCAAGACCAGGACCACGTGAAGTTCTGGTACGAACGCTTCTCCCTACAACCAAAGGAAGCCAGTGCATAAGGCGTGACGACGACGGATCCCTGGCGTACGAAGAAGAAAAAAAACAAGAAGAAGCGCAAGGATTATTATACGAAAGAAGAAGAAGCTGCTGTTGCTGCAATAAAAAATCAGCCATGGAGAATCGGAAGCTCCCGCGGCCCCCCTCCCCGCATGTCGTCGCGCGCTTTGGCCCCGGATGTCGTCCGTCGTCGCCGGAAGGGGAGGAGAAGCGTAGTGCGCCGCAGTAGCAGGGACGCACGCTTTCAACGGGCATCCGAAAAAAAATCAAAGGAAAAAAAAAAAAAAAGAAGCCATCAAAGTCGTCACGACACTAACCCTCAAATCACGAATCCGCGCCGCAAACCGCGCGGTTCTCCTTCTTACTAGTAACTAGTTAGAATAGTTACTAGTAAGATTCGGATTACTCACGAATCCGCGCCGCAAACCGCACGGTTTTCCTTCTTACCAGTAACTCTTATTTATCTAGTTACTAGTAAGAAGGAGAACCGCGCGCTTTCTAACTAGTTACTAGTAAGCTGCCATGGCTATTGTGGCCAGTGCAATAATAGTTAGGGAGGGATATGTTTTGCCTTATGGCCTGTGCCGTTGACCCAAGTGTGAACCGGGTTAACCTGACTAAATTTTTTTTTCCTTTCAAAAACTTTTTTTGGTAATTGAATTGAATTTCCAACAACAAATATTACTCAAATTTCACCATTTTTTGCACAATAGGTTTTTAAAAATTCCAAATCACCTTCATTAAATCCTAATTACTTAGTGTTTTCCAACAATACCAAGAGAGTGCCCAATTTTCTCCTTTTTTTTTTGATTTTAAATAAATATTTAATGGAAATTTTTTATTCAATATTTAATAACTTCTCCATCCAATGTCCAAACACTATGAAACCAACTCGATGTACCTCAACTCGTCAAGAGCTTTCCAATAATATAAAAACACGATGTATCTTCAAACACTATGAAACCAACTCAATGTACCCCTTCTCATCAAGAGCTTTCCAACGATATCAAGAGCATGATGAAAGGCGCTTACATTCAAGAGATCTCAAAGTGGCAAACAAAACAAACAAACTACCTTCCTTAATAGATACCATAGAACCTGGGCTAGGTTCGACACTAATTATATTATTTTCAAAAATGTTAATAATTTTCAAAAAAATATTTTACTTTCAATATATTAAAAAATTTGTCGAAGGAAAATAAAGAATCTGAGAAAATATTTGAGAATAAATCATTTGTTGAAAATGGAATGCTCAAAATTAATTAATTATTATTCAACAAACATGTGTTGGAGTGGAGAACCTCTAGGCTCCCCCATAACTCTTCAAACTCCAAGATATTAAAAAAAATGTTAGATTAGGGGGTGGGGGTGTTTTATTCTTGATTCTAGACTAAAGTCTAATATTCATCCAACATTATTAGCACATACATACCAAGATTTGTGCGATTCTTCAGTTTTTTGAAATTCTACAAAAAATCAAAGAACCTTTGGTTCAAGATTTGTTGAATTTTTTTGGATTTAAAAATTATTATTATTCTTCCATTTTTGTTAATTGCGGAGGCTGACCCCATCACCCTAGGCTAGAGGCATTTTGGACTATCTTATTTTATGGGTCCAATGGGTCCTAAGAGCCTTTATTTGGTGTAAAGAATTGGGATAAGATCATTCTTCTTCTTCTTTTCTTTTTTCTTTTTTGGCCCTTTTTTGTAACTTAAGAAAACTCAACTTGGCATAATAACCAAGCAAATGGTATTCCATAATTAAAATAATATTAATATAATGTAAGCAATTTTGGTGTGCTATTGAGATATCAAGAACACTTGGTTACACATTGGAACAACCCTTCAAACGTATCACATAGTGTGAATTGGTTACCCAACTAGTTTTTTTTCAAATTTTAATTTAATTTAATTTAATTTAATTTAGTTTAGTTTCCAAAGATTACTTGATTATTATTTTTTGTGAGAATGTGTGTTTTTTTTGGATTTATCTAAAGTTTATGGCTTATAGTGGTCCATATATGTGTGTGTAATTTGAATTAATATTTATTTAAAATATTTTTAATTTTAATTTTTTTTGAAAACATAACATGAAAATGCACAATAACATGTGCCTTTTCAAGTAAATGTTATATATAATAAAATTAATATTAATATTGACATAAATATTCTCATATTCTCTCTAACCAAAGTGTTCCATGTTTTAGGGGCATGGGGGGAGGACTCATGTGCTTGTTGTGATGCTCTAGTGGGTCCTTTTTTGGAAGGTATCCTCCCAAAAGTGAGCCAAAAACAAAACAAAAAAAATTGTTTGTTCGTGTTTGGATTTTCTCTCAAGTTACACAAACTTCTTGATGCAAGTGGATAGTACGAATTTCGATAATGCCAAAAAATTCGGATTGTTTTCTCACAAATTGACCGAAGAAAGGTTAAGAGAGTGGGTCCAATTAATCGTTTGCTTTGTTGAGAGAATTGAACCGAAATTTTGTAACATTTCATTAAATTAGGTAGGGTGGTGTTCATTTTAAAGTGAATTATTTTAACCTTTTTTTTTTAAAAATCCACTACACAGAAATAATTATCCATAAAAAGTCGTATGTCTCGACCCCCTAAAGTTGTTAATGGGAACATCCGTATTGTCGAAGGGAGCGAGCGGAAATTAAATAATTTTAGAATTTAATTGGAAGTTTTTTGATATGTTAGTTTAGTTATTAATCAAATTATCCAATGATGTGCGGTTATTTTGAATTTTAAATAACCGATGGTTCCGGTTGTTAAAAAAATATTATTGAAGACCACTAACTAATTCCGGTTTTTGGAGAAAAACCAGAGTCAGATAACTGCCGGTTCTCTAATATACTTTATTTTGGGGGCTGGCGAGAATTGACCAGGGTATCAAGATCTTTCATTTTTCCGAATTCGTCCGGTTCTCAAATAGTGTGGTTTTTGCATATATATAATAATTGTCGATTTTCAAATCCAGTTTTTACAACTTAGTTATTAAATTTTCTACAAATTAGATTTTATTGCAATAATTAATTAATTCGTAATTAAAATAATTTTTTAACTTAAACATTTAAATATATATGAAAACTTTTTTTATTATTATTTGAATTTTACAATTCCATAAGTTTGTCCCTTTCAAAAGCTCATTCAAACTCCTCTAGCTTTTTCTCTAAATTAGCATCAGTCTCAATAAAATCTACCAAGCTAAAAAAAAAAAGATTTACAACTTATCTTAAGATTATTGGGCCAATTTTTGTTGACAAAAATCAATTTGTTCAAATTTTTTTAAATTTGTAAACGACATCTTTTAATATTAGTAAGGATTCTAGCTAATGAGAATATCTTTCTATTTCAAATTGGGATCCAACTAATTCTAAGATTTGTCTAACACAAAGTCCAACACCTATAAATAAATAAAAATTATGTTAGGCCAAATATGATAACTCATAAACAGCATTTCCATCTTCTTTCATTAAATTATCAAAGGTTGAAGAATCAATTTCATTCTTGAATTTTAAACTCATGGATATGGCAGAATTTAGTGCATCATTTAACAACCAATGACCCCTAAATTAGTTCAAAACACAAGCAAACATAATAAGGCCAAGAAAATCACAATAATTCGACAAATGTGTCATGTCAAAGAAGGTGATACTCTTGTAATCATTTTCACCAAATTTTGCTTGTTATAACATAGTGTAATCGTTTTTTTTGAATCGCCAAGCTTCTTGAAAAAGGATAACTTTAATAGCAAATCTGCAAAAGCAAATGTTAGAATATGCACAATAAGAATTCAAAAAATGTGAAAAAAATCTTAAACTATGCAAAGTAAGAATTGAAAACAAATGTGGACATAAAAAAATCTAGAAAATAAAAATTTACCTTGTCTTCACTACTAGAATATTCAATTTCCTTCGGGGAATACCTAAATTCACAAATGCCTTTTCCCACTCTTGCCTATAATTATTATTTTGGCCAAGGTATGGAATTCTTCAAATCTCTTTGGGCAATTTTGATTGACACATATCATAAGTCTTTGCAAACTTTTTCGTCTATCATAACATATTGACAAGCTTTAATAAATGCATGACCAAAACAAATGCCCTAAAATTTTTTTTCAAACCTAACACATCACAACTTAACACATATACCAAAACCGGGTTTTTTTTTTTTAAAATTTGCACCCTCATCAATCAAATAAGTGGGTATATATACCTGGCTTCATAACCAGATGGTATCTATATCAGATTCTAATAACCATATAACACTACTGGTTATATCATTGAACCCTAGTAATATGACTATTTATACAAGAGCAAGTGTGACCCTCTTATGGATGAATGAAAAGTTGAATATTGTTGTTCTCAATGGATGATCATTTGGGTTCATGGGTTCTATTTGCCTCAAAACATTAAACCTCCATAGTGTTGCTAAGAAAATAAGCTTTATTTTTATTTTTTGAATTATGAGGTTCATTTGCCATTGCAAAGAATATCTATGATATATATATATATGAATATTTCTTTGTTTAATTTGCATATGATTTATAAAAAATTTGCAATGATAAATTCAAACATCATGTTATTGTCAATATTGTTTTATCTCTTACAACTTAATGTATTAATCAATGCACTAATAATACCTATCTCTAAGTGAACTAATTATAAATTGAAAATAAGAAAATAATAATAATAATAATAATAATTTATAACGTTTATTTTTGAAAAAAGAAAAAACTAGCTCATAGAATAGAATAGAGGAGAGATATTATTGACCTAATAAGTGGATGAAAAATGGGTGACATCCAAAAGTCTTGGTGATGCTACAACCACTTAACAACTAAGAAATTGTAAGCATGGTGGGTGGGGTGAGGTGGGATGGGAGGAGGGGTGGTCCACAAGGAAGAAACCAAGCTTCAAAAAAATGGAGGATTATGTGACAAAGAACCCACCAATACACCATCCCCGTTGGAAACTCAATGTGATAAAGTCGTGAATGAACCACAACTATAACAAAGTTATCAAGAGTTATTGTATAAACCTACCTCACCCTTCGTTCAACCTCACACTACCAAACATAACTACTTATGTAAATGGGTAAACACCATATACCGAATGTACTTGTGGTTACTACGTAGGTAGGTAGGTAGGTAGGTAAGTAGTTAGGCAATGTAAGTGGGTACTTTGTAGGTAGGTGAATAGGCAAGGCACTCCATGGCTACTAGATAGCTAGATACCAATGAGTGGTTAGTATAAAGGTAACTACTCTAGTTAGCTTTGAGACATGAATGCAAATGCAATGAAAAAGTGTATTTCCTATTCACATACCATTCAATTTTGACTTGTGCTTTGGTGGGTGCTTTTGTTTATTAGGGTTATGTGACCTAACACCCACCAATGCATCATCCATTGGAAGATGAAAAAACAATTTGTTAGATATTACAAGTCAAATGCAAAAGTAACTCTAACAATGTATTGTATTTGGGGCATTATCATTATTTTGTCGCATTAAAATTTAGTGTCAATGTTTGGCCCCTTACCCCACCCACCCACTTGGACCACCAAGGAGTTGAAAATCTTGAAGAGAGAGAGAAAGAGAGAACTAGATATGCATGGAGAAAAATGGGAAAGATTGACATCATGCTTACATCCTTTGTCTTTTGACTTCTAACATCAAGCCAAAGCTAATCTTTGACAATCTTGCCACAACATAAGCATTAGGTAATGTAGAACCAAAAGTCCCTAAAAACGACCCAAAAAAAAAAGATGAGGCCAGGTTATATTTGGCTTGTGCCTTGTGAGAGTTGAGAGTTGAGACCTCAAAAAGTCTTCATCTTAAAGGGCCCACTTTACACTAGTGGCCTCAAGAATTGGCCCATCTCAAAATTGGGAAGAAAACAAAAAACCCTAGTAGTAGTCGTCACCTACATGGGCATTAGGGTTGCACCAAATTCTTAAGCTGGCTCTTGATTTAGGAAAATATTGGGGTATTATGGCCAATGTTTTGGACAATTAATCTTCAATGAAGAGGTCCCCATGTTTAGGTCTCAAGAAATTATATTCACACTTGAAGCAATTATATAATCATGTTTTTACACTTGGGTCGCCAATTGCACAAGCCACACTAGTTTACTTTAGAAGATGATGTAAAGGAATGTGAACAAAGTTGTTCCCTTAATCTTCCCAAAAAATAGATTATTTCTTTTGACTTTGGGTTTTTGTGATGATTATTGAAAGGAATTTGGGTCCACATTTTGTGTGTTGTAGTTGCAAAAGTTTCCACTTTCAAAATTCAAATTGGAATATGCAAACCTTTTGTAAACATCCGTAGGTGTTGCACAACATATTTTCACACACCTATACATTGGGCATGGACAAGATGTGGTCAAGGGGGAGGGGATGGGCCAAGGCCTTTCAAAATATGCAAATTTATTAGGAAAAGAAGTTCAATCTTTTTAAAAGATAGATATATAGATAGATTTATAGAAAGTAATTCATGTTCAAAATCAATTTGTTGCAATTTTATAACATATGGTTTAACATATTTTTATTTATTTATTCTTGGCTCCTCTTCATAAAGCCAATAAAATTTTAAATCTATTAACTTAATTTCATGTGAAACATTATTTTAAGACAAAGCCTCTCGTGTTGCTTGTGATAACACTTTGTGATCAATTCATTTTCAAAATCATTTTTTCTTCAACAAATGGATCAATGGAGTGTTGTGGGTGAACAGCTAAGCATCACAACCACACCATATGAAGTCCATTTCATTCTTTTGTATTCGAAATGAGTATTAAATCATAACCTTAATAATAATAATAATACCCATTATTGTCTACTTTGAGGTCGGTTCTTTATGAACTTGAATTCTCTTGATTATTGTCAACAAAGGTTATTACAATTTTTTGCTACAAATTAGAACTTTCATGAATGGTTTTGACACAACTCACCAAACCAATCAACTCACTTGGTTGTATATCATTATGTGATATCATTGAACTCCAAGTGAGTACATGATTGGATCCTCTTCTTAGAAGAAGAATTCACAATAAGGCAATCCCTCATTGATCTCCCTTCCCAACTTCTTCTGCCCATAATCTCAGCTTGACCCAAGACTCCTTTCCTTCTTCTTCTTCTTCTTCTCCACCAAAATGAGCTACTTTGCTTGCTTTCCACAGCAACATCTCCTGTACAATTTAGATCTGTGAAATGCCAGAGAACATCTCCACAAAACAACAATTTGAAAGGTAAACACACAATTGAGAATGCAGTCATAATGCGTCATGAGAGTTGTTCACACAGTGACCATCATCACCTTCTTGTTCTTCTGGTCTTGTGAGTTGACAGTGAGAAGAATGTAAAGAGTTGGAGTTTCAAGCAATTTGCTTATCACAAGAACTCTTCCATCTGTTCTGCTGCAACAAAGAGAATGTGATGGGGTTTTGGGCTCAAGCTCCAAGCTCCAAGCTCCAAGCTTTCTTTTGTGCTTATCAAACAAACTCTTCCCTCTGTCTGTGTGCTACAGCAAGAAAGAGTAGTGTCATGGGTTCAAGCTCCAAAGCTGTCTTTTGTGCTTATCAGAAAACTATTCTATCTGTCTGGTGCAACAACAAGAGTGAGGGTAATGTGTAAGATCCCCTCCTCTACATATATGAGGTCCACTTAAAATATTTTCCAATGAACCTTCCATGCCTACCATCTGAAGGTGTGGAACACTTTTGAAGTTGTAAAGATCATTTTCTACCGTTCCAAGCAGTGTAATGTGATTGCCCAGCCTTGCCCCAAAACCATTAACCAATGAGGAACTAAAAATTCCTGTCTGATGACAATTTTCGAGCCTGAACCCTAAAGTGGGTAGTACCTACAAGGGAAAGAGGTTCTATAGACCCAAGTTACACCATACAGACAAGCCATGGAATGTGAAACCTTTGAGTGCAACAAAAGATTGGATGTTACCCAACACCCACATGGTTCCACTGAAAGGTCCCTATTGTAACAATTGAGTGAATTTTTGACACTATCATATGCGTGGGCACCTACTTCATTGGATCATGGGAAACATCAAACTATGGATTGTGGTTGATTAAGGCCTATAAGATTGCAGAGAAAACTCCAAAATAATATTTTAAAAGGTAAACAATGACGTTCGGAAAAACTGCAGTTAACATGACACAAATGAATGAGGTAGTCATAACCTTATGAGTGGAACTCACAAAGTGTCATCAGACTACCACCCTCACCATGATAGCAGCTATTAGTTGCCCAAATTGATAACTTGCGAAAAATGCAGATGGAAGGGCAACAGACCGCATAGAAGAGAGACAATGAAAAGAACTTTCAAAACTGATCCACCCCCAGATGAACAACCTGTTCTCAAAACTAACAGTAGATTTACAAGACCAAAAATTTGGTGATGTTTACACAGCAATATCCTGCGGTTTTTTGTGATAAGGGTTGGCTCCCCTTCTAAGTACTATTGACATATCATCTCTGCCACTAGAAGTTGGAAATTCACACTGCTACTTGGAGCTTTACAAAGATGTCAGCTCTGTAAGAACTAAGCTACAAAGAACATGAAAACTCTGGATAGATAAAATAGTGGGAAAATGCACTTCAACAAGTGGACAGAGTTGTGTGCTTTAAAGCAGACCTGAGAAAGTGGTATCCATATACTTGGGAGGCATTGGGTTCTCTATCAATGCTGTGCCCACTGAATGCTCTTCAAATCAATACCTTCCTGCACCATTTCCCAAAGAGGACTCATCTCCCGCAGCTTCTGCACCTGATCTACAGTCAGCTCAATTGCCCTATCAATTTCTTCTTTGGTGGTGAATCTCCCAATTCCAAATCTGATTGAAGTGTGTGCCATATCCTCTTCAACACCCAAGGCTCGTAGAACATATGATGGTTCAAGACTGGCACTTGTGCAGGCACTTCCACTGGAGACTGCCACCTCTTTGAGCCCCATCAACAAACTCTCACCTTCTACATAAGCAAAAGACAGGTTAAGGTTCCCAGCATAGCGATGCTCCATGCTTCCATTCACAATCACTCCATCCAGTTGTGAAGTGATGCCCTTGTATAACCTATCTGTCAGCTCTCTGATGTATTTCTCATCATGCTTCATCTCCTCCATGGCAATTTCACATGCGGCTCCCATCCCTACAGCCAAAGGAGTGGGAACAGTACCACTCCGAATGCCTCTCTCTTGTCCACCTCCGCTCATCTGAGCTTCAACACGCACTCGAGGCCTTCTCCTCATGTACAAAGCACCAACTCCCTTGGGCCCATAGATCTTGTGTGCACTCAAGGACATCAAGTCCACTTTCATGTCATCAACATTGATGGGAATCTTACCAGCAGCTTGAGCCGCATCCGTGTGGAGAAAGATCTTGTTCTTGCGGCAGAGCTCCCCAATCTCAGCCATGGGCTGAATCACTCCAATCTCGTTGTTCACCGTCATGATGGAGATGATCCCGGTGTCAGGTCGGATGGCAGCTTTAAGCTCATCCATGTCAACCAGTCCGTCTTTCCGGACAGGCAGATAAGTGACCTCAAATCCTTCCTGCTGCAGATGCCGGCAGGAATCCAGGACACATTTGTGCTCTGTCTGTGTGGTAATCACATGCTTCTTCTTCTCTTTGTAGAAATGCATGACTCCTTTGATGGCTATGTTGTTGGCTTCCGTTGCACCAGATGTGAAGATGATCTCCTTGGCATTTGCACCGATCAGTTTCGCAATCTGCTCTCTCGCTTTCTCCACTGCCTCATCACTCTCCCATCCATACATGTGCGTTCTGGAGTGAGGATTTCCGAACTGATCCATATAGTACGGCAACATCGCGTCCAGTACTCGAGGATCCACTGGAGATGTCGCCTGCATGTCTAGATAAAGCGGCCGACCAGCCATTTGCACTCCCTTCATCATCACTCCCTCTCCATCTCTAGTTCCTCTGTCACCACCGCCGCTACCACTACGTTCGTCATCTCCCACCACCGCCACGGCTGCTGCCGTTGCCGTCGACTGTGACCTAAATTCATGCCGGACAAAACCTCGAGAAGCACCAGATGAACTTGCGGCACCCGAAGCTCCTCTGCCTACTACTCCTCCTCCTCTCCAAAGCTGCAAAACCGACTTCGACACTAACTGCCGCATCTGCGCCATGCCTATCGCACAAAACCACGCACGAAAAGACACTGAAAAAATCAAACAAAACCCCAAGGACAGAACCAAAATCCACTGCACAAACAACAAAACCTCTTACAAAACAAAACAAAACAAAACAATTATTCCCTTGAAAGAAAGGGGAAAATAAAAACTGCAGAACAAATTCAGGCGTGTTACTGCTGCAGCAGATCGGACTACGAAAGATCCACAACTACAATTGAGGAGAAGATTTGCTGAATTGGTGAACAAAGATTGCTGCAAACCCTACCTACAGACCAAACCCTTTTCAGGAATGTGTATTTTGGGGGAAAAGCTTGCAATTAGGGTTTGAGATTGCAGTAAAGCTTGAGCCTTTTTTAGGGTTTGTACATCAAACTGGTATTCATCCATGGGAGGGAAGATGTAGAAAAAGCAGTGATCATCCGTGGGAAGATTTAGCCAAATATGGCTATGAATCAAATATGAGGAGCATTTTTTGGCGAAATTTTGCCAAATGGTGATTTTATTTTATTTTATTCAAATTAATGAGAAACTAGTGTTTTTGGAACTTTTTAGTCGCCGAATCTCGAATTTGTTTTTTTTAATCGCCAAATTCTATCCTCGATTGTTGTAGGTAAACAAAAAATATAGAAGGATGCTAAAAAAAAATTATTATTTTTTTTTTTTTTAACACCAAATCTGGTTAAATCGTCTAATGAATGTGAACAACATCACAAAATTGAAAATAAAATAATAATAATAATAATATTTGGTACAAATCTTTTAATCATCTTTCTATATTTTTGGCTACACACTTTAAACCAAATATAAAAATCTGGCCATTTTTACTATTTTTCTCCCTCACTTATGAAACCCTCCAAATTTCAAAAATCAATTCATTTTCAATTTTTTTAATTTTTTAATTTTGATGAATTTTTGGCAATTAAAAAAATAAATATTGGTTAGTTAGTTAGTTAGTTACAATTTTACGCCTATCCTCGGGCCAAAGGACATTGGTTGTTACTTGTTGTTGTTGTTCGTGCTTAATTTTTGGCCAATTTTCATACGAGAATTCTTTTTGAAATTTTTTTGGAAACCTTTTTAAATTTAGACTCAAAAACAATTTTATTTTACGAGTGGGTGCCCGTGGCCGAAGGCCACTGTGAAGTCCCTCGTGGGTGTCTATAACCTTCGGTCACTGTTTTTTATTTTTTCTTATTTTTAACTCTTTATTTTTTACTGCCCTGAACGCCCTGCCCCTACCCTGCCCCTGCCCTGTTTCGAATTTTCCTTTTGCTGCCAGACAGGACAGGAGGAGGAAGTTACACAGGGAACTTTTTTTCCTTTTGCTACCAGGGACAAGAAGAGGAAGTCCTGAAACGAAAAGGTATGGGTTTCAGGACCTGGACGGACGGACAGACAGACCCCGAAACATGTGAAGTAAATGAAAAAAAAAAGTAAAAGATGGACAGACAAATACACACACCATGTTTGCAATTATATATAAGATTTTATTTTTTTTGGAAATTTTTTTCCCACTTAGCATCAAAAAGAAATCCATTGAATTTTTGTGAAAATAAATGCACCAAAGTCACCAAATTTCGAGGGAAATAAAACTCTGAAATTATCATATTAAGAGAATAGGGATAAGCAAGTCACCAAAATATTGCAATATTCTTTGATTTTGTGTATTTTCCTCTCGTTAACCTATAGCCAAATTGGCTAATTCCTCTTGTGGATGATCTCACATTATGGCTACATCACAAAAATGAGAAAAAAAAAAATGTTTCCAAATATTGGATCCATTTAATAGGTTACCCTTCATATTTTATTACTGTTTATTTATTTATTCCAAATTTCTGTTGTAGTATAGGTTGCCATCAACCATAAGAAGATGTAGCCAAATTTGGCTATTTGAAACTATGAAAGTTTTAAAATATTTATGGATCCCCCTTTTTTTTGGCTACTTGTTTTCAGCCTAAGAGAGAGGAGAGCTCTAGTGTGGGCCACTTCTTCTCCCTTTGGTTTGTTGTGGGTCCTTATAGCACTTTAGCCATGAGCTCCACCTTGCCATTTATGTGCATCAAGAACAAGAATTATGGCAAAAGAAGAATTATGAAAATTCGAATATTTCACCATGCAAAAATATAATCTTCAAATAAAACCCCTCTAATCCTTCAAGATATCATAACTCTATAATAATAATAATTAATCTCAAATTTTAACTACAGCTCGAAAATATCATATTAAAAAAATTCCTAATATAAAAATAAACCTATTATAATTACCAATTCTACTAACAATTTATAAGAAATCATGTTTTGGACAAGTAGTACCAACTTTTATTTTGCGACACGTAAAATGATTTGCTCTTTGCCATTTATTGTCAAAAATCATGACTTAATGAGAGGAAGGTAGAGGCACCCCAAAATCATCAAAATACAAATGTTTGGCAAGGAGGAGTTTCAATTTTATATTTGAAGTCATTTTTCAACAAAATACAAGAAGATTTAATGTAACCGGAAATTAGGTTACCCCAACTTGTGAGCGCCCATTGATCAGGGAAGTTAATTGGCACATCATTGAGCCGTTTTGTGTCTATGACGGCTGCCTTTGCATTACATCTGCATGGGAAGTGCCGCGTAGTTTGTGTGAGGTGTTTTGCTGGGAGATTTGCATGGTGGCTGTTATTGAATGGAGGCTGGATGGTGGCTCCGAGTTGTGATCTAGGTCGGTGCTGCAATTATGAAATGGCGGATTGGGTGAGTGGGATGGAACGGCACTGGAGGAATGGAGAAGCTTCTGGAAGAAACGAACGGAGTTCTAAAGAAAAAGATCAGGAAGGCTGTTTTTAAGGAGCACAATGGAGATTTTTGGCAACATAGTGCGAAGGCAGAAAGAAGGAGTTAGGGAGTTCTGTAGAAGGGAGCTTAGTTGTGCTAGAGATCTTCCGTTGCGTCTAATGGATAGTTGAGCTTCCGTCACAGAAGGATTGAGGAGAGAGACAGAGAAGAAGCGAGAAGCCTAGGAACTTTCAGACTTCTCTTTTGTGAATTTGCAGGAAGGCAACGCTTGTACCTTCGAGGATGTATATATTATGTGAATAAGATACAAGAGTCTCTTTTTGAATCGCATCAGTGTGGAAGTATAGGACAGGAGATGTGTGTTGTGGGATTGTTGTGTTGTCGTGTTTGTCGATCTTTGAATCGTTGAGGATCAGAGAGATCAGGAAGACATGGACGAGTTGTGGGGGTGTTGAGGTGTCAGTAGGGGTGCGGTCGATCTGGAGAGCATGGACACCAGGGTCCACAGAGGAGAGTACATGTGTTGTTAGATTTATGGACCCTCTCTTTTGGTATCAGAGCATGGTTGTGATCATTGTAGAGCTCGTGTAAGATCTAGGTAATATGAGAATTGAAGACAATGCCTTTGTCTAGCGACGATGAAGTACCTGTAGAGCCGATGACCCAAGAGAATCGCGAACTAAACCTTGTTCGTAGATTCGATTTCTACACCATTCAGAACGGACCACAGAGGGGATCGGTGGTTTTGCGCTTCTTAGGATTTGGAGTAGTTAGACTTGTAGGAATAGATCCCAACGAGGCTAGGGTGGGGGACATCGCTGTAGAGGTAGCACACAGTGGTTTCTATACCCGCGCCCAGGTCTGGTTGAAAGTGATAGATGGAGCAGGGGGGTGGGTATCAACCTCCGAGCTACACACAAACTTCTACTTTACCTCCTACCTTGCGTAGAGTGGCACATGATTTGGCCGAGAGACAGGCTAGCATACTAAGACTCGGGGACATCTGGATTCCCAAGTCGGCTATCTCGCCTAACCATTTTGTGCGATTGTACATACCGAGAGTGGAGGATTTATATCAAGAAGGAGATCGATTGCTTCGGGTGGAGCATAGTGGGTCCAAATCCCGCCTCGTCAGCTGGAGAATCTAGCGAAGCCAGGAAGGGGGATGGAGATTCCAGCAAAAATCTACTGATGAGCAGAAGTTTAACATTGTTCCATCCATTTTTTAACCTGTGAAGCCCATACATGAAGGAGTGCAGTCCGAGTTCGGTGGATGACTTGGACACTATTTGTTTTCGTGCCAGGGATCAGGGTTGGGTTATAGGCAGAAACTAAGGTTCAGGCTAACTTTTGTTTGCATCTGTTTTTTATTTGAAGATCCGTGTGTGGGGGGGGATTGCTACATTTTTGCTGTGTTGTAGAACCTATGGGAGATGATGAATCCACAAGGTTTGGACGATTTATTTTGGGGACGTGAGTATGAAGATATCACTGACTGGGCGGAGCGATTGACCATGGCTGCCGAGGTCCGTGATCTCACTCCCGACAAATTGTTCAAGATCGCTAAGCTAAATCTACGTGGTCATGCGAAGGAGTGGTTTCGGAGGCTTCAGCCCGCGCCTACCGACTGGGCTGATTTACGCACACTAATGATCCAGAAGTATGGAAACATCGATGCTGATGACATCCGAGTGAAGATGGATGTTATTAAGCAAGAACCCAAGGAAAGGGTTCAGAAGTATTTCGAACGACTAGATAAGTTGTTTCGAAAGGGGCAGATACAGGATGTGGAACAAAGGAGGAGATTCCTGGCCAGACTGAGGCCAGAAATCCAAAAGTTGTGTGTTGTAGGGGTGTTTGCAGACATCGAAGAATTGGTTGGAGCTACAACGGAGGTGGAGAGAGTTCTTGGTGAACTCGGAGAGACACCATATGAACCTCTTCGAGAGGAACAAGAGGAGGATACATCGGAGAACATTATGGAGAAGCAGGTTACTGCACTGAATAATACCCTCATTAACTTCTTCAAGGGGAATTCGCATGATTTAGCATCATCATCCTCTTCCACTGCCTTTGGAGGATGCCAACTCTGTAAGGGTAAGGACCATATGGCCACTGCCTATCCGAGGCTAAATGAAGCACGGCCAAAATGTGCAAAGTGCAGTCTACCGCATAGGACAGAGAACCGTGGTGTCAAATGTACCTTTTGTACAAGACGTGGACACTCTGAGGATAAATGCTGGAAGAAGCCCAAAGATGGGAAATCAGCAGCTAGGGCAGCGAATTTCTTGGAAGTAATGCTTGATGATGAGGTGGCGACCAAACAGCAACTCAATAGGCTATGTGGAAGTGAGAATGCATTCTCCTACACTTGGGTGCCAAGAAGAAGAACTCCTGTCAATGTGACGCCAGGAGGAATTGCACCAATTCCTGAAGTTGAGAGGGAGGGAACTGGTATGAGCAGGGACGTTTATGTGAAGTCCAAAATCCTCTCGCATTTCATAAAAGGGAAAATTTCATGGAGACTGTTCTTATGATTCCTGGTGAGCTGGAACACCTGGAAAGCTTGGTGAAACTCGCAAGAAGAAAAAGGGATTTGGAGACCACCAAGAATCAGGTTTTCGTGGTCTTTGTAACCCCATCGCTCCGAAAGATCTGCGTCAGTAAGACACATCGGAGTAAAACTCTGCACTTACCTGTAGAGATCAGCGACTGCATTCAATATTGTCTTCAAGTTGGTGAAAAACAAAATGTCTCCAAGCTTCTATCTTTGTCACAACTTGGGGGCCCAAATTTGAAGAGATTGGATCACCCCATCTTGGATTACATCATGCTCATTATAATGACAAGTGAAAAATGCTTACAAATTCTAGAAGAAAAAACTAAAAAGGTAGAGGCATCAACAAAAGGAGTGCGAAGAAAATAAACAAGAAATGAAAGATATTATGGAAAGAAAAGTGTTAGGTAAAACAAGTGAAGTTATAACAAAACTTGAAAAAACTCAAGAGAAAGTTGCCAATAAAATGTACATTGAATAATGGTTAGCAAAACATGTGAGGGTTGTGAACAACCAATTACATGACACCTTCAAGTTGGGTGCACCAATCCAACCAAGCGATTATGTGGCATCATTTGTGGGCTTATCCCATCGTGGTGTAAGTATAACATGGCCATCATAATCGAAAGGGAAAAAATGAAACAAGGAAAAAACACATCATAAGTACTACCATTCATAAAGTGCCCATAAAAACATCACTTATAGGATTGCTTAATTACCAACTTGAATTCCATTTTATATTCAAGAGAAATATAAACATTGGTTTAAAACATCGCTTATAGGATTGCTAAATTACCACGTACATTTTTGCCTCTTTCAAATGAATGGAAGGTTTTTTTAGATTTTTGATTGATTTATTATTTTGCGAGGTTATAATAACCAAACATATGGATTGGGTAGTAAAAAATAATTATTATAATCAAACAGTAAGAGTAACAAGCAAATAGAACCATAATCAATCTTGCGTGCTCCTTGTTTTTATTCTTCAACTATCTCACACATGACCTTCATTTGAACTTCATTTAATTAAAAAAAATTATTCTTTTTTATGAAAAAATAATAATAAGAAAAACACGTTAATAATATAGTAGTTGATGTAAATGGTGTGTAAATGTGTCTATTTAAATTGAGTCTGATGAACTCACTAGAGTTTGGACCAAATATGGTGGTATGAAAGAGGAATGTAGAAGAAGGATGAGTTTCACTCACATAATTTGGAATAAAATCCACTTCATTGGCCCAATGAATAATAGTTGGAACAAATACTAATAATCAGTTCACAATGGTTGCAATGAAAGGACAATGGTCTTCAATAAAAATTAAATAACCATACTTGATTAACCTTGAACATTTCTAAAACATTCAAAAAGAATGTAATTAAAGAGCCAAAAAAACATAATGACATTTTTGAACTTTAGGAATATTTGTAGTATAATGTTTTGACCATTTCAACATCTATTATAATCAATTATAAACAAGCACATAAGATGTTAAATGCACATATGAAATAGTGAGCTAAAATCAAAATTAAAATAATCTACCAAAAAAAAATTTACAAAAATGTAACTAATTCTACAAAAACCCAGAATTTACAATTCCAATTGTTAATTCTACAAAAGCCCAAAATTTATAGTTCCACTTGGTTACAAGTTTTAATGTAACCAAAAAGAAATAACACATGTACTCTCCTCTATGGACCCTGGTGTCCATGCTCTCCAGATCGACCTCACCCCTACTGAAAACTCAACACCCCCACAACTCGTCCATGTCTTCCTGATCTCTCTGATCCTCAACGATTCAAAGACCGACAGACACGACAACACATCAATCCCACAACACACATCTCCTGTCCTATATTTCCACACTGATGCGATTCAAAAAGAGACTCTTGTATCTTATTCACAGAATATATACATCCCCGAAGGTACAAACGTTGCCTTCCTGCAAATTCACAAAAGAGAAGTCTGAAAGTTCTTAGGCTTCTCGCTTCTTCTCTGTCTCTCTCTTCAATCCTTCTGTGACAGAAGCTCAACTATCCATCAGACGCAGCGGAAGATCTCTAGCACAACTAAGCTCCCTTCTATAGAACTCCCTAACTCCTTCTTTCTGCCTCCGCACTATGTTGCCAAAAATCTCCTTTATGCTCCTTAAAAACAGCCTTCCTGATCTTTTTTTTCAGAACTCCGTTCGTTTCTTCCAGAAGCTTCTCCATTCCTCCAGTGCCGTTCCATCCCACTCACCCAATTCGCCATTTCATAATTGCAGCACCGACCTAGATCACAACTCGGAGCCACCATCCAGCCTCCATTCAATAGCAGCCATCATGCAAATTTCCTAGCAAAACACCTCACACAAACTACGCGGCACTTCCCATGCAGATGTAATGCAAAGGCAGCCGTCATAGACACAAAACGGCTCAATGATGTGCCAATTAACTTCCTTGATCAGTGGGCGCTCACAAGTTGGGGTAACCTAATTTCCCGTTACATATGTAACCCCTCCCTTCTTAAACAACTGAGTCCCTCAGCTCCATCTAGTCTGGTGGAATATAGAAGATCTGGAGGTCCTGACGAGATCTCTCCCATTGGTGACCTTTGCCATCTTGGATGATGCACAATCGGCAGCCTTCCTCAAAATCGAGGTTCCCCTTTCCATCTGTGTGTCCAATAAACTGGTAGGGTCCCTCCCAACTTGCACTCAAAGCCCTTCTCTTCCCTGGCTTTTTCATCTTCACCATGGTTTGACCTGCAACCAATCCCTCAAACAAATGCTTACCTCTTCGAGCAGCATAGACTTTCTTCTGTTGTTTTTGCACCTGCTCCACATTGCACAGGACGTTCTTATGGATGCTTCCAATGAGTTCCACTTTCTGCAGAAACTGAGCTGCAGCCTCTTTTATACCACCCCATCGTTACTCTCAACAGTCAAGGCCTGCAAGTAGTTGTCTGCTCGCAAACGAGGTGTGCAGCCAGTAAGAATCATGAACGGAGAAAACTTAGTGCTTGCCTAGATTCCACATCAGTATCCAAACAGAACCTTGGCTAATTGCTCATCCCAACAATCTATGTTGGCAGGAGCAGTAGCAAGCATGGTTATGCCATGCTTGATGGTCTTGATCATACGCTCGGCCATCCCATTGCACTGAGGCCATTGGGGTGCAGTGCGTTGGTGTTGGATTACATAGTCCCTACACATCACATCAAACTCTGCAGCCCACTCCCCCCCATTGTCAGTCAGTATGAATTTTGGGACACCAAACCTACAGATTATGTCATCCTCCAAAAATCTGGCTACTGTTTTGGCTCCATGATCAGCAACCGCCTTTGCTTCGCACCACTTGGAATAGTGGTCGATGGCCACCAGGATATATTTGTTGCTTGACTTAGTCTCAGGCAATGGCCTGCAGTATCTAGGGCAACTCGATGAAAAAGATCACAAATGGGGATACTCTTCAATTGCTCGTCCCCTGATCGGATGCTTCCTGAGCTCTTCACTAACTGGCACTGTTGGCAACCCCTAACTACCGTCTTTACATCTGTAGTTCGACTGTGCCAGAAGTACTTGCGTCGAACTTCTGCCAATGTTCGCTGTTCACCAAAATGCCCTAGGTCTTCGTGCATCCATTTAACCAGAGAAACCTCTCCTCGGGTTTGGGCACAAGCAATGTTTTGAAGAAGAGCTTCTGCTCCTTCCAACAATAATTGCTTGCCCTCTTACGAATCCTCTTGCTCTCATCAAGGTCTACTGCATTAGACAGTATACCTTCCCTTATCAACATTAGACACTCTGCATCTCACGAGATGTCAGCACAATTGTGCTTCACTCCATGGTCTTCCTCCTCATCGAGTTCTATGGGGCTTAATCCAGGGTCCCCGAACTCAGACAGCTCCTGAGCTGCCAATACCAATTCCAACTGTTGTCGCCTATTGTAATACTGGGGCCTTCTCCTCTTTAGCACCACTTGCTCTTCCTCATGTCGTACTGGCTCATCATGCACTAGCACTGTTTCTTCACCCGAGACAGATTCCTCCGAAAGTTCCTCTTCTGACTCAACACCCAACATGAACAGCTGATGGATGTGGACATTCTTTTGGTGATTGATGCCAAAACAACAGGCATTGTGCTGTCCAAACATTATGTCCTTTCTTCTGACGCCCATCCATTCTGTCTCCTTGCCTGCCATGGCACAGAGAAGTTCTACTCCTTCTTCAGGTGCATCAGGGTGAACACCTATGATGTCTCGGATCTCTTCACCGAAATCCTCATCCTCTACAGCTAATCTGACTGGGTTGCTGCTCAAGGCATCAGCGTTCATGTGCCTTAGCCCTGGTCGATGCATTATCTTAAAGCTAAAATCTTGCAGCATACCAACCCATCTGCCTCTTTGACCATGTGTATCAGATACAGTCGTTAACCATTCCAGTGGTTCGTGGTCTGTTCGTAGGATAAAGTGCTTCATATGTAAGTACTGTCTGAAGTGCATTATACCCCAGATCATAGCGTAGCACTCTCCCTCCATCGGATGAAACCTCCTCTATGTGTCAATCAAACTCTTGTTGGCATATGCCACCACCCTTTCGAACTTCCCTTCTTTCTGGGACCGGATGGCTCCAACTCCCTTGGGTGACTAGTCCACGTCCAGCCAGAAAGTTCATCTAAAATTTGGTCGTGTGAGTACAGGCGCGTCCACTAGAGCTGCCTTCAATGCCTGGTATGCCTGCTCACAGTTCACATCCCATGCAAATACAACGTCCTTCCTTGTCAACTCAAACAAGGGACCTGCTAGACTCAAATAACCTTTAATGTACTTTCGGTAATAACCTGTCAGTCCTAGGAAAGATCTGACACTTGTGACATTTTTTGGAGTCGAAAAGTGTAAGACCACCTCAATCTTTCCAGGATCAGGTTGTATGCCTTCTCTGCTCACAACGTGACCTAAGAAGGTGATACTCTTAGCAGCAAAACGACACTTGCTAGGATTGAGCTTTAGATTTACTTCCCTTAGTTTGCAGAGTACTGCATCCAAGTGTTGAATGTGGTCGCCCCGTGTTTCACTGTGGACATTGAGGTCATCCACGAACACCTTCAGAAACGTGCTCCCTAAATCCTTGAAAACCTCTGACATGGTTCGAGTGAACGTGCTTGTCGCATTCTTGAGTCCAAATGGCATCACAGTCCAATCATACAATCCAGTTTTGGTGATTAGCGCTATCTTCTTCATATCCTCTAGAACTATGCGTATTTGCCAAAGCCAGATTGTAGGTCGAGAGTAGTAAACCATATTGACTTGCCTTGCTGATGAATTACATCCTCGACGAGAGGCATCGAAAACATGTTTCGACGCGTTTGAGCGTTGAGAGGTCTGTAGTCCCCACATAAACGCCTACTCCCATCTTTCTTCACTGGCAGTGTTACCCTACATGCATATTCTGAGTTGCTAGGTTGCATCTTACCTAGGTCAACCAGAACATCAATTTGCCTCTTGACTTCAGGCTCTTCCCAGTAAGACAGTCGTCCAGGAGATGCATTGCAAGGCGGGAATCCATGCGTATCAATGCTATGCTCACCGATGGTGTAGTAGCCCAGTTCGCCCTTGTTCCAAGCAAAGACGTCCCTGTATTTCTCTAGGGTTGCCCAGAATTGTTGCTGCCCATGCTCATCCAAATCGGCGTCGATCTTGATCTGTTCACAAATTTCCCTCCATCTAACCTCTGACTCAGAGTGGCTGCACGATACGCACCCCTCATTGGTCTTGCGATTAGGTTCGTCAGTTCTCACCTAGGCGGTTTGAAGTATCATTGGAATCACAGAGTCACAATTGGGCTTGTGCTGCTGCAACAGCATTGGCCCGAGTACATCGCGTGCGGTTCCACGCACGGACAGTCTGTTCTCCTTTGCATCAGATGACCACTTAATCCAGTCGGCATAGTCATCCCCATCCGAGTTCCCCTCTATCATGATCCCATCAGTCTGCTCTTGCAACATTAGTTGCAACATTCCCTATGGTCCTTCTGAGTTTATCAGTTCCTGAAACTCAGTATCCACGAACTCATCATCCGAATCACTCTGTTCCAAAGGAGTAGATTCTGAGTCATGAAACTCATCATCGTCACTTTCATCGTCAGAATCTGAGACAAATGCGTCATCACCTCCTTCGATTACCTTTTGATCTTGATCAGATTCCACCTCACCCCCTTCATTAGCAGGCGCATCTTTCAAACAAGTTGCCGTCCCACTCCTTATTGCACCCACGCTCACTCTCTGCAGCAAATTGACCACCGTGAGTGGCAAAACCTCCACATGGATGCCAGGTCCGTGCTTCACCTGAATCAGTCCTCGTTCCACATCACACACCATAGCTCCGATTTTCATCAGAAAATCCAGACCCAGTAACACGTCGTATCCATCCGTGTCCACTACCATAAAAGTCATGGCACATTGGACGCCCCCGATTTTCACCTGTACTTCATCAACTCGGCCCAGTGCCTGAGTGACTACTCCGATGCTGTCTTGTAACTTTCATTCCCTGTCACAAGATGCATTATACCTAATTCTCTCACTACAGAAGCAGCCAAAACTGACATGGATGCTCCTGTATCTACTAGCCCCTCAAATTATAAAATGAAATAGACTATCACCATGGTAGCTAGGTTTTTGTCATTATTGACAAAATTTTTAATTTAAATAATGGATGTCACGAAAAGGGACTCATTTATGTGAAATTAACATATGAATTGTTTCAATTATGAAAGAAAAAGAACAAAATAATGAAAGGTTCATTTTAAATGGACTTTATATGGATTGTGCCATTCCATTTAAAATTGAATATGATCTCATAGCATGTTTGTACAATTATCTTTAGGAAATAACATTTTGAAGGTTGGTAGCACTTAAGGTCAAAAAATGAAGTTAAAATATAGTTTATTTGTGAAAATATTGAATGATTTCAATTAAATCTTTTTAGAATTTCAAATTTTTTAAATGTGAAAATAGTTATTTTTCAATATTGATATTTAGTAAAAAATTGTTTAAGAAGGAGTTTTAATTTGTGACTTGAATTTAGATTTGAAAAATCATGTTAATTTAAACATCATTTGAACCAATTTGAAAGTCAATTAAATTCACTAGCTTTTATATACAATCAAAATACAAAGGAAAGGGTCTTTGAAAGGGGAGCATGAAATGATGTCTTTGGTCCAGTCTAAAATATTTTTACCTTTTGATGTGTGATTAAATAGGGCATGAACTTCATCATTTTATTCCATTTCCTTCATGAAATAATGGCAATGACTTTCTTGTGTTGTGGGTACAATTTATTCCACTTCATGCACTTCAAAAGTATTGACATGTGGTGGATTTCCTTCATCATCAAAATGTGGTATTTAAATTAGAATCAAAATTATCCATGGAAGAAAAAATTGTGTGTAGCCCCATCTTGTTTTCCATTGTTTTAAAGTTAAAAGGCCAAATTTTAATTCTTTCAAAGCTTGTCAAAATGTTAATTCTTGTCATAGATTTTCTTAGAACTAATGATACCCATTATGCTAAACTTTTCTTTAATGTAGATTTGTGTTTGTTAGTCAAATTCCAAACGTCTCAAAACTTTTGAAGTATGATTTTGAATGGCTTATAAACATTGTCTAAAGGTTGGAGTTCATGAAAAATGTGAGCTAATAAAGTGAACAAATCCAAACCCATAGTCATTGTTTATTAAATAGTTTTCAAAATGACATGCAAGCCATGTGCATCAAATATTAAAAGGTGTTAAGTAGAAAGAGAAATCCCATGCATGTTAAGTTCATAGATTTGACAAAATGAACAACGCAACTTGAAAATAATTTGGCCATGCTTTGGATTGCATAGCCACACGGCACCATTTTCACAACATGCATATAGTTCCTATCCATTCTTTTCCGCTTGAAAATGTAAGAAACTAGATTAACCAAATTCTTATAGCACTCATACAAGCAAAAATAGAAAACGATAAGATGTGCATACAATGTGAACCCTTCTTTGCAAAAACCCTTCTTTGGCCACCTCTTTCGTATGTGGAATGAGTTGAATAGTTATGCAATTCATAAAGTTGTTTCAAATTTGTGTACAAGCCTACAACATTTCATGCACTTAACCCTTTGCCACTATTCACTTCCTAGTTTTAATCCACTTTCAAACTCAATTGAGAGTGTTTTATTTTGAACCATTTCCATTTGTTCTACCTAGGCACACCACTTGTGAATGGTATTGCTATCTCTCGCATTATTTTTAGTACTTTAGACCTCAATTATTGAAGTGATGTGGATATATTGGTGCATTACATCTCTAACACCCAATGAACAACTTGTTCCTCTTTTGCAAATAATGTCCCATCTTTCTTGCATTTCAAATATTTGTTTTTTCCATTGAGTTGATCTTTCAAAAATGTTGAGATGTCAAAATGATGAGTTATCGTATTGATTGGAGCACCCCTATTCACCACCCTCATGGTTTTTTTAAAGGATTCATCATTCTAATTCCCATTTGTTATTATCTTGAAAGTTGGGGCACTAGGATTTGAATTTTGTGAAGTTGTAACAAACTTTTGATTATTGGAAACAAGTGGAGTATCATGAGGTTATGCACCATTGTTATACCATGATTATGGGATGCACTAGGGTAGTTTTGTCACATCACTAGCCTTGAATTGAGTTGTTGCTTGAACTCCTCCCAACTTGTTGGACCTTTGTCCTTTCATTGTGCATCTTGTAATAAGCTTACATTTGTGTCCTTGGAAGCTTCACTTGAATTTGTTGATTTTTGATTTTTTTTTCATGATAATGATTCTTTCCATTAGTATTTTCAAATGCATGGATTGAATTTCAAAAATGCATCAATGAATACTTGTGTATCCCAAAATCATTGACTACACATTTTTTTAATGTTAAGTTTTGGAATGATCTCAACACCTCTTTCTCAAGCTACTATAATTATACCTTAGGTTTTAATAGTTAAAAGACTTTACATATAAATGACAATTTTAGAATTTGGGTGATGGGCTAATTGAGATCAAATTATGCATCATAAACTTTGCATTTCATAATTTGATACTGAAAATCATGTGAATTTTTTTTTTCATAATTTTATAGTTTCTGCACACAAATATCTAAAACAAATATGAAGCATGTACAAAGATTTTCATCCATGTTCAAAAATGAAAAATAAATTTCACACAATTTTCATTACCAAATAGTCAAATGTCAAGTACATGATATGGTTCATAGTGGAAGCATGAATTAGAACTAAATGTTGAAAGACATCCTACAACACATTGAAAAACCTCATGCATATGGTACTATGTTGTCATCAAAGTTGAGAACCATCTAGAGCAATGGACCTAATAGATTCATTTCTATTCTTAATTGTCATTTCAAATTTTCAAATTTGACATATTCCAACCACTATAACACCCTAATATGCAACATAAATAAGCTTATGGCGAAGGCATAAAATACAAACAAAATTAGTTCCTTAATTATTCTTGTAAAAACAAAAAGATGCTCCTTATGAAATCCTTTTTTGACCTAGTTAATACAAAAAAATTGTGCTCTAGCTAACATTAAACTATGCCAATAGAATACACTCCATTTTCCACTTCACACCAAGTGGTGATAAGAGAATATTGTAGTCCACAATTTTGGGTGTAGCAACAATTTTGGTGCTTGCACCTTCATCATATCATTTCTCGGAACTCATAAGTGAAAGAGTAGTTGAATTTCCAACAATTTGTCCAAAGAAAAGAATACATTTAGTATTTCTTCAATTGCACCACACTTCAAACACACATCTCAAATTTGTATTTTGGAACTTGTATCCCTCACAATGACACACATCAAAGCATCCCAAATCTTCGACATCAAGCAAGAGTGCATGCGATTTTCTTATTAGCATTTCAAGGTCACACTTATTAGAGCAGTTCAGATGCATATTAGTTCACAAATGGTACAAATTCCCTTACAACAAAATTCCTCTGTTGCAAGGAGACTACATGTAATCGACCTTGTGCCAGGGAAATTACATCTTAGAGCAAGACATAGAGTCAGTCTTAAAAGAAAAGCTATTACAACAAGATGGCAAACATCTATGACATCATCTATGACAATAAATGATTCCAGTGACCCAATACACAAATAGCTGCTGTCCATGACATTAGTGCATCATTTCTTGGGGATGGAAAAAACTGGTACCTCTTCCAAGTTGTCTGTCAAGTTCGAATTGACATGCAAGTATTGCAGGAGTGTTCTGCAATGTATCCAGACAGATAGAGTATAGTTTGCAAAATGCGGGTATCAGAGTCCAGCCTTAGCATTACTTGAAGATGCTCCAGCAATGACCACCCTGGATGGTTCACCAATTATGATCAACACCTGCACCATAGAGATTGTCCACAAAAAATAAGCACATTATTGAAATCCAATGGTTGAAATACATTGACACATGCACAGACCCAACCTTCAATTGGAAGTTCAACAGGTAGTTTTCAAGCACCGACACAGCTGATTAGCAATTTGCAGTGTTTGTTTCCAACCTCATCTTATGTGCTTTCATCTCGATTAGTTGTCACCAGAAATTTAGTCAGAGTTGCACTGACATAGATTTGTTGTTTGCTGATTACTGTCAACAACAAAGGTCCAAGTCTATTTCCAAGAGAAACCTGCACCCAGAATACAGCTTCATTTGGAATCACAGAATCACAAATAATGATATAGTACATTGACAAACTGAAATCCTCATGCAAGACAACAAGACCCACTAGGAGATGTCTTGCCTCCCAGGACCTAGCACTAATCATCAGCATTTCTCATACAATAGAGTGCAAACAAATGTGTGAAGAACCTCTGCTGAACCTCTGACACATTGTCATCACTCCCATGAAATGTTTAGGGCAAAGGGTTTATGGTCCCAACCCCACAATGTAAGAGTTACATTATGCAAATGAATCACTATCACTATGTGTGCGGATATTTCAGTCATACTGCACTTCTTCAAGAGTGACTGCCCCTACTCAATGCAATAACCAAATTCTCCACACCATGCGGTACTGCCCTTCCTCCAAAGCTGTATCCATACACCCCACCAACATAGATTCAACCTCAGAACCCAATCAAATCAAGTCTGCACATCAGAGGATATTGCCCAGTTCCAGATGCTGGATGATTATGCATTTCACCACTACAACAATTGACATTGCAGCAGTATCCTATACAATTTGGCTGCACCTTGCAAATCGCATCAGCTAGACATTAAACTTTCCAACAGCTGCACTGCTGATCCTACTGTCATATATCAGGATTTGCACAGATTTAATGCATCATGTTCTCCTGAATAATAAATACTTCAGCACTTGCTAGCTAATGTACAACATTATTATCATAGCTGTAGTTTTACAAACAAGCCATAAAACAATCAGCAAGTGTACATATTGCAGTAGTAGTCATTAGTATTGTTATCAGTATCCTTTGAAAGATTTCAATCTCTCCATCTCTAGAGCAAAGAAAGAGAAGAATTGACACCCGGATGAAGCCCAAGTGGATCCTTGAACCTTGAGAATTATGCAGTAGTGGCATCAGATTCAAGAGATGCATGAACTTCGTGCTCAGAGATGATATTGGTGCTGCCAATACTTGGGGAGCTACAGACTACCGCACCTTTTTCCTTGCGTACTAAGAGGATAGGGTTAGGATCGCATGCACTCTTGGCGTACAGATGACGAGAATCGTAGACGATCTTTGAGATTTTTCTCTTGAAAAGAACGACTACCAAAGATTTTGCTGAGAAATTTCAAGCCGTAACAAATTGCGTAGCTTCCAGATTTGATAGCAGCTGTTGTAGCGATGTCTGTTGTCGTTCATACTGGAACGGAAGACAAGCTTCAGAAGAAGTTGTTCTTGTAAGAAAATCGCGAGAGAGCCTCGTCGGCGATGGCGCCATTTGTTTTATTGTTACAGCCCCTGTTGCTTATCTCCCCGTCATCATCATCGCAGTCCGCATTTTCGCAATGGTCACCACCGCGCATGCCGTGCCTCCTTCGAAAACGTACCTTGCAGTGGCGTGCCAGTTCTGAGAAGGGAACGAAGCTTATTACATTCGTGGGGAAGGGTGGCTCCGGGAAGACAGTTTCTGCGATTCTTGCTGCTCAGGTAACGAACGTTTTTGCGATTCTTGCTGCTGCTGCTCTGGTAACGATTGTCTCTCTTTTTGCCAATTGTTGCGAGGACAATAGTTTCAGGTAAGAATTCAAGAGTGAGCATGATGAAGAGAGGGACGAGGACCTGGAATTGTTACGAGATGTTCTTCAGGTGGAATGCGATTCAGAAAAGGAGGATAGCAGGTGATCGGGGCGCTGAAATTTGCACAGGACTGTGGCAGCAGGCAGGGGTTTCCGCCAAGCCCTGAGCTTGAGGTGAGAGAAGTGAGAGAGGAAAAGGAAAGAAGACATAACCGGTTTGTGCTTGCTGCTGGAGTGTGCAGCAGTACTACGCTAGCAATGGCCTTCGCACCTGCCTCCTGATTCAATCCCAAGATCCTACTGCTGATGTTCTTCTAGGTGTCAAGCTAGGTAGCACTCCTTCTTCGTTCAGGGAAGGAGCTCTTACAGCTCTCAGGCTGGAAACCACAAAGGTTTGTCTTCTTGCACATTATATGCCTACTGCTGCTCTCTATTATTGTCTGCTGAAGCAAACTTTTGTTAGAGACCTTTGAGAAATCCAGCAATCTGTTTTCATGCTCAGAACTGTATACAAACCTTCTGTATGCATCTTGTATGCTGAGAAGATGTATGCATCTGGCTGACACAGAGAGTCATTGCAATGTACTCTTGAAGAGAGGGTCATTGCCATGTACTGTTGAAGACAGAGTCATTGCCATGTACTCTTGAAGAGAGAATCATTGCTAGATACTCTTGGAGAGAGAGAGTCATTGCTATATACTCTTGATTCAAATGTGGGACTGAATTGGTGCTCATGGTTTGAAATTGTGTTTGCAGATGCTCATTGAGCCATTGGCACAAATCAGGAAAGCAGATGCACGCCTGAATTTCAGTCAAGGAGCTCTTGATGAGGTTGTCTTCTTTGTCTTCTTCTTCTTCTTCTCTTTGAGCTCAATCTGCCACCCTGAATTGGTTTTTCTGCAAAACTGACTGTACCAGAAGCCTTGAAAGTGTGTTGACATTCTCTTTTTTGATGAGGTTTTTCCTTCTTCTCTTTGAGCTCAATCTGTCATCACAAATCTCTTCTGCAAAATTGGGTACCAGAACAACAGCATTGAAAAGTGTTTTTACATTCTCTTCTTTGATGAGGTTCTTCCTTATTCTCTTTGAGCTCAATCTGTCATCACAAACTTTTTCTGCAAAACTGCATTCCAGAACAACAACAGCATTGAAAGGTGTGTTGACATTCTCATTTTTAATGAGTTTCTTCCTTCTTCTTTTCTTTGAGCTCAATCTGTCATCACAAATGTTTTCTGAAAAACTGAGTTCCAGAACAACAACATTGAAAGTGTGTTGACATATTAGAAGAGATCTTGAAGGAGGAGGATAGTTTTTTAGTAGAATTGCTGTCTGAAGAAGACTCGTGCTGCTGTTGGGATTGGACCATTGAAGGCTGCTTGTGTTTGTTAGCATGTGGTAGTTTCTTACATTATTGTCTTGTTTTGCTTACCGTGCTGATGTTGTGTGGTGGAATAAAGGTTGTTGGTGAAGAGCTGAGTGTGCTTCCAGGGATGGATTCCTTATTGGCTCTTGGGGCACTGGAGCGCTTTGCAGATTTTGTTGGTGGCCTATTCAAAAGAGTGGGCAAGACTGATGACAACAAGGATTATGATGTGGTGGTGTATGATGGTCTCAGCAGTGAAGAAATCTTCCGGATGTTTGGATCAGCAGAAAGAGCCAGGTGTGTGATTTTGCATGATTTCCAATACACTCTTGCAGTGTCTATCCTCTCTGAAAATGTCCAAAAGCATTGATGCATTGTTTTCCTGATCAAACTGTTCAATTTCTAACAAGTGCAGAGAACACAAGATATTGTGATGTCTCTCCATATCTGTGCCATGTTTACGCATTGACATGCACTTATGTAACACGTTCAGGCTGAGATCCATTACCTTATCAAATAACACAATGATGATGCTTGGCAACAGTGCAATCACACTTATCCCAAATTTTTCAATGATTCACTTAGTTTCATCATATGGATGCACAGATGGTATTTGAGCCGATTTCGAAGCATTGCAGAGAAGACAGATGCAGGCAGAGTGACCCTCCCATCTGTACTGAAGTTGATAGAGGGTGCATTTCTTGATGAAGGAAAAGGAACTCCTCGATCAACAAATGAAATCTGGGAGGCAGGTGATCGCATTCTTTCAGTAAGTGTGTTCTGCTCCAGATTGGTAACCAGTAGAGTGTTGAGCATTGTCATGGATGAAGTATTTTTTTCTCTCAGGTTTGCCCTTTTTTAAGCCTTTCTCTACATTGTCATATGTTCTTTCTACCTGTTGGCATGAGTGTCAGTGCATCATTACCAACATTTGGGAAATGCAGAGGGTGGTGAAGACATTTCAAGACCCGCAAAGATTCTCATGTTTTTTAGTCACCAATCCATGCAGTCAGATAGCAGTGGACACAGCCTTGCGATACTGGGGGTGTGCAGCACAAGCAGGAGTTTATGTTGCCGGTGCTTTGTATCCCAAGCTGGCAACAGATACTGCTCCTCTACCCTCGACAATAGAAGAAGGATTTTCTCCACTGAGAATTTCAGGCATCCCATTTCTCTCATTTGAGTCTCCTCCAGACTGGGATGAGGTGATAAGAAGGATGAGTCAGCAAACCAAAGACATACTGGATGGAAGAAGTCAAGCAAAGCCCATCCCTCCACCTGTTTCCTTTGATCAGTCAGCTCGAACCGTTACTCTCTTCTTGCCTGGCTTTAACAAGTCAGATGTGAAGTTGTCACAGGTGTGTGTGTGTGTGTTTGTGAGTGGTTTCAGCACTGGTCAGATTGCATCCATGTTGTGGCGGCCATAAGAGCATGCTGATTCAAAGTTGAACAGCAAGAACAGGGGTTCTGATTCAGCTGTGTTCAAAGTGAATCCATAGAGCTAGTCAAGCACATTTTCAACATCCCCCCAACTTTTACCAATTTTTCCATGAACATTGTGGTGTGCAGTGGAGAGGAGGATCAGAACTGCTGGTGGAGGCAGGTGACCAGCGTCGCAGTGTAGTGCTTCCCACAGCCATGAGGGGGAAGGTCTCTGGAGCCAAGTTCCAGGAGAACTGCCTTGTCGTTACAGTGAAACCTCGTTGAGCTTCTTCCTGCTGGTTAGTAGTGAGAAAAATTGTTGAGAGCTTCAAAGTTCTCACAACAAAGTACATGCCTCTTCAGCTTCATTCATTCAATTGGAGATCCATCCTATTGATACCAACAGTAGTTGTGCTGCATTCTTGTCAATCAAAGTCAATTTCAATAGGAAAAAAAAACTCAATTCACTGTCTGAAAGTGAGAATTTCACTTCAATCAGACGAAACACAATTTTGAGACAGTCTATGGAAATGGAAAATCATTGCCTTTTACTTTCAATCCTGTCAAGGGGTATTGTTTGTTGGGGTGGCTGCAAAAAATCTTGCAGTTTTTCAGAATGCATGATGGAAAATAAAATTGTCTTATAACAAGAGATCAGGAGGATCCTGTTACAGCTGTTTTGGTTTTGAGGTATCATGTTTTGTGCTTGAGTGATTTTGTGGATTGTGGAGAGTTTCATTTTGCTTGCCAGTTGTATATCTCTATTGTTTTTGGCTCCTTTCTTTCAGACTGGAGATTCTATCTGCAGGTTTGTTGTTGCATAGTTGTTGCATCATAGAACACATATGTTCTTTTGATTCTGGATTCCTACTTTGCTTCCAAGAGTGGACACAAGCTTGATCTGTGGTGAAAAGGTTTGATGAACATTCAAGGGTTTCAATTCTCTGCAATCACAGTTTGAAGATTTTTGCTTTTGCCAGCGAGTGTGTAGGCTTTAGGGTTTAGTTACTATGAGGGGCTCGTACGCTGACGGATTGGATTCCCAGTTTCTGTGCATGTCATGTGCAGTGACGAGCGCAGGATTCGGTGATGGGTGAGGAGGATCTTCTTCCGGATCTTATCCTCAAGTGCCATAATCTCCGGTCAGAATGTTCGGCACACCCTATTGGCTTCTCTCTGATCTTCTTCGTTGCTTTGCTGCACCCAACCCACTTGCTCACCTATGCACACTTTTAGACTCTTCTCTCTAGTGTGATGCCCTCCCCGTCCTCTCTTCTACATCATCGCATTTCTTCTCTCTGTGCCCACATCTCTTCTCTTCGCGGACTCCTTACAGCTGCGATCCCTTGTCAATTCCGTAGTTAGACATGGCGGCGTGTGCTTCAGCCGTGGGCGCAGCAGCTGTCGTCTGTGTGACCCCAGTTGCCATTCATACCCAATCGCGGACTTCATTGTCAGTGTCCATGGGATTGACCCTGGCTGCTTCTCCCAGTAAGAGATTCTCCTCCAAGCTCGTGACCAAGAAGAAGAGCAGGGTGACCATGAGGTACGGGTGTTGTTTTGTCGTTGTTTTTTGTTTTTTTGTTTCCCCCCCCCCCCCTCCATTTCTGGGTCGTTCCGCCGCAATGGCATTTGGGTGATCGGTGATCGGTGCTTTACATACATTGTCTTTTTTACTGCAGTTGAATGGGAGTGATGTGAGGCAGAAAAATTGGAGACGCTTTATTGCTGCTGTAAACCTTCCGTTGCTCACTCTTCTGATGAAGTCAATTGTAACTTGCTTCTGTGTGCAGTGTCTCACAGAAGGAGCATGATGTTACCAGTCTCACAGGGTTAGCTTTGTTGGCGGCTGCTGTGGTTCCGGAGCTTGCTGAAGCTGCACAACCTGGCATTAGTCCATCTTTGAAGAATTTGCTCTTGAGTGTTGTGGCTGGTGGTGTGGTTCTTGCTGTTCTCACAACTGCAGTGGCAGGAGTTTCGACCTTCGATCCAGTGAAGAGAAAATAAGGCAGAAGTAGTTCCCTGTCTCTGTCATCAATAAGCAAGCAACCAGTCTTCTTCGGATTTCAAAGACTTTGTTCTTAATGGAACATTGCTAGAATGAAGCTTGTGCCACACAGTATATCCTCTTTCAAATACGGTATGTCTAAGCATTCATGAGAACCTTTTATACAGGTTTTTTTTTTCTTTCGGGTTGAAGCAATCTGAAGCTACAGACAGCATCAAGCTCTTTTATAATCTTATGTTACTCTTTTCTGGTCCTGGTTGTGTGATACTATTGATCTTATGCTCAAAAAATTCTGGAGTTACAATTGGAGGTGAAATTGCTGATTGTGTTAACTGCACTCCACTCCAACCAAGTTCACCCAAAGTGCGATTGTAGAAGGCATAGGATCTGGACACCATCTCTCTGTCTTCTTCACTGCTTTTTTTTATTAGCCACCAGTAGCAATAGCATTTGACCTGCTCCTAGTCCCCATTACCCTAGCATTAGTGAGGAAAACTAAGGTTTGATTTTATTTTATTTTTTGCACTTGCTCTCTGGTTGCAAACCAACCAGAGAGATCTTATGAATTTTCGGTAGCAATCATTTCAATAAGACATATTTGTTATGTCTTCTTCCACTTGAGTTTTTTTTTGTTCCGAAACTAGTACAGTTTCAAGGACATGATCTTGATTTTCACAATCTTTCTGTTTTCTGAAGTATCGATATCATTCAGATGCATCAAACCTGTAACACCGCAGGAATATGTGGCTAGAGCCATCAGGGGTTTTTTCTCCTTTCCCCAAGATGTGGCACATGTGTGTAATTATTGCTTTCCAATTACCAGTTTCAAAAGGTGTGAAGAAGCTCATAAAAGGCAGAAAGGTGCAGAGCTGTGTGGCTCGAAGGAAGAAAAGCTCTGGAGACTTGAAGCAAGAAAAGATTTGGAGATTTTGGCTCTCTAAGTCAGAAAGCCTCGGAGGAGCTTGTGGCTCTTCTAGTGTGCTTTTACACGCAGTGTCGCAGCAATGGAGGTGCAAATGTTGCATTTATGTTAGTTTTGATTTGCATTTGGGGTTGTACATAATCCAGTGAAGGGAGAAGGTAGAAACACTAGATCTATGAAATTCAAATTTCTTTTGTTGTGTTTTGTTTTGTCTCCCACGGTATTGATATCTCCCAAATCCCAATGCTCCTCACCATGTTCTTGGTACTATTGGAAAACCCTTGATGAGCATGGATGCACCAAGGTGGTCTCGTAATGTTTAGACCTATGGTTAGGATGTTGAATATTGAACAATTTCATCATTGAAAATTCAATAAAATAAAAAAAACTGTGCATTCTAAGAAAATTGGGATATGCTTTTCATATAAATGGAAAACCTTGAATGAACAAGATTTTATGTTAGTGATTTGTAATAGTTAAGCCTAAGGTGCAAGAAATATTAGATTTTGAATTATTTTTGTCGATGGAAATTAAATGAAAAATTTGAATGAAAATTGAATTTCAAATTTAGGCTAAATAAGGTGCCCTTTCAAAATTCATTCATACAATATGATATGAATCACTTAGGAACGTGGAGGCCAAGTTCATATACGCATGAAACACTCTTGTCAACATAGAAAGGGTTTAAGCAACTACATGTTTCATTTCAATGATGAGTAATTGAAATTGGTATATGGGGGCTTTTTTTGGAATCCTTCATAAGGTTGTCCATGGACCATTCCAAAGACAATTTCGGAAATAAATTATCTCATTTTCAAGGTTAACTATTTCATTTCTTTCATATAATTACTTTTTTTTTCCTATTAACTTTTTTAATAACTATCTCTAACCCTTCCTTATAACTATCTCCATTTTATAACTATCTCATTGTTTTTCCCTATCCACCAACATGGATATGAAAATAACATTAACATATCTCTTTTCATGTTCATGAATTTTATATTAATTTAAATTAAATTTGACATTGACATAAATAATGATGAATTATTGAAAACCGTATGAAAACATAAGGGGAAAAAAGTTGATCATCACTAGTAGTGCACAAGAGTGCAAAATTCAAATGAATAATCATAAATTGAATTCAAATTGAGTAACACAATGAAACACAAAATCCCTTTTCATAGAAGGTTTTGTATTCCTTCTATGAAAACAAAAAATTGTAACAATGGTACAAAAGTTTGATACAAGTCACATTTAAAAAATTGATGGTTCACTCGTTATATTTCGAAACATAGATTTATATTGACTTTCAAAATTGAAAACTTTGTTTCCAAATCAATGGCAACGCACCAAAACCAAACAAATCCCACAAATGTGCATATTGTTGTGGGTGCATAAACCCTTCTTGCCATAGGAATAAATAACATAAATGCATGTGAAGAAAAATATCTTATCTCTAACTATAATTAATAATTCTCTCGACAATATTGTTGTTGTTTGCCATCTTCAATCATGCCAAACATCACATAAAGCATGGATTAATAAGATTGTTTGAATCATGTATGATGTTGTGATAAAGACATGTCTAAAAGACAATTTACATAGGTTGAAAATGAGAAGAAATGAAACAAATACACATAGATGTGTTTCGAACAATTATCAATTGTCATTGCACTAGTGCCTAATGATGAAAGTGTGTTCTTTAAATGAAAAGCATGCTTACAAGTTATAAAAAAATTATTGATTCTTTGAAAAGATAACCCATTTGGCATTACAATCCTTAATTATTGATTTAATAAAAGAAGAAACTTTCAAGATGAATATTAACTTGATTACAAATAATATGTCAACCCTTCATAGTAAAAAAGCATCTCTAATTAGAAAGGAAAATTTTGAGAGCAACATGGAATGAATCCACACTAAAATGATGCATGGAAATGTAATTACTATTTTCTATGTTTAATGGATTCCTAAAAGGACTTGAAATTAAATGAAAATGACATATTTGTGGGAAATTTATAAATATGCCTCGACATAATAATATAGTGTAACACTTCTTTTGGTCATAAGAATTTTTTGTCAACTTGTTAAAAAAAAAAAAAACAAAAATATCTTTAGTAAATAATCAACCCAATTTTACCACATTATATTAATTGATTAATCCATTTTTTTCCAATGCTACACAAAAAGTACTAGTTGGCCATGGGTCATTATAACTCCATTCTAACATAGATTCATTTTATTGCATCAGATGAACAAGAAGAAATTAAAATGTTTCTACTATGAGAAACTATAGGGTAAGAATAACAACAAAATCTTTCAATAAGAAAAAATTAAACATTATGACAAACTTAAACTTCAATTGAGTTATATGTTTTAGCATTGGCATCACAAGATGCTACCTAATGACCTTACATGATATGTGGATATTGGAGCCACATGACATGTGCTATGAAAGAGAGTTTTTCATCAACTACATGCAAGGTCTTGGTTTGCTTAAATGTTTCAAAAATATCATCCCTTGTAGTTTTTTGGGTAGTCTTTGGAACTTAATATCACATAAGGCAACATGTTAAATTTGTGATAATGAAAATCTAAAATTGCAGTCTTGTAATATGGAACAAGCACATCACAAAAATGTTGAAATTGTTTATGCACATAAATATTTTGATAATATTGTATAAACACAAAATATTTGTCCCACATAATGAAACATCTCTTATGTGTATATAATTGTTAGAATAGATCAATTGTATAAGGAACAAATATTGTAATTTGTTATGTATATATGAGATGCATTTTTTGAGTACCTTATTGGCACAACTAAGTATATTGATGGAGCTTTACAATGTTAGAATTCTAAAACTTCACATTGTTTTCCACAAAGAAAAATACCTTGATCTTTATGGGAAGAAATAATCTTTTTAATGTATTTAGTATGATGTACATTAATGTCTTATTTTTTAATCTTTGAAATTAATCCTCTTAAAGTTGTAGTCATATGGTTTATAAATGGGTTGGGTTGTAGAATTTTGAATTACTTATCAAATATAACTTCTTTTCACCAAATACCAAAAAAAAATATATATTGGAACCCAAAGTGGGTAGAAAAATGTCACATGTGATATGATTTTAATGTTTGAAGATCTTGACACATACAAAATTATGCAATTTGGACATTTAGGTGGGAATGTTGTAGCATTTTAAATATTGGAAGACAAATACTACATCATTTTTGTAACATTCAAGCAAATCATGACCCTTCACAATAATTGGCGAGTTGTACTTTTGGGTGACAATATATATCATTGAATAATGAGACAAGGAGAAATAACATCAAACTATTTGATGGGAAAGTAAGGGAAGACCTTAATGTTTTACACATCCTTGGTTTTAAGTCTTTCCACTAAATTTGGAGTATGTACTCACAAGAACCCACCATGAGTAATTACAAAATGATAACTTGAATATGACTTGCACAAGTTGGGAAAGACCATTAAACTTGAAAAAAATGCAATCATTGTCCATGTTAATATCGATCTCAATAAGGTTAATTTATGGCATCTTAAACTTTACCATATCATCAAAAGAAAACTAAAATAAATGCCAAACTCATCACATTGTTGGAAAAGTTTTCTTCCTAACCAAGAAGTTGACCACATAGTCTTTCAAGCAACACTTGACTTAAATGGAATGAAAAGCCCCCAAATCGATTGATCAAACCCATGCAAAGCACAAACAACCACTTGTAAAAATAACAAATTGCACCCAAACACAACACAAAGTTAATATTGCATTCATAGTACACAATCATCCTTTAATCCTTATTTTATGCATTAATAATGATGATCAACTTTTCTTTTTTTCTTATGTTTTCCTAATGGTTTCCAATAATTCATCATTATTTATGTCAATGTCAAATTTAATTTGAATTAATGTAATATAAATATCATGGACATGAAAAGATACATGTTAATTTGCCTTTTCACATCCATGTTGGTGAGAAGGGAAAAAAATGAGCTAGTTAAACTTGGAAATGAGGTGATTGTCTTTGGGATTGTCCAAGGAGGACCATAGAATAAATTCTAAAAAATCACCCATACATTAGTTCCTCAAAATTTCTCATCATTGGAATTAATGATGTTATTCAATGGAAAAAGACAATACAAGATGGACATATTTCATTAACCAAAAACTAAACATTACAATTGACCACACCTCCTACCAACATACGTCTTGTAAGTTCTAAATGGGTCTTCAAGATCAATACCAAATCGATGGTTTTCATTTAAATTGATATAAGGATCATTTGGCAGGATTCACTTTTGAATTCTTGGAGTTGATTTTATTGAAACATCTTCACTTGTGAAATTCAAATTCATTCAAATTTTGTTGGTCCCAACAACATAATACAATTATGTATGTGTCAACAATATGTAAACACAAATGCTAACATTGGAATATATTTCATTGAATACATTTACATGGAAATATTTGAAGGCTTATGATTTTTCTAACTTTCATTTGACATACAAACTCAGTAAATTCATTTATGGATCGAAACAATCTTCAAGAACTTGGTGTTATTTGATATCCAAGCTTTAATAATATTTGATTTGAATACAAATATATATTGCAAAATAAAGTTGATGGAGGATTCATATTTTTTATGGTGTATGTTGATGATTACATTGTGTTTAATAATCAATCACCTCTCATTCATCACATTAAAACTATTTTATTCCATGAATTTGAGATGTTTAATGAAGGTGCACTACAATACACTATTTGCAATGCCATTATAAGAAATTATGAAAATAATAATAATTATGCATCAAACCACATATCTTATTGCTAAATTATTACATGAATTTGGATGGTTGAAATCAATTCAAATATCACAAGAGCAAAGAAAATAACCCTTTTATTGAGAAATAACAAAGTATTACTCAAAATTACTTATATTTCAAGTGGTTAATAACTTGATGCAAGCCATTTTGAACATTAGACTTTATTGTTCTTTTGTTGGTATCAACTTGACACACTATTTATCTTGTCCTTGTGCAACACAATAACAAACATTGAAATGAATTATGCATTACATTAAAGATGTTCAAATTGACATTATATACCAAAAATGTGAAGGTGTTGAAACCTTACATGGTTTTTCACATGTTGATTGGGTTGGTGACAAGGATATGCACATCCATATATTAATTGAATTTTCATAGCCAAAGGTGTCATACTTAAGCAAACAAGAAACAACAGGTGATAATTATATCTTGCATTGAAAATGAATATATGGCTTCAGTGAAGGTGACTATTGAAGTTGTAGGTTGAAAAGATTATTGCACAAATAAGGGTTTTTGGAAAAAAAATTCAACTATAATCTATTCAAATAGCCAAAATGCCATTTCTTCAGTGAAAATCCAAAATTCCATTCTTGTAATAAATAGGTGTAATATAATATCATTTTATTATAGATAAGGTCTCCAAATAATAAGTCAAACTTACACACATATTTGTTGTTCACATGACAACTAATAATTTCACCAAACTTTGTCCAAAACAAAACATTAAAAAACCCCATCACATGCAAATATTGTTTTGCAACTTAGCACCACACAAGCACTAATGAATATTTTTTCCAACAATTAATTCATTCTTGACATAGGGTTGCATTTATCAATTACTAATGTTAACAATCTTCTATGTGGAGAAAATGAATTATAGTTAGGTTTATCATGCCTTGAGAAGTGCCAACTATAGAACCAAAGGTTTTCTACCATATGAAGACAAATCTCCAAAATGAAATGGGAATATGAAAATATTATTTGCCACTATAAACATTTAGCACATAATCCAATTAAAGGGGGGCAACTAAATATGAAAAAAGTATAACCCAACAAAATTACAAAAAGTCACCTTATGACAAAACAATATATCAATGAAGAACAACATAATTAACTTAGCACACCTAAAGACATAAGTATTAAAACAAGATAATGCTTCCTCCATTATTGTATGGTGTGCACAACCATTATGGCAAAAAAAATGTGCTTCAATGTTGTATGGGATACATAAGAAAAGTTATCCTATTAACACGTCATATCTTGAACACTAATGCTCTTACTTTCCTCCTCCAAATTCCAAGATACCTTTGTTTAGACTTTAATCATAACATTGAAAGAGTAATTCAAAAAATAACTTATAGGACTCACCAATAACAATATGCAACCAAAAAGAAAGATGGAAAAATAAGCTTAGTGGGCAACGTTAAAAAAACAAAGAAAGGGGCAAAAATGTTCTTACTTATCCACAACCAACTCAAAGAGAAACTCACGTATGGACGAATATTTCAACATTAAATCGTCTTATTCACTCAAAATGTTGTTGACAATATCAAACAATGACATCATTCAAAGGTTTCAAAGGTGCTTTGAACACTTTAGAATATAGATGTTTCTGAAATAATTGTTGATTGATGTTTTATGTACCTTTTTGAACACTTCAATTATTTAGAATTGTCACAATGGTCACATGTGAAACTTCGTCTTAATGCCAATTATGTTATTGTGTAATGGTTGACAACTAATAATGACATGTTTAAGTAATTTTGTCGTTGAAGCACATATATCAATTGGAAGCCATGTGAGAGACTATATTCATTTCAAGAATCACTTTGCAATTGCAAATACCTTTTACAATTTACTAAAACTAGTTTTCATTGGAAGTTGTTATAGCAATGACAATCAACAAATCAAGGGGACAATTCATTAAACATGTTGGTTTAAATTTGAAGACCCCAATATTCTCCGATGGTCAATTGTATGCAACACTTTCTCAAACATTTGTCCAATTGTTGAAAATATTGATCCCAAAACGAAATATGCCCCAAAAAAAAGAAAAAAAAAATGATTGAAATTAGACTTTTGAAGATTTATATCATTAAACACAACACATTGTCAAATATCATCTCATATTGGTGTCTAAAAAAATCTTTCATATTGGACTCTTCTAAACTACATATACTTTGCAGAACAATGTTCATATGTTGATTTATCTTTAATTCATAATTCATCATCCAAAAACAAATACATTTTGTTAAAACTATGTTACAATATGTGCTCAATAACACAAGCCACACCGATGAAAGTTTTTTAAAAATAAGATCCAATACCAAACTAGAATGAAAATTTTACAAAAAGATCCCATATCAATACCATGCTAATATGAATTAAAAAAACAAGGAAGATGCAATAAAAGTACCAATTGGTATGTTCAAAAAACATTACTTGCCAAACACTAACAATAATTAATTGGCAAAAGGTTTTGGGATAGAGGGCCTTTTTCAGATTTGAGGTCCCATCTTGAGGAAAATAGATTGAGAGGAGGGGTGGTCACAAATTTGAAACACTCTATATATGTAAATATTTCCCCTATGTAAATATTTTTCCTAATAAAATGAAATAAATTAAAAAAAGAAAAAGATAGGCTGATAGGTAACTTCCACCAATTGGAAGTTCTCTTGACAAAATGACGGGCAATTTTTGAAAGGTGAAAGTAACCTTGAAAGACTAACACGTAAACTAGCAAATCTTAAGGCCAATGAAGGTACCCAAAATACAATGAATTTTTTTTTTTTGAAGATGCTTAACATAAATAGAAGATTTAATTTTCTAATTTGGATATATATTTTCCTTATTGCCTTCTCAAAATGTGTGCTATGCAATTTGGATGGTGGAATTTTGTGTGCATTATTGTTACTTGTGAATTTAGGGGTTCAATGCTTGGTTTCAAAAAATTGAAATGTGAATGCTTGAAGAAGTCTAAACCCCATTATTTCAAAATAATCACCATATCTCATAATTACGGTAGCCACATTTTGCTTTTCTTTTTAAAAAATGAAAATCATGAGTTTGCTTTAAATGTTGCGTGGCCCCTTTATATGATATGAGTATCAAGGCAAAAAAAAAAAAAAAAAAGGTTTGAAAAAGGGTGAAGAATAATGGCACCTTTCTAGATGAAATGATAATTTGGTGATTTTTTTTTTGTTTACATAATTGTGTTGTTTTTGGATAATAATATTTAGATTTTGTTTTTGAGGAAATTTTTGTTTTTCTTATGAAAATTCCACTAATTTTGCTAAAATGGTAAACATTGCCAACTTTTCAATATCACAGAATTGGGGGGGGGGGGATTAAATAAATAAAATAAGGCCCTTAAGAGATCCAATTTAAAATAAAAAATTCACAATATTGCAAATTTTTTGTTCCCCTTGTTTGAAATCAATTATCATGTGACCCCCAATTGAACATTAAAAAAAATTAGGAAATTTTATTTCTATTCTTAATTTCTATTTTTCATACTTGGTTTTACATACTTTGGGGTTGAAGCAAACATTCTCAACAAGCTGAAATTTTTTTAATAATTTTTTTTCTAATATTAAAAGAAAAAATAGAATTTTTTAGAACAAACGTGATTTCCAACGTTCCCTAGTCCTCGTTCCCGACGTGCCCAACATGCAGAAAATCGGAAAGAAACAGTCAATTCGAACGTAAAAGAAAAGGACGTACTCTTTTGTGTCGTCCCCGTACGCTGTCAGGAGCATACCAACACGTGTCCAGCCCATTCCGACGGTGACGGTTGGATTTCGACTGCTTTCTATCAATGTTCGACACGTGGCATATGATCCGATAAGTAGGCAAAACCTACTTACCTACCAAATCAGCAACCTACGTACTTTAGTAGCTTAGAGCAAGCCGCCCGCAATCTGGACCGCTGAAAGACGCCCGAGCCACTCAATCGACGGTCAAGAGAAGAGAGGAAGAAAAACAAATTCGCGGTGGATATTATTAATTATTAAAGAAGCAATCCCGCGGCTACGATCCAACGGCATCCGGAGCTTCCCTTCAAACAGACAGCGGATTAGATCTGGACCACGAAATGATCAGAGATATGGACGGTGTGGATGTAATAAAATTTCGTTCGGGATTCTATGTCAGTTGTTGTTTTTTTTTTTTGGTGTGGCTTTCCCTGAATTTCGAGATTATGAAATGCGATCCTGACCGCTCAATAGTATTGGATTCCATGAAATCGACGGCGTATAGTTGCTGTCGTGTTCGGTTAATAGGGTGTTATTTGATTCCCCGGTGTTCCAGCGGGTCGGTGTGAGTGGCCCGGAGCACATTCCGGTGTCGCACGACGGACGCAGTCAGGTAGCTGTCGTCGTCTCGTGCGACGGTCGCTCACGAACACGCTCAGCAAGAACCCCGGGAAGCGGCAAGCGAGGAGTTGCGTCACAAGCTTCTTCTGCGAGAATCGCGACGTGAGAGAATATGCCCTTTTGATTGCACCGCTAGCTAGAATTCCAGTAGACGTGGAGTCTTGGTGCCGTTTTCATTTGATCCAAAAGTTGGCAATCATTCATTCTTCTTTGATTCGCAAGCTGTGGTTGAGGAATTGGGTATGTGTGTCTTTTTTTGTTGATCATTCTTCCCTCATAGCTGCTGCACTTTGCTGTTGTATCTCTTCTGTTACATGATCACGAAAGCTCACGTCTCAGGAGTCGGTGAACAGGAATTGCATGCAGATGGGTTTTTCTTTTTTGGGTGTCTGTTGGAAGTAGTAGTCCTTCACCACGGCGACAGTTTGTTGTGTTTTGTTGGACATTCTTTCATCAGATGTTGTTGCTGCATGAATTGCAGCGTGATAAGAATGGAGATGGTTTTGTGTTGTACTTTTTGCAGTAAAGCTCAAGGATAGCTTGTTGTTCTAGAAAGGAAGCAAGCGGGGAAGGAAGGAACAAAACTCAAGGAAAGGAAGGGAAGGAAAGTAGAGTAGGCTTTGTTAGAAAAGGAAGGGTTGGTTGCCCCGTGGGGGCTTAGGGTGCAACGGCGTGGAGGCGTGAGAATCTGAGGGTGACGCTATCGTCAGTACCCTCGATCGAGGAGACAGGGCTGGATGCTGCTCTCTATGGCGAGCGGCAGTCCTTCTTCACGCCGCGGGAGTCTCTCCCTTCTGCTAGGCGTAATTCCGTGGGCGGAGGGGGTTCGGGGCTTGCAAAGATAGCAGGAGGGGCAGGAAGTAGGAGCAGCAGGATGCCTGAGAAGGCTGGTGAGTCATTCTTCGACGCAGTGGACGCCCTGCACGGGAAGGGGAAGAAGAAGCAGGACCTGAACAACAAGAAGGTGGTGCCGGACGGAAACTCGGAAAGGTCAAAGCAGCAGCTCAAGAGAGTCGACGAGAGCGGGAAGCTCATCGTCGAAAACAACTCAAGACAGACGACAACGCGAATTGATGAAGAAAATGTTGTTGGAAGGCTGCCGAGTACAGAGGAGTCCTCAGGAGGAGCTCCAGGATCATCATCAACCGTGGACGAGGGGGAGGGAAAGAAAAATGAGACCTCAGCCGAGGTCTGGGAGAGGCTGGGAGTCGAGAAAAAGAATGACGCAAGGTTGAATAACGAGAGCCGTAGAATTCCCTCAACCGAGGAAATGAAAGAACTGGAGTTTTTGTATCCTGGCAGACGGTTGAAGGAGAACCACCAGAGAGACGATGATGCCATGGAGGGCAACAGTAGCAGGTTTAGATTGAAGCGAGATCGGCTGTCAGGAATTGACGAGAGTATTGCGGAAGGAACTGGAGATGATAATGAGGAGTTGCTGGCCGATCGGGATTCTTCTTTGCAATCACGAGAATCCGAGGATGGATATTCAGAGATGTTGCTGGGGTCACCGGCAACATCAAGCCTTGGGGTATGTATGCATGTTGGAGCTGAGAGCTTTAGAGAGCTTGAGGAGCTTCAAGCTTTCACGGCTTGAGCTTTAGAGTTGTGGAAGTCTATTGCTGTGCTGATTCCAAGTGCAAAAAAAGGGTTAGGGTTTCCAAGACAATGCTGCATCTGTTTCCCCCATTTTTTCTTTGATGTTGGAGGATGGTTGTTGTTGGTTCAGCAATAGGGTCTGTGGCAGGACAGAGAGGCTTCTACACAAAACATCATTTTGTTCAAAATTTCTTTAAACATGTCTGACTTGACTATGAGATCTTTCTGATTGCTATGTGAAACATTGATGTTGTTGCTGTTGTTGCCATGCATGTGCTGACAACAATGGCTCAACTGTTGTAGGAGGCTTTGGCTGTCACTACAAGTGGTGGTGGTGATACTGCAAAGAAGATAAACCATTCGGCATCCTCAGGGGCAAAAGAGAGATGGCGGCGCCTGAGGCATACAGTGGCTTTTACTCAACATGTTTCTCATCAAGTGAGGTATTTGTTGTATTAGATTCAACATTGGATTTCTGAAGTTTGCATTGCATGGTGGTGGTGCAATATATAGGCTCTCACAGACAGACTTCAGACAGACTTCATCAGCTGTTTAGGATCTGTTTTATCTGAAATATGTCAGTCAAGGGAAATTGGGCTGACTCAAACCTTTGTATTGCATGTTCCAGGCATGCTGATGATATTTTTGAAGGGAATTCCTCTGAGATGCTGCATCGTCAGAACAGTTTGAAGGTTGATGCTGGTGGAACAGGTGCAGCAGCATTTGAAGGGGCCAAAACAGTAGCCAACTCTCGGCCTAAAGGAAGGAAGGGTATGGAAGGTCTGCTGGTGCGGCAGGACAAATGCTTTGTTAACATGCTGCAGGACTTCTACGTTGCATGCTTGAAGGTTCTCATGTTTTTCCTGCACTGGTCCACATTTGAGAGCGTTTTTTTCTTGTGGCAAAGATGTAATAATCTCCTTCCTCTTGGAGAAGTTGATGCAGAATCCCCTTGATTCATTGGCATTCTAACCACCCTGAGTCTCATGAAGTGCCTGCAAAATGCATGTTAATCTGCTGCTGCAAGCAACAGGAGTGAGAGTTGTGCATTGTAGTCAGGGGCTTAGTGGGAGTGATGTATGTGATGCAGATGCCTATGGGTCGATTCCTACTTGGAGTGTTTCTTGCACCAGTGGCATTAGGATTGTTATTCACCCCTATATTCTATCTGGATATTTGGGGACTTTCTTATGATGGAGCCTCATTGGCTGAAACGGATGCTGCTGAAAGTCCAGTTGCTGCAACGAAGCGGCAGTGTACTGTTCTTATCAATGTCTTCCTATATGCGTACGTTACAGTCTGTTCTTTGTCAACTTTTCTAGTGTTTACTAGATGGTTTCCTGTATTATGAAGCTGCTTTGTCATGTTGGTTACCAGGTTTGTCTCATTTGTCAGTTTTCTCTTGTGAAAATCATTGGGTGCAGATAGTGGAATGCTTGTGAGTGACTCCTTTCACTTCATTTTATGCCCCCACCTCTCTTTGGCCTCCTCTTTCTTTGTCTTAAATGGAAAAGGTGGTCTTCAATACCCAAAATTACTCATAGTGTAATATAACTCAGGTCGAAGGCTTGTATGGATAAAGTCTGGGTATTGGGTCTGACTTTATACTGGTATTGGGTGTTTCAGGTTGTCTTTGTCGACCACATTTGGTGGATCTCCAGTGAGCGCATTGTCACCCTTCTGTTTGCTGGTGGCTAATGTCAACACACTGATGGCCCAGTTTCTCTTTGTTTTTCTGAGTGGTGCTGGTGAGTTCCCTAACATAATGCCTGATGACTTATAGTACATTTGGTTTCAGCCTTTGGCTTTCAGGTTTGAAATTCACTGCTAAAATATGGATGTCTGCAATGCCATGCAAGCCTTTCCCACATTTCAGGAGTTCCATAGCAAGATGTCAAGCTGTCAAGCCTTATTTGTTACTCTACCTTTCTCTTTGGTAGGTAGTAGTACACAGGAGTGTTGAGTAGGATTTATATGAACATTCCTACTTGCACAAAGTGAGTTTATTTGTCCGCATTTGTAAAACTGATTGATGAACTTGTTAGCTTCATTTTGACTTATTATAGCCTGTGGTATAATTGGTATTACAGAGATAAAAAAAGCTGATTGTTGTATTGTTGGCAGTTTTTGCACGGATGTCCCAGCCATCGCAACCAGTGAGATGCTCTAAAAAGGCTGTTATTCGTCATGATGACTTTGTTGCCAGCCCTGGTGAAGAATCATTTAGGTACAGTTTGTTTCTCCTTTGAACATTGCAGAGTACAAATTAGAACTTCACAATGTGCCCATGCAATCATATGTATCTGGAATCACCCATTCTATTGTTGCCTATTACCTGCAACAAGGTTCGTGCTTGAAATCGTGTTTCAGAGTTAACAAATCAAGAACATTAGGGTGCCCTAATTGATATCTTTCCACTCTCCCCTCACTATTCTCTCTTGTGTCTTGTACATTTCTTGACACTTGTTACAATCTGTAATCTGTAATTTGTGACAGGGTTTTTGCTGTGCGGTTAGTACTCACTGGTCCTGCTCCGTGCGAATTGGTGGATGCTAAGATATGTCTCACATTCCGAATATTTGTCCAGCTCCCTTCAGGATCTATGTTCTGCTCAACACAGAATCTTGAGCTAGTACGACCTGAGGTAAATTTCAAGGAAATGTAGCACCTGTTATATCTTGATCAGATACATAGCGGTGCAGTCCTGTTGGCTTCGTACTACTTGCCTGAACCATATGCTGTGTTTGGTACAGCAGCTTGCTATCGATAGTAGATTTGACTGTTCAAGTTGTGGTACTAAGGTCACCTTCCTCTAGTTTTTTTTGGGGATCTCAATTTGATTTTGGGAATTGTTTGCTTCAATGGCAGGTCTCATATTTGCGATATGGGTTGATGGTGCGACACATCATTGACACAAAGAGCCCTGTCTATGGCCTAACTATGGAGTCTTTGAGGGAGGGAGATGCTTCTTTTTCTCTAACCATCATGGGCTTGGAGCGTACATCGATGCAACCTATCTTCCACTTGGAGGTATGTAGCCCTTAATTCTATTTGTTGGAACACTACTGTATACAAGCATCCATTTTATATTCTCTTGTATTATCATCCTTCAGGGGTAAACTCTCTGGTAATGTCTTCTTGTGTCAATTGTTGACTCTTTCAGTATTCATAGAGATGGACAAAATTCAGAAATGGCATTGCAAGGGATGTCATTATTGTCTGATGATGCTCTGACTGACTTATAGATCATTTCCTTTTCAGGATTACTTTGTGTCTGATGGGGATGTTGTATGGGATGGAGACTACATGGATTTCATTCACATAAATCGGGATGGACATCGGGTCTTAGACCACTCTAAGATAGATCTTCTCAAGTCTTTTAAGGTCAGGCAATTGTTTCCTGTCCCTCCTCCCCTTCAAAGTCTTTGCACAGAGATGATTTCCTTGGCATACTTTCGTGGTCAGCATGTAAATTTGGGTACTCAGTTGTAGCAAGTGGATTGAAGCTTAGGAGTTGGCCTGCTCGGATACATTTGTTTTTTGTCATGGTTACATGGCTGCATAATAATTTTGTACATGTCTGCACTTTGTGCCTGCATGCCAAAGAAGGATGTTATGTGAAGCTCTGGACAACATTGAGTTCTACAAGTTGAGCTGTGACAACACATCAGAACTCTCTTTTAGCCTTTGATCTGGTGTGTCTGTAGTCTTGTTGGATATTTACATTGGGTGTGGACTGCAGGTTGCAGGAGTGGTTACGCAAGCAATTACTCGGATGGAGGGAGATGTTGCTAGACGGAAGCAATCTGAGGAAAATAAGAAAGAAAAAGAATCTGATGCCAAGTTTGGCTCTGAGGATGAAACATCAGAAGTGCACTCTATGAAAGGATGGGTTGGTAGCCTTCGATCCCGCAAGTTATGGAAATCGAAGTCAACATCTTTCACATGATGACCAGATTGGTGAACCTTGTTGGGCTTCCAGAGCTGTCTGAGTGATGACTTAGGTGCCAGTTTTTTGCTTGGCTTAGAACAAAATTCACAACACCATCTGTCAACTCAAAGGACTCATGAATTGGAGGGGACGTACTTGTGAATGTAATTTGGTGTTTGATTACAACAGGAAACGCATACTCAATGGAAATTTCTGAATTGGATCTAAGGAATGCTCATTATATCAGAACAAGGTAGTGAAGTCTGCATTCCTTCTGGCCTTCTAGTCTCTCGGAGAGGCTGAGTTGCTGGGATTCACATCAGGTAGAGATAGTTTTTAGCAGAGCATTGCTGCTCTGGGCATTATTTCCTGGAGGGTTGTAGCTATTTGTTTTTAGAATCATTGGCAATGCCCTCAAAACTAAATGGCTTTTGGCTCAGTTCCTTTCTGAGCCGGTTGCTGAAAATAGTAGGTCTTTCAAATACAATTGCAAAAGTAGTTGACTAGTTTCTTGGGGAAGTCTGAGGTACTAGTGCTTACCTAGATCAGGAAAGAAAATTCTTAGGTCATGCTGTTACAGGATTCCTATTGGTGACACATGGCATATCAGGTTGCACTAATGCCTTATATAAATCTTACCACATTGTATGTGAACTGCCATGTTTCAACAGCTGATGGATTGAGAACAACTCAACAAAATCATTGGCCTTCCCATCTATAGAGATATACATAAAAGTGAGCTGCTTGCAATTGTCCAAGCTATAACAACTGTATGACAATGACTTCAAGCTTCAACCAAAATAGAATACTGGTGAACTCAATCTTCACCTTCAATTTGTTGTTTCTTTGGTTCTCTTCACTGTTATTAGAATTCTGTGGACTCTTACAGATCAACAACATTGATGACAACTAGTTAATTTAGTGCTATAGTGTTGTGTCTTCCCTGTGTCTTCTTCCTACTGCCATTATTGACAATTGGTTTTGCTAGAGTAAACAGTTGGCCTGAAATCTTTTTGATTCTCCAGAGTAATAAATATTGTTGAGTTTGTATGTTTTCTATAGAATTCAATTTTTTTTATCAGAAATTTCTAGAGAGTTGGTGTATTGCAAAAGTCATTGATAGATATAGTGCATTGCAAGTTCACAGAGGCACACATGGCAGCAAGCTCCTCCTCATTGACCTCCGTCATTGCACCGTATGGTGGTGGAGCTGCTCCTTTTGTGGCAGCATTGATCTATTTGGACCCCATAAACTCCAGCCATAAAGTAGTGAATGAAATGGCTGGCCATGAAGTCTGACCACTATTACATTTAGGGTTCTCCATTACAAACGGGGCAAACAAAACCCGCAATACCAAGATGCAGCTTATACTTGACTGGAGGCCTGAACAAAGCCTCAAGGATGCACCCTATTGAGTGGTGGCTGGCGCCTGGGTACAGAAGGAAGATAGGCAACTGAAAACAGCATGTATACATGTCTTGTCGAAGTAGGGGAAAGAACAAAGCCCTCTTGGTTAACCTTATGCAAGGGGCCATTTTAGCTTGATGTAGATTCCTTCACCTTGGAATCTGCCTGTGTGGCAGCTTGTAAATAAGACTTAGCTTAAGAGAGCTCATACTCAATCTCTGCAGTAATATCAGCTGCAGTTGCCTCACCCTCTTCATTCACACCTGCAAGCTCTGTCATGGTGTTTTCAGCCTGCATTAATTGATGCCACAGATGTGAACACCCCTGCAAAGACAGCATCCTCACAACCATGTTGAAATACCTGTTCCAAACATCTTCCAGGCTCCCACATTTTGCAAACATGCCAACCAAACAAAGACATGTGAATCCCATCCACTTTCAATTATCTGCTCACCCACCCTCTTCAATTGTGACTCTGCTGGCACATGCATTCAGCATGGACACAAATGTGCAACAGAGTCTGGGCACAGAGTTTCCTGTTGCATGCTAGTGACACAGCTCTAGTGCCTTCTGTCTGGGCCCACATTTCATATGTCCCAACATCATGGTGGTCAAAGTAACCACGTTTTAAGATGGCATCTTGTTCAACACTCTGGCCAAGCATCCTCAATCCTCCCACATTTCACATACATGTGAACCAAGCTATTGCCCACAAAGATATCCGATTTGCAACCATGGAACACACCATAACAACCCATTGCATTCATCAAAATAGCACTAGTGCTTTCTGCCCTTGCCCATATTTCATGCAGTGTCCACAGATCATGATGGTCCAAGAGTGACTACACTCCAAGATGACATCTTGTTGAACACTCTCCAAGCAACCTCAATGCTCCCACATTTTGCATACATGTCATTGCATGAAGTGCAAGTTCTCAGTTTAGAAACAAGACAAAGAAGGATGATGATGAAGAGCAATGGTGCACCAAAATTCCTAGCAACAGTGTGGGCAGGGGGTGGGAGGCTAGGCCTTGATCGGACTCCCTGCCTAGGGTGATGATCCTTTTTCCCCAGAAATTTATCATAGTTTCAAAGTGTTTTCAGTTCAAGGGTTGGAGTTCCAAGAAGGTACCTGTAGGAGTCAGGAAGAGATGCACAGCAACAATGCTGGAATTTGTGTGTGTTAACACATCCTTGTATAAACCAAATTGTTTAATAAATTGCCTCAGGCATCACATTGTTGTGAACAACTTGGTTCACGCGGTTTTGTTGGAAAAAAAACCGCTGGGTCTTTGCCAGTTCTTTCATGAAACCCAGCAGTTCTTTGAACTTTTTGAAATACCTGGAACCAGCGATTCTTTGAATCTGAATTTTTTCAGATACCTGGACCTCACATTTGATTCTGAATATTTTCAAATACCTGCAACAGGCAGTTCTTTTGATTCTGATCTCTTTTGAATACCCCAAACCAGAGGGTATTAAAAAATTCAAAAATACCTGTCCCATACTGGTCATGACTTGACTCAGATTTTGCATGATGTTTTGCTGAGATTTTTGGTGGATGATTATATGCTCATAGACTGTCATTGTTGCCAGCTGACAAAGTCAGTGCATATTGGTGGCAGCTTGGCATGGTAATTCAAGATGAAGGTCAACGTCTGACTCTTTGTGAGCAACTTTCATAAGGTTCATTGTGTTGTTACCTTCAAATTGTTGTTGTGGAGATTTCTCTGCAATTTCATAGATATGAGGTTCACTATAGTCAGTTTTTCAGACAGCTACAAATTTGTTTTGTGAACATGCTTTACTCCCTTGTGCTCATTCCCTTCACACATGGATTCTTCTGGTTTCATTTGGTTCAGTGCCCATGTTTTGGTTGGATTCAAATCATGTTGTTGACAAAATGTCCAACCTCCATACAGGTGCATTTGCATATTACATGCTTTGGTGCTTGGAAGCACAATGCACAAGGCCTATCTCTCCTCTCCATCCACCCAAAAAAGAAGCCTTTCAAATTAAGTTACCATTTTGTTACATTTTAGTGCAATAGGCCTCTGTTGATTTGTGGACAAGTGTCAAGTTCATAAAAAACCTGATCTAATTCTTTCTCTATATTTGTAGGCATGCGCCTAGTTTTTTCAATTAGACAAATTGACTAAAAAGTACCATTTTGACCAAGTGTCAATTTGACCAAAGTGCCCTTTTGGAAGTCAATTTGAAATGGCCTCCAAAGCATAATCTTCTTCGTAGCGCCCAAAGGCATGATACAACCATTGTGTTTCTAAACATTTGTCCATGGAATCCATGAAAACCAGTTGAAAATCTCTTGCCATATCTTTCCTTCTTGGCCTGGCCCCTTCGTTTAAACTACCCAACCTTGGATCCAGTACAGACTAACAAGTAAAAGGCCTGGTGCTACATAGTAAGCCAGTTTAAATCCCTCCAACTCATGCAGTAGCATTTGGGAGTGTGCATCTGGTGACAAGTCCCTTAGCCAAATCAATTCTCAAGGATACATTGTACAAAGAAAATGGGGGGTGAGAGTACCTGGGGAGGCTCTCAACATCTGTAGCTGCCAGGTTTCTGATGACGATATATGTTCATGTGAGCATAACCCCAACATTAAATTCCGGACTTTCCTCCCATTGTGCCAGCTGATGAGTTGAATCCTGATTGGTTTAGCTCACCTCCAATGCCTAGAGCTTTTAGTCCTCCCCGAGAACTCATAGACAAAAGCTTTTGAGACAATGCCCACTTTAGTTTCCCACCACCATGCCCCACTGCACCCTGTCCAGGAAGACGCTCTTCCGAAGCAGATGCAGAATTGTTCAGTCGGAACAGTTCAGCAGAAGGAGAGCCTGAAATGGAAGATGGTGTCACTTCAAGCAGAGGCGAACTGGTCAGATGCCCTTCACACCCCAAACCCACACTGAGAGGAGCTTTTGATGTGTTTGTGCTGGATAACAGTTGAGCAGGAAGAACTTGGTCTCCTGCTGAATCATCCAAGACCAGTCCTTTTGGGATGCTCTTCCCTGAGCCCACCCAAGCAATGTCTATGTGCTGAGATGCACTGAGGCTTACAGGCATTGAGTGTGAGGCTTCACCAAAAATAATGGGATCTGATTGAACTTCAAGTGTTTTCCCCTCACCCATGCATGGGCCATTGTCAACCACAACCCTAGTGCTTTGCTTATCACCATTCTCATGTACTTTGAGTTTGATTGCAGAAGCTGCTGACTTAGTTTCCATCAACTTCTCAACAAAGTGAGCCATCGGGCTGAAATGACAGAGAAACAAACTAGTCAAGTGCTGTGACAGAAACTACTGTCTCTGTCAGTTATAGCACTGTATCAGATATACCTTCAAGACCAACAGTTGCACTCCAAACAAGAAGATCAAAGAAAAGCTTACTTAAAGCAGGAGATGCCGGATCCACTTAGAATGCTTTGGATTCTTCGCTCAAGCTCTTGCTCCATGGCTACACTGGCCAGCACGACCAAGCCTAAGCTCTCCGTCAAGAAAAGACATCACATCTCATGATCAAGGTTGCAGAGCCTTGTAATGTGATTTGAGGTTGCAGTCTAACTTTAACAGAACTTATGCAGAACTTTCTGGAGTCCTTAGTATACTTAGTATGAATCAAGAAGTTGCTGGTATAACATGCTCTGATGGCCGAGGAAATATTCAAATCTTGTAGCGATCACAGAGTTCAGGGTGTGAGGTGGTGATCTCTTACAGGAAAAGTTTGTCGGATGCAAGGCGATGGACACCTTCCATCTTCAACTCCTGGAAAACAACACACATTCAGCAAAGACTCCAGAATGAAACCAAAGCATAACACATGACCGATCATGGTGCTGAATTCTGAATCCTAATCCAATCCCAATCCAACAACAAGAACAAATTCAGGAAGAAACTTCCAGGAGAGAAAAAGGTCAGGACAAGTTCTACCTCAGCAAGTGTAGAGTTGACATCAATGAAATGAAGCAATAACTTTCCTCTCGTCTGCTCAGCAGGAACACAAAACAAACATTGTCAATAGGATTGCGTACTGTATTCATGACTCTCAAAGGACTTCACTGGCACCCAATGGTGGGTATAGATAAGTGTAAAAATCTGTCCAAAATTTTGGGCAAACAATTATGCAGCAAAAATGTGCAACACAAGTTTCTGTTGCATTTCCACCAGAAGCAACAGCAAGACTCAGCCATGATGATAGCTAGCACTCAAGAGAGCACACTTGAGAAGAGATTACCCACACAGAACCTTTCATAAGGGGTGAAAGTGGTAGCTACCTGTAGTGTCTGAAGCTCTGTGTCCATCTGCTTCATTAACAGTGCACGTCTCTGATTCATTTGTGACATTTCATGGCCTGAAAAGAGCTTCATTCCAAATTGATAAGAAAATCTGTGAACACCTTTCCAATGGACAATGTTCAAGTGTTTGCTCAAACAGTGTGTAAAGTTGGAAGGGCATAAGTATGCCTGGCAAGCCACCCTGCCTCCCCCATACCAGCTAAGGCCTTTGTGGAAGCAGTTAGCAGCCCAGAGGCAAGACAAGACATGTAGTCCAGAGACTATACACAACTTTTGCTTTCTTCTCACTATGGAGCCCAAGAGTTGCTTCCAAAAGTTAGACCTTGTACACACCTTCATTTGTTGAGGGTCCACAGGCAGACCATGATGAGAATGAGCTTAAACTTTGACAATGAGACCTTCATCTCAGATGGGTCACAACTACTGGAATGTATGAAAGTAAGTTATATACCAATTAAAGGAATTTCTGGGACAACAGAAGGATCTTGAGCAAGCCAGAGTTCATCCCAAGAGTTTTGCAGTGCCTGAAAACAAGCAAGAAAATTGATATAAGCTGTTGGTGTAAACACATCGCACAGATATGTAAACACATTTTCTAGATCGACATGTCCCTCTCCTGGACTCTCTGTTCAGGCATGATCCAAAGCAATAAGACCCTGCCATATTGAAGATTAGGACACCAAAAAGGAAGCATCTTTTTTCAGTCTGGTAAGACACACCTACAAAATACAAAACTTGTAGCATGGTCATCACAGGTTTACCAGGACAACCATCCTCAAAATCCTTCAAAATTCTGTTGCATGTAAACCCATCCTAAAAGCTACAGAATGTTTGAATCCTGAACAAGTTTCAAATTCTCATTATGTGTGACCAGCAGTGTTTCCTTCACTGTAAAGTGATATAGGATCAATCAATGCCCACAACATGTGCTTCTTACTGATACCTGAGATTTGTAAGCCAAAGTCTCATAATTATTTAAGAGTAGGTCGAATATGCCCGCTGATGACGCAATTTCCCTCATGAGCTCTGCCTCCCGATGGTTACGGATACTGCAAGGAAGGACCCCGCAAACCTCAAAGAGGAAATGATCTATCATCAATCTAAGACAAAATCATATTTTGGTGAAGATCAAAAAGACGTGAAAATGCTGCTGATGATGGAGGGAAAGGAATGTTTCTGCTCATTAACTCCATTGAACAAAAGCCTTGAAACTGGATACTGGCAAATGTTACAGAAGAGGTGGGATTGCAAAGCAACCACAATGACGTGAGCATGGACTGAACCAAGGTGCCAAATCACTGAAGAGTCAGTGCCATAATGACAAATCCCAAGAGCAGAAATTTCTCTCAGGAAGTCATAAATCACTGGCCTCCTCTGTGCAGCCATATGGACAGGAGAACACATACACATGGACTCCAACAAGGATAAAAAATAAGTGAGTCCATTTGTAAATAGAAAAGAGGCAGAAAACAAGAAGAAAATACCCTAAGGAAACTAGAATGGATACCATCACAGAGACCAAACAGAATGGACTGCATTTGTTAGAAAACAGAGGGGAGTAAGTATACCGTAATAGGACTTCAAGAGGTATATTCAGAGCTTTCAAAAGTGATACTTCTGGATTTCTTTCCATCTGAGACAACATTTTGTGTTGTTCTTTCAGGGCAGCAGCCGTTTCTTCTCCTTCTTCCAGCTGCTGCATGCTGATTTCCACATCTCCCATCTGCTGTTCCTAGAGAGAGAAAGAAATCAAAGCAGAGCATTAGGATGGATGGTGGTTTCTCACATACTATATCTTCTGATGTTCTATTCAATGACACATTCATGTTGTGTACAAAATCATGGTGAAACTTGTAATTTGGTCAAATGGGAAGCTTTTCTCAGATACAAAGAATTATCTCAGGGCCAAGCAAGCCAAGATTGTTTGGCAACAAGAGTAGTGTTCTGTGTGAAAGCTAGCTAAATTCATCAGAAGTTTGCCAAGATCACAGGATGTGTGTAACATGTCTCTTTTACATGGCACACCACATCCAAACTCCTTCAAGAAGAAGAAGAAGACAATCGTCTTCCAAGTCAAGTGTGATCAAACCCCAATCCTCCCCAACCTCTCCAAAAACAAAAACCATGTCCTTGATTCTGCTGAATAAGTTCCTGGCTTTTTCATCTGTGGGGTTTTAGCTTTGACAGCAGATAAACACATTTGCCTGAAAAAAAGAAAGGGAAAAAAAATGCTATCTGTGGGGGCAAAGAAAAGAAAAACCCAAGGAAAGAAAGAAAATGAGAAAGAACCTGTGCCAGTGGTAGAACAGGAGTGGAAGCTGCATCGCTGATGACACCCTCCCCTGGATGATGTTGTTGGCCACTGAGTTTCTCCCCTGCTTCTTCTGCTGCCTCCTTCTCAAGGCAATCCTTCTTCACAACAACAACTGCTGCAGTTTCTGCATCCATCTCCATTACTAGTACTACTCTCCACAAAATACAAAGACTCCCAATTCCTTCCTCCTCACCCCCCAGTCTTCACAGATAGGTGCATCCTCTAGGGTTGAGTGAATCTATTAAATCATGTGCTCGTGATCTTCAGGCGGTGCAGAAGAGGAGTAGAAGAAATGGGTGCCATACTAATGCCACCACATCACAGCCGAATCCATTCTTCACTCTGATTTTGCCAAGCTCTTCTGCAATT